>CM035420.1:128499977-128939977 GCA_020310875.1 Ceratopteris richardii
TTGTCTTTGTTGTTGTATTATTTCTTTTCTTTTTCTTCTTTCTTGTGCGAGGTTTCATTTTGACTATCTTTGTTGCATTTGTAAGGCAACAAAACAAACTCATTCTATAGTCTCTCAAGTTAGCTTGGCCTTGTGAGATCATAGCTCTGTTTGGGTTGTTGTAAAACATATGAGTCCGAGGACAAAACATTTGAGGAGTTTGTGCTCGTGTGTGTGTGTGTGTATGTTTTTTTTGGGGAGAGGGTGTATGTACACGCATGTGTCTGTGTAATTACAACCAACTTAAGGTACTAAAACTGTTAGTAAACATGTTATTCTAGTCCAAACATGATAGAGTTAATCGTTATATAATTTTGTGGCCGAGTGTCATGAACTTATTGTTACACTTATTTCAGTTAATATGGATCTTGGATTCATTCACGTACAAGTGAGTTTGTACATACCAAAAGGAGTGATACATCTACCTACTTCATACACCTTGTAGCTATTTCAAGTCTCCGAAATGGACACTGAATTTCATCTCATACAATAGAACCATCTAGGGTTTTTATACCCATGTGTATGAGAATGTGTGTGAGTAAATGTGAGCGCATGGGTGAGACTTGAGAGTAAGCCCACTTTTAGGCACTAAAACCATTAATGAGCATATTGTTTTGGCCAATACTATGCACAATGGAGTTGTTAACTCTATAGCCTTGTGGCATTCAAGAGTTTTTGTTTGCAAAACATGGGTTGTTGTAACTTACTACCTCTTTTCTAGAACTCCCTAAACTTTTGGAAGCTCAAGGGGCTTCAATAAAATAGATTTCATTCTTTTGTCTTATTTCTCATTGAGCATGTCAAGCTCTAATCTTTATTTTAGTTTCATTTACATTGGTTCAAATTGACATGATTCATTATGTTTTAGAACAGATTCATCTTTTTCTCTTTCTAAATCAATCAATAAATTCTGGAAACCTCATTCTGCATCATTCGAAACTTCTACCTTTTGTTGAGAAAAGATTGGATGGTCATTTCCTAAGGTGTGGGACAGTGTGTCCCTTCATGTATCTCTATTTATCTTTTGTATCAATTTAGGACTATGAGAATCTAGAAATATACAAAAAATATTTATTCTTATCTTCTATCTCAATATGCATATTTTTCATGGATGGAATGAAAGTTCAAGTACTATGTACGATTTCATTGACTTTTTTAATGGTTCCTTGCTCTAGAAATATGCACATCACTTAGTGTTGTCTTTGGCCGAAGAATGTACTAATTGGCTCTATCCATATTCCGTAATGAGCAATTCTTATAGAAACTCAATCAATCTATGGGATGCATTTATCAAGCAGATCATTTAGACACACAACTAATTTAATAGGTTGAATATAGTATTTAAGAAATTAAATATATAGTATTCAGAAAAGTCAAGTCCTTTGACTTTGACTTATGTTATTTAAAATTATTTTAATGAAACCCATACAATCATTTTGGAGCTCTTTGAAGTTGAAAGCCATCAAATGCTCCATTTGCACAAGACTTTGAATATAAATCCTTGATGAAAGTTTTAACGTAACTCCCTTCTTTTGTTGATACTCGTATTCTTGGCCATAAGTCTTCCTATCTCTCAACATGACTATGTGTAATAAGGTAAGTCTATGATCTAGGGGTCTGATTGATTTAGACGGATCTGAAATCGGACACCCTTTCGTCATCCGTGTGTATGACCAAAGATCTCGGGTTTAGACTCGCTAGGAGGTCTTGTGCTCTTGTGAACAACTGATCCACTTAGCCTAGTGGTTAAGTCTCATGGGTGTGAAGGAGAAGGACTTGGGTTCAACCCCCATGGGGTACATGGGGAGAGTGTTTTGCCCAAAGAGCTCTAGAACCTTCTAGAAGCATCCACTTGAGTTCACTCTAGTTAACTGGGACACTTGCCGCACATGCAGTTATGTAGCTGACACATGGATGGTTAGTATCCACCTGCCCAAGCAGGAAGTCCCCTGGAAAGAGCTATATATAGAGGCATTTGGTTGGGAGGAGAGTCATCTCTCTAGCATGTCGTGGTTGTAATCTTGCATTGGTATCAGAGCTTGGTTAAGTTTTCATGACTACAAAATGATCGTAATGCATATGGCCGGGCATGTGAAAGAACCAATTATAGGTGCCATTTGGCTGTCTCTCAACAGCAAAATGCATAAATGTCTTCATCGACAATGAAAAAGGAATCGGCATGTGAACGTCTCGATTGGGAGCAGATTGCGCTATGTATTGGAACAGTAAATTTTAGACATAAAGCTCTTCCAATATAAATATTGATTTCAGATTCGAAGCTCAATGATTCAGTAATTAGTTGCACATTCGTCATCATCCCCACTCACAGAGGCACCCGCTCTGTGAGCATTCGTTCGGGTGAATATAGAGAGTTGTATGCTCTTTTTTCAAGCTTAAAAATGGTTGTTCATTAGCAAAGCCAAGCAGGAATTGAATTAAGCATCTCAGGTGTGGGTACCTTTTCCCCAACCACTACACTAACACTCATAGTGTTGATGGTTATTGCTCGCAACTAATTTATATGCATTTGAACCCGAATCTGAGTGAAGCAAGGAGGCCATAAAAACCCAAGCTTGACATATCAGTTCTCGAATTCCCTCTATTATCTGCATCCAAACCCGAATCCGAGTAAAGCAAGAAGGCTTTAATTATGGTTTTCATTTTGATCCTTGACGGAATGCATTCTCTTTACTTTGGATCAAGACATCTTGGAGCAATATGAGTCAAAGAGCTTCTATTGAACCCACGATCTCTATTAAGGTAGTTGAAGCTTTTCCATTAGGCTATATCATCATTCAAAGACAAAGTGAACCAACATCCGATCGGAGCAAGGAAGATCGTGCTTCTAATTTTCATTTCTTCTTGATCGACAAAACAAATCTCTCCTTAAAGTTTTGGAGAGATGTGAGCAAGGCTATGAAGGTTGTGTTTCTTTGCATGGAAAGATTTTGCAAAATGGCTCTTCCAAAGGATCAATGGAAGGACATAGCTTAATGGGGAGATAAGTATTTTTTAAGTTGATGTTTTCATTTCAATACTTGCTTTATTCGATGCTTTCATGTAGCTTGCATCAAAAAATTATTGAAGTATAGTAGTAAGTCTTCATTTTTTTTTAAGAATGATTGCAAACACTATAAAATGGATGAAAGCTACACGAATATAGAAGTAATGGAAATTACATCAAGCACTTGCATGCATTTAGAAGTTCATGTCCAAAAAAAAGGAACTGATTATTGGTGCATTTCTCCTTTTCAAAGAATGTTTTCATGCACAAAATATGTTTTCTTCTTGCATAAAAAAGACAGTTAATGCTCCAGTTTATCCACATGAACAGATACATCTTTTTACAAGCTAAAAAGTAGAATGTTTGTGCATAGATGATTGGGAACATGCATTTTTAGGCTCAAGAATTGCTTGATTTAAGTTTGGTGCATGAAAGGAGAATGCCAACACATGCATGCACTCACATGCATTTGCATGCAAGAATAGGAATTTGCATATGCATGATTGTTGGTTAAGTAGTTGAATACTTGTACTTTTATTACCTCCTTTTTCTAATTTGACTTAGACAGCTAGGAAAAAGAGCAAAGTAGATACTTGCAAGGCTCCTGGCTACCATGCAACTCAAGTAGCTAGTTTGTTTTTCGTAAACATGATACTTAGGTATCATAAATTAGGAGTCTTGATTAGGAAAAGTAGACCTTTCGAAAGTCAAAGTGTTTGATTTTCTTGCTTATTGGAATGGCAAGAAAATAAGGCTACTTTTAAATTTTCTTAATGACTCTAAGTTTAGGAAAAAACTTAGAGAATCCTAACGACAAGCCTAGATGTAGTCGTTAGCTTGGATTTGAAAAATCATGTATTCAAGTAGGATTGATGATGTTTCCTTTGAACGTCTTATTTAATTCTATCCCAAGGCATGATAAAAATAAAATAAAATCAAATGGGACTTAAATCAATTGAACTTTCAAGTTCAAAGGATAGTTGATATGTTCCAAATTTGAAAAAATCATGGAACTATTGAAGTTTTTTCTTTTCATCTTGACGAGTGATGAACTTCAAAGAGGTGAATAGACTGTAGCATCACTTGAACTTTAGTGTTCAATAGTTGGATGCTAGGTTCCATGAATCCATCTCTAGTCAAGATGCAAAGTTTTCAAAAAGCATGGAAACTTTATTAAGCACTTTTCTGAGAATGAGAAAAGTATGCTTGGTTTTGTTTAAGTTAATTAGAGCTTAAAGAAGAGGCCCAAGTCAAGGTAATCTTTGGAAATCAAGATATTTTCCTAAAAGATATCTCAAAGTAATCTTTAGAAATTAGGCTATTTCCTAAAGATAAGCCAATATAATGAAATACTCTAGTTAACTATTTCATTGAATAAAAAAGAATATCTTTTGGACAAGCAAAAAAGATTTAGTTATTGGTCTTGTCCAAAAGTTAAAAATTTCTTTTGAAGTTCATTCTAGTAAAGAAAAAGATTCCAAGATGAATCAGTGGACTAGAAAGCAAAAAATTCCAACATGAATCATTGGCTTAGTATTACTTGATTCCTTGGCAGGAATCTAAAAATTCTTGAAAGAAAAATCTCCCTAGACATGAGACTGGAATCTTTCAAGTAAGTTTAATAACAAGTAGTTCCTAGCAATTCCCAAACCACCAGTATTGGTACTTAAGTCCAAATATTGATATAACCTAAAGTTGTATCAAAGATTCTTCGCTTTGGAATCTGAGAGGCATTAGTGTATGCTTGGGCTTAAGTTAAAGGAAAGATCTCTAAAAATCCCATGGATAAGCAAAGATGCTTTTTTTAGTTCAAGAGATCTTAAAGATAAAGACTAAGTCTTTATTTTAGTCGCAAGGTCAACAAGAATTGATCAAGCTTGATCGTGATTGTCCAAGAATGTGCAATTAGAACTACTCTGTAGATTACCCAAGTATTGGCAATAAAATTCCTTTTGGAAATTATTCACTCAGGTTCCATTTATCCAATGGAAAATTGTGAAAAGAGTAAGCTATTCCAAGCCTGAACAGAGTGAAGAAATTCCAAGAATGTAGTCTGCAACCGCAAAGACGGTACATAAGTCTTTGGAAGGTAAAACATAATGTTTGCCTATCCTTAAAGGGATTTTTAATACAAATCTAGAAAGCATGAGCAGATGCTTAGACTTACGCAATAGAGAGATTCATGTAAAGTCCTGGCCAGGATACGTACCTAAAGCATCAGTAAGAAAGGAATGTAAAGACAAGAAGTCAACAGCTCTTGTCACTACAAATTGGTCAAAAATAGACCAATTGAACTTGAATCTGCAAAAATTCAAGTCTTGGAATTCTGATTGGTTTTCATTTGAAAACCCTAGAAAAAAAGGATGGATGTTTCATCAATAGGTTTTCAAGTTTCCAAGGCAAAGCACGTGATTGTGAGATGATCATGTGAAGGGATCAAAACCTAGAAAATCTAGTTAGAGGTAATGCCTGAAACTTCAAAATTCTCGTAAATAATTGAAGCTAAAAGGTGCTCTATCAAGATATATTTAGAATTTAGGATAAGTATCATCCACACATTAATGTGAATATAAAATAGGGTGGTATGGGACACTAGATTTTATACTCAGATTGATGTAGGAAGGACATCGGACTGTGGGATGATAATTATCTCTTAGTCCTAGTTTGGATCTTGAAGTTAGGTTTGATCCTCAAGGGAATTAAGACTTCAAAGGAGTTTAATTCAAGAAGGATAAAATTAGTATCTCAAGATACTTCAAGATAACTTCAAGATCAAGGAAACTGAAGATATGAAGTAAGCAACTTCCAAGATCTTCTTAGAAAACTTCGAGCTTAAGTGTTGTCGGTCAGAAATATTTGATAAAATTATGGAAGAGTGAGACTTTTACTTTAAATTGATTCTTTCAACTAAGGATAGATTGACTAAGTTAAACACCAACTTCCTAGTATAACTTGGTAAATTCACTCTTTTGACTCAAAGAAATGCACAAGAATTCCATTCCCAATAAGGAGTCAAAAAGACTGAATATGACATGAACTTAGTCTCAAGTGAAGCGTTATTTGAATACAAAACTTATCAACACAACCTCAGTGGGTCGACACACTGATGTTGGTTACCACACTAGTATCTTGTGGTTGGATGATATTTTCGATTTGATTTGAATCTTTTTGAGAATCTAGATTATTTCTCTTAAAGATAGAAACGATGCTTCAATACCCTGTTGAAACAGATCTTTGAGAAGCTAAATTCCTGAGTCATCTAGACTTTGACTCATAGCAAGTCTTATGTATCTTCAAGGTTTGAATTGGTTGAACAGAGTTTTAGTTCTTTCTTTTCACTTTTCGAATCTTTTGGATTTGACTCAGATAGTTCTTTCTTTTCACTTTTCCAAATTTTTTGGATTTGACTCAGATATGGTATTTGATTCTTTTCACAAAAGTCAAGGATTAATCGGTTAGAACTAGGTAACTAAATCCTAGATAGATGTTCTGTACAAGAATCTTTTCAAACATCAAAATATGAAAAGTCCAAGATTGACTTATTCATTTGGATTTGCTTCTAGTTATTAGCATAACTCTCATAACTTTCTAGAGTATAATACACACTAGAATAATGAAGTTAGGAATTGCTCATAAGATTGATAATTCCCAAGAACTTATAGCTCAAGTCTTTGAGAAAAGTGTCCTAAGTTGGACAATTTTTATTTTTGAATTTGAATCGATCAAGTTATAGTATGGTTGACTCAAAGAAAATGGCAAACTTTTTCTTACAATTTACATAGGATTTTTAAACTCATTAGGATAAAGTAGTTATTGATATATTTAGGTAGTGATGTGTGTGAACACTCTAGGATCCCCCGAGCACTTTTTTCCCTCTTTAAGAAGTTTTTTTCTCCCAGATTGTATATATGCTATGGCCCTAACGGGCTACTTATCTTTGTATATTCTAGTGGTAATAAATTCAGTATTGTGTCTTGTGCTCCAAGCTTCTTCTTCTTCCTTGCGTTGTTTGCGTGCTTTTGCAGATGTCTAACCCCAACAATTGGTATCAGAGCAGGTTGCTACTTCATCTAGGGTATCGTCGACACCTCTCCGATTGTAGTCTCAGAATCGCATGAATTTTCGTGAGCATATTCAAGGTGTTTCCGAGATCAAGACAACTTTGCTTTGTGGTGCTAAAATCGCGATCTGAGCTCGTTTCGACCTCCAAACGCACTGTGGAACATTGTGCAAGGTGATGAAAGACATCCTATTACACCTGCAAATACAGGTACTGCAAATACAGGTACTAGAGTTGATGGAGATGATGTGGAAGATGATGATATTTTACAGATTCCTATTCGTGTTGTGGTTTTTGTTGCACCTACTGTAGAGCAAATTCATTGGGATGGCAGAGATGCTCAGGCACATGCATTAATAGCTTTCTCTATCAAACGTGCCATGATTCCTCACATTCTCTCTTGCAAAATAGCTAAGGATGCTTGGGATACACTTACCATATTGTACCAAGCTAGGAATGAGGTTCGTGTTTCTTACCTCTGAAAACAGTTGGGGAGTGAGCACATGAATGAAGGTGATTCTATGGACACTTTTCTAACAAAGATCAAGCATTTGAAGGAACAATTGATTTATGTTGATGAGGTTATACCAGATAGCTCACTTGTGTAGACAGTTGTGAATGTTCTTCCTGATTCATATCAGAGTTTTGCTTCTACTCTTTGTTTGATGATGAAAGGCAATCCAAATCCCTTGTCATTTGAGGAGTTAGTTTCTGTTCTGTTGCAGGTAGATCAGTCTACACAGAACAGGTCTATTATGCATGTTGCATATAAGCTTTCTTGGCTAGTCAGAAGGGCAAAGGTAAATGGAGCTCATCTATTAGCAAGCAAAAATCTGCAAATGTTGCACATTTGAATGAAGGACGACAAAGATGAAAAGAAATCAGAAAAACAGAAATTGTTTTGCAAGTACTGTAAAGGAAATGATCATATCATAAAGAAGTCTCCTAAACTGGCTACAAAAGAGGCAAAGAAAAAAGAGGCTGGAATGGTTGTTGCAGAGGCCTCTATACCGAAAACGGAGTTTGCTAATCTTCTGCAAGATGAAGAATGGGCATTTACTAATGTTTCCAGTTTTGACTCATCTTCTCATGAGCAGTGCATGTCTGTCGTAAACTCAGATGGTTGGTACTTTGATAGTGGGACGACCAAACATATCACCTCGCAGCATAGTTTCTTCTCTTCGCTCGAGCCTGTCCATACAAGGAATACTGACACATGCGCCAAAAACTCCTCTTATCTTGTCATGGGAGTTGGTAAGATCATTCTGACTACTACTGATGGTAGTTCTTTCAGTTTGTCAGATGCTTTATTTGTGCCAAGGATCAAGAAGAATCTGTTATCGGTTTTTGCATTAGCCAAGATTGGCTTGGTTGTGAAATTTGTTGATGACAGATGTACAGTCCATGATCTATCAAATGGCGATGTTATTATTGCTTCTGGCATTTTATATCGTGGGCTATATAAGCTCATAGACTATGAAAAATTAGTGAATGATTTGGCATATGTAGTACATGATTCTTAGGCTATGTCAGATGCAAAGCTTTGGCATGCATGCTTTGGTCATCTAGACTTTCCTAGTTTGCTACGCCTGCAAAAATCTGAAATGATGTTCTCTTTGCCCAAACTTGAGGCACCTGGTAAACATGTATGTGAAGGCTGTATTTTGGGCAAACTGCAGTGTTCTTCATTTCCAAAAGATGGTTCAGTTCGGGCTACTCAGAAGTTGCAGCTTGTTCATACTAATGTCTATGGTCTAATGCAGACACCCTCTTTTGGAATTTATCTTTACTTCATGACTTTTATTGATGATTTTTCCAGGCATGCATGGGTATATCCACTCAAAGCAAAGTCCAAAGTGTTTATGTGCTTCAAACATATTTTGATTTTGGCTGAAAATATATCAGCATGTAAAATAGGCACCCTCCGTTCTAATCGAGGGGGGGGGATATATGTCTTTTGATTTTGATGCATTTTTTTATGAGCGTGGAATAAAACACCAGTGTATAGTGCCATATACATCTTAAGAGAATGGAGTTGTTGAACGGAAGAACAGGTCACTCATGGAGATGGCAAGGTGTATGGTCAAGAGTTAGTCTTTACCACATAGTTTCTGGCTTGAGGTTGTCATGTGTGCAGCATATGCACTTAACAGGTGTCCCACTAAAGCGCTGTAGTCTATCACTCCATGTGAGGCTTGACATGATCGCAAGCCATTTGTTGCTCATCTGCGTGTTTTTGGTTTTCTCGCATATGCATTAGTGTTTGAACAACATCGCGGAAAAATGAATGATATAGTAGTAAAATGTATTTTTGTTGGATACAGTTCTAAAGTATGTATCATCCACAGACTAAATGCATTCTGGTAAGCCGTGATTTTTTTTTGTGAAAGATGCTATTCATCCATTGCTTTCATGTACTAAGGAGACATCTGTTAGCTCCAAAGGCATGTATGATACTTTGCTGCCTCTTTTTACAGGTAGACAATTTAGTATTGGTCCTAATGAGGCAACTTTTCAGTCTTTGCAGGTTTCATCTTATGATGCAGATTATTCCATTTCCAATGCAAATTTACATGATATACTTATTGATGAGAGAGCCGATATTGAGAAGGCAAAAACTATGCCAAAATCGCTGGTGCAGACCTTGCGTGACAGCAAAATAGATGCACCTCTATCATATCATCCTCGTTCAGGGTCTCATAGTGCCTCTTTTGCATCAGATTGCTATGCTATGGTTGCATCTAGTCTTTGTGATGAGGATGAGCCTGTTTCGTTTGATGAAGCACAAATTCAAAAAATCAGATGGCTACTATGCAATCTGAATATGATGATATAATAAAGAATGTTACTTGGTCTTTATGGACTTGCCTCCTCGTAAGAAGGCCATTAGCATAAAGTGGGTAGATAAGCTGAAGTGTAAACCTGATGGAACAGTTGATAGGTATAAGGCCAGGCTTATTGCAAAGGGTTATGCGCAGGAAAGAGGCATTGATTTTGATGAGACCTTTGCACCTACATGTCATATGACTACTATTCGTAGCATATGTGCACTTGTAGCTCGTCATTGTGGTTTATGTTGATGACATGCTGCTCACTGGTCCTCATGACCAGCATATTGCTGATTTTAAGGCTGATTTGCGTGCCTCATTTGAGATGTCTGCCTTGGGGCATTTGCATCATTATTTGGACATTCAGTTTATGCATGTTGATGATGGAATGGCTTTGTATCAAACAAAATATATGGACACATTATTACAACATTTTGGCCTTGAAAACTGTAAGTCTATTGCCACTCCTATGGAGACAGGCTTACGATTGAGTCTTCATGATGCGGGAGATGCATTTGGTTCTGTTCTCTATCAGCAGGTTGTTGGATGCCTCATTTACTTATGCATTACTCGGTCTGATATTTAGTTTGTTGTCTCACAGATGAGCAGGTTCATGCATTGCCCAAGTATCAAGCATTTGCAACCGGTTAAACGCATCTTTTGCTACTTCAGTGGTACCAGGCTACTTGGGTTGTTTTATCCCAAGGGGGGATCACTACCGCCAAATTTGCATGCTTTTTTTGACTCAGGCTGGTTGTTATGACACCCGTGTGTCCATTAGTGGTTTTTGCTTCATGCTTAGTAGCTCATGCATATCTAGGCTGAGCAAGAAGCAACCTACTCCAGTTCTGAGGCTGAGTATAGGACAGCTTTCACAGCAACTGTTGAGTGTGTGTGGCTCATATGCCTTATGGCTGATTTGGGTGCTGGTCAATCTTTTGCCACCACCATCTTCACTGACAGTCAAATCGCATTGGAAGTTGCGAGAAACCCTATGTTCCATGCTCCCACTAAGCACATTGAGGTGCATTATCATTATGTCAGGGAGAGGTTCTCTGTTGGGGAGATCAGCTTGGCATATGTGCCCACGCAAGAGAACATTGCAAACCTTTTTACAAAGGCTCTGCCTAGGGAGAAGTTTGAAGCTTTCTGCAAAGCTTTGGGCTTACTTCCTTTTGTGGATTGATTCCACATAGCTTGGCACTTCCTTATATATGAGTGCCAGATCCTTGTTCCCTGCATCACTCTTAGGGGGGATTTGTAGATATATTTAGGTAGTGATGTATGTGAACACTCTAGGACCGTGAGGGTACTTTTTTCCCTCTTTAGGAGGTTTTTTTCTCCCGACTTGTATATACGCTTATTGCCCTAATGGGCTACTTATCTTTGTACATTCTAGTGGTAATCCATTCAATATTGTTTGTTGTGCTCCAAGCTTCTTCTTCTTCCTTGTGCTATTCGAGTGCTTTCGCAAACGTCTAACTCCAACAATAGTCCTCTAGTCGGGTGAAAAAATCAAGTAACTGTTGGATGGAATTAAACCTTTGTGCAAATATCCAAGTTAAATATTTGGGACAACCAAACTTCAAGTTCTCCAAACCAAATTCAAGTGAATCAAGAGTTCTCAAAGTCTTGTGAGGGATAAGAATCCCGCCTTCATTTACTAAGTCCATGCACCAGTCATGCCCAAAAATGCACTAGTAATTTGAATCCACCCAGTTCACATGCTTATGCCTAGATCACACTTAGTAAAAAAACTGCTAATTGGCGAGGTATGTTTTAAGATCCACCCTTATTATTCATTCACTACTTTGTACTTTGACCAGTTTATCAAACTGCAAAGCGAGATAGTGTTTTGAATCATTTGGGCAGGGATGCCACCATAGAGATGAGACATGTTCTTCCAGTTTTAGAACATGATCATGTTCTTCGAGTTTTAGAACATGAGGCTCGGGGGTTGCCTACAATAGATATATGGCTCTATTTTTTAGGGAAAAAATATTTCCCAAGGGGCAAAAAATATAAAAAACGAAGTCTATGATCGAAGGTTCCAATCAGTTCAGACAAATCTGAAATTAGACACCGTTTGGTCACTCGTATGTATGAACAAAATCTCGAGTCTAGACTTACTAGAAGGTCATTTACTCTTGTAACTAAGTGATCCACTTAGCCTAGTGGTTAAGACTCAAGGATGTGAAGGAGGTCTCGAGTTCAACCCCCATGGGATACATGGGGAGAGTGTTTTGCCCAAAGAGCTCTAGAACCTTCTAGAAGCATCCACTTGAGTTCACTCTGGTTAACTGGGACACTTGGCGCACATGCAATTACATGGATGACACATGGATGGTTAGTATCCACCAGCCCAAGAAGGCAGTCCCTTGGAGAGAGCTATATATATATATAGGCATTTGGTTAGGAGGAGAGTCATCCCTCTGGCACGTGTGGTCATAATCTTGCTTTAAGATTACGACCACCACGTGCTAGAGAGATGACTCTCCTCCCAACCAAATGCCTATATATATCTCTGTCCAAGGGACTGCTTGCTTGGGCACGTGGATACTAACCATCCATGTGTCATCCATGTAATTGCATGTGCGTCGTGTCCAGTTAACCAGAGTGAACTCAAGTGGATGCTTCTAGAAGGTTCTAGAGCTCTTTGGGTAAAACACTCTCCCCATGTACCCCATGGGGGTTGAGCCCGAGACCTCCTCCGTCACATCCTTGAGTACTAACCACTAGGCTAAGTGGATCACTTGGATACCAAGAGTAAATGAGCTTCTAGTAAATCTAGACTCTAGATCTTTGGTCATACATACAAGCGACCAAACAATGTCTGATTTCAGATCCATCTGAACCAGCAGGACCCTTAGATCATAGACTTACTTTATTACATTCTTTCCCCTTGGAAAAATATTTTCGTTCTCAAAAATTAGAGCTATATATATTGTAGGCAACCCCCGAGCCTCATGTTCTAAAACTAGAAGAACATGGTCATGTTCTAAAACTGGAAGAACATGTCTCATCTCTTTGGTGGTATCCTTGCCCAAATGATTAAAAACACTATCTCGCTTTGCACTTTAATAAACTGGTCAAAGTACAAAGTAGTGGATGAATAATAAGGGTGGATCTAAAAACATCCCTGGTGAGTTCATAGTTTTGTTTCTAGGCGTGATCTCGGCATAAACATATGAACTTGATGGATTTAAATTACTAGTCCATTTTTGGGCATGATTGATGCATGGACCAAAGGTAGTATTCTTATCCCTCGCAAGACTTTGAGAACCCTTGATTCACTTGAATTTGGTTTGGAGAACTTGAAGTTTGGTTGTCTCAAACACCTTACTTGGATGTTTGTACAATGGTTTACTCTTATCCAACAATTACTTGATTTTTCCACCCGACTACAGGACTGCTTTGTCCTAATGATTTTAAAAAATCCTATGTAAACTGTAGGAGAAAGTTTACCATTTATTTTAAGTCAACTGTACCATAACTTGACCAATTCAAATTCAAAATAAAAATTGTCCAACTTAGAACACTTTTCTCAAGGACTTGAGCTAAAAACTCTTTAGGAATTGTCAATCTGCTGAGCAATTCCCAACTTTTCTATTTCAGTGTATACTCGACTCTAGGAAATCATTTATGCTATGACTTGAAGCAAACTTAAATAAATAAGTCACTCTTGAACTTGTCATCTTTCGATTTTTGAAAAGGTTCTTATACATAACATCTATCTAGGATGTTTAATTTAGTTCTCTGGCTCTATCCATCTAACCCTTGACTTTTCATATCTGAGCCAAATCCAAAAGATTCAAAAAACGAAAAGAAAGAACTAAAACTATGTTTAACCAATTCAAACTTCAAAGATACATAAACTTGCTATGAGTCAAAGTCTAGATGAATCCGAACTTTAACTTCTCAAAGATCTGTTTCAACAGGATATTAAAGCATTTTTACTATCTTTAAGAGAAATAAGTTGGATTCTCAAAAAGATTCAGAGCACAACTAAAACATCATCCAACCACAAGATACTAGTGTGGTTTCTAACATCAGTGTGTCGACCCACTGAGGTTCTATTGATGAGTTTTTATTCAAATAATGCTTCACTTGAGACTAAGTTCATGTCATATTCACTCTTTTTGACTCATTACTGGGAATGCAATTCTTGTGCATTTCTTTGAGTCAAAAGAGTGAAATTTCCAAGTTACACTAGGAACTTGGTGCTTGACTTAGTCAATCAAATCCTTGGTTGAAAAGATCAACTCAAAATCAAATTCCAACTTTTTCAGAAATTTATGAAATATTTCCGAATTAACAATACATTATCTTGAAGTGTTTCAAGAAGATCTTGGAAGTTAGTTACTTCATATCTTCTGTTTCCTTGATCTTGAAGTTATCTTGAAATATCTTGAGATACTACTTTTATCCTCCTTGCTTTTAAACTCCTTCTTTGAAGTTCTAATTCCCTTGAGGATCAAATCTAGCTTCAAGATTTATTCTACGACTAAAAGATAATTATTATCCCACGGACTGATGTCCCATACCATCTTTCCTACATCAATCTGAGTATGAAATCTGGCGTCCCATACCACCCTATTTTATATGCACATTTATGTGTGGGTGATACTTACCCTAAAGTCTAAACATATCTTGATAGAGTACCTTCTTTCTTCAATTCTTTTACGAGAATTTTGAAGTTTCAGGCATTATCTCTAACTAGATATTCTAGGTTTTGATTTCTTCATATGGTCGTCTCACAATCATATGCTTTACCTTAGGAACTTGAAAACCTTTTGATGGAATATCTATTCCTCTTTGCTAGGGTTTTCAAATAAAAACCAATTAGAATTCCAAGTACTTGAATTTTCATAGATTCAAGTTCAATTGGTTTATTCTTGAGAAATTTCTAGTGACAAGAGCTTTTGACTTATTGTCTTTAGATTCCTTCTTATTGATGCTTTAGGTACCTATCTCGGCTGAGACTTTACAAGAATTTGTCTACTTCTTAAGTCTAAGCATCTACTCATGCTCTTTGGATTTGTACCAAAATCCCTTTAAGGATAGGCAAACATTTATGTTTTACCTTCCACATACTTAAGTACCATCTTCACGGTTGTAGACTACATTCTTGGAATTTCACACTCTGTTCAGACTTGGAACCTTTTCACAACTTTCCATTGGATAAATGGAACTTGAGTAAATAATTCCCAAAAGGAATTTTATTACCAATACTTGGGTAATCTTTAGAGTAGTTCCAATCACAAGTTCTTGGACAATCATGGCTAAGCTTGATCAAGTCTGGTTGACCTTGTGACTAGAATAAAGACTTAATCTTTATCTTTAAGATCTCCAAAACTATAAAAAGCTTCTTTGCTAACCCATAAGATTTTAGAGATCTTTCTCTCAACTTAAGTCCAAGCATGCACTGATGCCTCTCAAATTCCAAAGTTAAGAATCTTTGATATACCTTTAGGTTATATCACTATTTGGACTTAAGCACCAATACCGGTGGTTTGGGAATCGTTGGGAGCTACTTGCTCTCAAACTTACTTGAAAGATTCTAGTCTCACCTCTAGAGAGATTTTCCTTTTAAGAACTTTAAGTTCCTACCAAGGAATCAAGTAATACTAAGCCAATGATTTGTCTTGGAATCTTTTGCTTTACTGAAATAATCCTCAAAAGAAATTCTTGACTTTTGGACAAGACCAAGACTTAAAGCTTTATTGCTGGTCCAAAAGACATTCCTTTTTAACCAATGAAATAGTACCTGATGTATCTTTTAGGAAAATATTTTGATTCCCAAAGATTACTTTGACTTGGATCTCTTCTTTAAGCTCTAATTAGTTTTAAAAAAACCAAGCATAATTTTCTTATTCTCAAAAAAGTGCTTAATAAAGTTTCCATACTTTTTCATAACTTTGCATCTTGACTAGAGATGCAGTCATGGAACCTGGCATCCAACTATTGAACACTAAAGTTCAAGTGATTCTAAAGTTTATTCATCTTTTTGAGGTTCATCACTCGTAAAGATGAAATCAAAGAATAAACTTCAAAAGTTCCATGTTTTTTACAAATTTGGAACATATCAACTATCCTTTAAACTTGAAAGTTCAATTGATAAAGTTCCATTTGATTTTATTTGATTTTTATCATGTCTTGGAATAGAATCAAATAAATCTTCCAAAGGAAACTTTATCAACCTACTTAGATGCATGATTTCTTAAATCCAAGCTAACGACTACATCTAAGCTTATCGTTAGGATTCTCTAAGTTTTCTTCTAAACTTAGAATATCATAGAAACTTTCAAGTAGCTCTATTTTCTTGCCATTCCAATGAGGAAGAAAATTGAACACTTGACTTTAAGGACCTACTTTCCCTAATCAAGACTCCTAATTTGTAATACATAAGTATCACGTTTGGGAAAAAACAAGCTAGCTACTTGAGTTGCATGGAAGCCAAAAGCCTTGTAACTACCTAGTTTGCTATTTTTCCTAGCTATCTAAGTCCACTTAGAAAAAGGAGGTAACGAAATCACAAGTATTCAACTGCTTAACAAACAATCATGCATAAGCAAATGTATGTTCTTGCATGCAAATGCATGTGAGTGCATACACATGTTGGCATTCTCTTTTAATGCACCAAACTTAATTTAAATAATTCTTGAGTTTGAAAATGCATGTTCCCAATCATCCATGCACAAACATTCTGCATGCTAGATTTTTAAAAAGATATGACCGTTCACGTGCATAAAGTTGAGCATTAACTATCTTTTCCAAGCAAGAAGAAAACATGTTTGTGCAATGAAAACATTCTTTGAAAAGGAGAAATGCACCAACATTCTTTTGTAGATGCATGCTAGTGCTTGATGTATTTTCCAATACTGCTATGTGCGTTTAGCTTTCAATGAATTCATAGCATTTGCATTATCATTATAAAAAATGAAGACTACTACCATGCTTCAATAATATTTAGATGCAAGCTACATGAAAGCGACGAATAAAGCAAGTATTGAAATAAAAACATCAACTTAGAAAATACTTATCTCCGAATAAAGCTATGTCCTTCCATTGATCCTCAGGAAGAGCCATTCTCTATCCTTTGGGGCTTCTCTAGTAAAGCTTTAACCATATATGTCTCATATAGATCTTTTGTCCTTCTTGAGAATGAGAGGATGCAGAGTCAACTTCAATTGGAGATCACAGTAAAAAACTCAGAAAGTAGAGCTTCTCAGCTCGACATTAACAAAGAAATGCATGATAGGACCCGAAATATGAAAGATTTTTAAGTATATGTTTAAATCTTAACCCATCGAGCCTACTTAGCGACCACCACGTGCTAGAGAGATGACTCTCAGATTCCAAAGCTAAGAATTTTTTATATACCTTTAGGTTATATCAGTATTTGGACTTAAGTACCCATACCAAAGGTTTGGGAACTACTAAAAACAACTTGCTACAAAACTTACTTGAAAGATTCTAGTCTCACATCTAGGGAGATTTTTTCTCTCAAGAACTTTTAGACTCCTGTCAAGGAATCAAGTAATACTAAGCCAATGATTCATCTTGGAATCTTTTGCTTTCCAGTCCAATGATTCATCTTGAAATATTTTCCTTTATTGGAATGATCTTCAAAAGAAATTCTTGACTTTTAGACAACACAAAGACTTAAAGCTTTATTGCTGGCCCAAAAGATATTCCTTTTTAACCAATGAAATAGTTAACCATACTATTTTATTTTACTAGTTGATCTTTAGGAAGTAGCTTAATTCCCAAAGATTACTTTGACGTATCGATTAGGAAATATCTTGATTCCCAAAGAATAATTTTGCTTGGGTTTCTTCTTTAAGCTCTAATTAGCTTAAACAAAACCAAGCATACTTTTCTCATCCTCAGAAAAGTGCTTAATAAAGTTTCCATGCTTTTTGAAAACTTTACATCCTGACTAAAGATGCAGTCATGGAACCAAGCATCCAACTATTGAACACTAAAGTTCAAGTGATGCTAAAGTTTACTCATCTCTTTGAGGTTTACCACTCATCAGGATGAAGTCAAAGAAAAAAACTTCAAAAGTTCCATGATTTTTTCAAATCTGAAATATATCAACTATCCTTTGAACTTGAAAGTTCAATTGATTTAAGTCCCATTTGGTTTTATTTGATTCTTATCACGTCTTGGAATAGAATCAGATGGAATTTCCAAAGAAAACTTTATCAATCTACTTGCATGCATGATTTCTCAAATATAAGCTAACGACTACATCTAGACTTGTCGTTAGGATTCTCTAAGTTTTCCTAAACTTAGAGTCATCATGAAAACTTTCAAGTAGCTCTATTTTCTTGCCATTCCAATGAACAAGAAAATTAAACACTTGGCTTTCGAAAAACCTACTTTTCCTAATCAAGACTCCTAATTTGTGATACATAAGTATCACGTTTGGGAAAAAACAAGCTAGGTACTTGAGTTGCATGGCAGCCAGGAGCCTTGCAACTACCTAGTTTATTATTTTCCCTAGATATCTAAGTCGAGTTAGAAAAAGAAGATAATGAAAGTATAAGTATTCAACTACTTAATAAACAATCATGCATATGCAAATACATGTTCTTGCATGCAAATGCATGAGTGCATGCATGTGTCAGCATTCTCCTTACATGTCCCAAATTTAAATCAAGCAATTCTTGAGCTTGAAAATGCATGTTCTTCAATCATCCATGCACAAACATTCTACTTACTAGTCTTTTAAAAAGATATAATCATTCATGTCATAAACTTGAGCATTAACTATCTTTTCAAGCAAGAAGAAAACGTATTTTGTGCATGAAAACATTCTTTCCTGTTCGTGCATGAACTCATATTTTTATATTATTCACCAATATTTTGTTTTTCCCATGCGATGATACATTGGTGCATGCCTAAGCTTAACAAACATTTTCAATATGTTTATGCTTTTCCATTTCAATATGTTTATTCTCTCCCATTTAGCTTTCATTAATTTGCATCATTTTTAATAGAATGCATCCTACATGAAAGCATGGAGAAAAACAAATATTGAAATGAAAACATCAACTTGTAAAGTACTTAGCTCCCAATTAAGCTACATCCTTCCCTTGATCCCCGAGAAAAGCGATTCTTCATCTTGGTTAGCTGCAGTCTCCATACTTTGAAGAATCAGTGCATGCAACATCCACCATAAATGCATGTCCTTCAGCTACATGGTTTTTTGTATGACACAACCAACTCCTCAATGGGTGTATGATGGAGAAGATGATGCAAAATCGATTCTGATTTGAATTTAATTGAGGATTTTAGCCAAGAAATCATCATGGATCATATCTTGGTCCTCAAAGGTCTCATCTCGGTTGGTTAGGCAAACTTCCTCTCAATAAGAGGTGTAGAGATCGACATCGATCCGCATACACAGCCGCCTAATGCACTCATTTTGCTTGTATGCTTGTGATCAATCCCCTGTAAGTATGTTCTAATATTCAAATTAAATTTTTTCGAATAAAGTACAAATGCATTTTATCTTTTGCGATAAGAGATTATGCTCTAGATAGAAATGTCGTGGGTTCGATCCCGAAATCTTATTACCTGAATTACATTTTTCTTTTGCTTGTGAAAAAGTGCAGCACCAGATATAAAGCTTTAATATTAATTGCACGACATGAAGACATGTTATTGTGGTGGGTAGAGCGAAGGCGTCTTCACGATATGGTCGTCAATTCGTGCCTGATCAACTGCCTTCTTCCTTATGCTTTTGATGTATGAAAGCAGCATCATATGCTTAAGTATAATTAATACGCTTAGCAGATCTTATCAAAATCCGCCCTTGCTCAAGTGGATATTGGAGAGGTGCCAGCCCTCAGATGTTACGCGTTTAAAACCCGAAAACATTGGCTGAAGATGCGTGCGAAGTTCATATTTTTGCTTGGGCAAATCGGCAAGCAAAAGCAGACATATTAATGATGATAAAGAAATGGCGCTCATGATGACGGCGACGATAGGTAAAAGGTCGCGAGCTCGATCCCTCAGAGTCACACTCAAGAGGAGATGATATGCTTTAGATTTTTGCACAGCTTTAGCAATACATCAAATGTAAATATCTTCAGATATAGAAGAGTATGGACATCGCATGCTCTCTTGGATAAGGGACAGCCCTTTGATGGACCAGGTCGCGAGCTCAAGTCCCAACTACGACTAGTTTGATAGTAATGCCCCCTCTCTGCAATCATTATTCGACTTTCCTTTTGCTTTGAATTTTTTGAGAATGCAGCTTATTTCTCTTAAAGATAGAAAAAATGCTTCAATATCCTATTAAAATAGACTTTTAAAAAGTTAAAGTCTTGAGTCATCTAGACTTTGACTCATAGCAAGTATACGAATCTTCGAAGTTTGAATTGGTTGAACAAAGTTTTAATTCTTTATTTCCGCTTTCCAATTGGATTTGACTCAGATATGATATCTGATTCTTTTCACAAATATCAAGGGTTAGTCGATTAGAACTAGGTAACTAAATTAAACATCCTAGATAGATATTTTGTACAAGAATCTTTTCAAACATCGAAAGATGACAAATCCAAGATTGACTTATTTGTTTAAGTTTGCTTCAAGTTATAGCATAAATGATTTCCTAGAGTCCAGTATACTCTAGAATAGAGAAGTTAGGAGTTGCTCATCAGATTGACAATTCCCAAGAACTTTTAGCTCAAGTCTTAGAGAAAAATGCCCTAAGTTGGAGAATTTTCATTTTGAATTTGAATTAGTTAAAGATAAAGTATGGCTTATCACCCATCAATGGCAGGCTTACACTTTCTCCTCCAATTTACATAGGATTTTTCCACCTATTTGGACCAAGTAGTCCTCTAGTTGGGTGCAAAAACCACGTAGATGTTGGTTAAGAATACACCATTATATAAACATCCAAGTTAGATGTTTGGGACAACCACACTTCAAGATTTCCAAATCAAATTCAAATGAATCAAGAGTTCTCAAAGTCTTGCAAGGGATAAGAATCCCACCTTCGTTACTAAGTCCATGCACTATTCATGCCTAGAAATGGACTAGTAATTTGAATCCACCCCTTCACATGTTTGTACCTAGATCCACCTTTATTATTCATTCACTACTTTGTACTTTGACCAATTTATCAAAGTGCAAAGTGAGATAGTGTTTTGAATCATTTGAGCAAGGATGCCACCACAGAGATGAGACATGCTCTTCCAATTTTAGAACATGACCATGTTCTTCCAATTTTAGAACATGAGGCTTGAGGGTTGCCTATAGTATGTATATAGCTCTAATTTCAAGGACACAAATATTTTCCAAGGGGAGAGGAATGTAATAAAGTAAGTCTATGATCTAGGGGTCCGATCGGTTTAGACGGATCTGGAATCGGACATCGTTTGGTCATCCATGTGTATGACCAAAGATCTCGAGTTTAGACTTGCTAGGAGATCTTGTGCTCTTGTGAACAAGTGATCCACTTAGCCTAGTGTTTAAGTCTCATGGGTGTGAAGGACGAGGTCTTAGGTGCAACCCCTGTGGAGTACATGGGAAGAGTGTTTTGCCCAAAGAGCTCTAGAACCTTCTAGAAGCATCCACTTGAGTTAACTCTGGTTAACTGGGACACTTGGCGCACATGCACTTACATGGCTAACACATGGATGGTTAGTATCCACCTGCCCAAGTAGGCAGTCCCCTAGAAATAGCTATATATAGAGGCATTTCGTTGAGAGGAGAGACATCTCTCTAGCACGTGGAGAGTAATCTTGCACTATGTCTCCTATTCCTTAACATACGGTCACTTTAAATATATTAGCATGCCCTTCAATCCTACCAATACACTTTGCGTTCAAGCACATGGTAAACTTTACAATACAACAATACCTGGAAACTTTATATAAATACATTCAAGCTTGGCATTGTCAAATAATCCAAAGGAGCATACAGAACTAGTGCTACTAGTATTATATGTAAAACTAGAGAAGAATCGCTTCCCACAATCAAAACTCTAGCATCTAGGCTACAATGTACCACAAAAGGGACATAAACCATAAATCTACGTCATCTTACATTAAAAGTCATCTAGCAATGTTTCTTTGATATTGTTTCTTTCTATAGCATAGGGAAGTAACTTGACAATCATTCCTGAAGAGATAATATTCATTTTTACCTTCATATCTAAAACCTAAAAGGAAAACTAGCTCTTTTCCATATGGAATCCCGATTAATCTGATTCCTCAATTATGCTTGCAACCTCTTTAATGTCCATGTAAACTTGACTCAATCCAACCATCCGAAAATTCATATGATCCACAAAGAGAGAGGAGGGGGAGGGGCAAAGAGAGAGAGAGAGAGAAGATTTTTTAATGCCTATTAGAGGCCAAAATCAGCCTATGAGACAACATATTCATCATAGTAGATACCCACTATAATCAAAGGGGGTGAAAGGTGGAAAAGTGGAAAGGAAAAAAAGAGACATGAAAGTGACTAACGTGGATCAAGTAAAAGATCGAAATCTGATCCAGAGGAGGAGGGTACAATGGCGTTCGAGGTGTGTGCACTCTATATGCTCTTTTTTTTTTATTTATGGTGTCGAGAGGAGGGGAAAAGTCTAAATGCTCATGGTGAGTACAAAGACGCAATGCAGGTGTATGCATAATGGTGTCAGGTGGTCCTCGCTGTTTGGAGGGTGCAGGATGTAGTGCATCCACCAATAGGGGGCCATGATGTGACTAAGTATACTCTCTAACTCGATGGCATGTGCGATCCTTTGGTGACGCCTCTCTTGCTCCATCTCATGTCGTGTCTAGATCATCCGTATCTCTCGCAGGTGTAGGCAGGGCAGCTGGTAGGGTGGTCGAGCCCATTGGCACTATCATGTGAGATCCTCTGCTCTCCATAATGTGACCCCTCTTGGCCGTCTAGGCGTATGTGTTTGGTCTAGATGTTGGGTTGGCCTGAAATAGTCAATGATATGGGTCTGAGGAGTGACTGACTCTGTATGTTGTAGGAGTGTCGCCCGTCTATGCTGTATGTCTACTATTAATCGGCCAAATCAGATGCTGAATCTCTATTTGTAATAGTGCTCTAATCTCTAGGTCCACTGAAGAGCTGTGGGTATCTATCTCTAATATCCTCATATGCCCGACATCTACATGTGAAGTGCTCCTCATCCTCTACCTCCTCTCGAGAAATCCTGCATGGTACAAATCCATCTTCCGTCTTGGTCGGAGCTTCTTTCAGCACTCCCTTCCATGCCTGTAACTCTAGCGCATCTTTTCCTCCTCGAGGGTGGCTTGGACTCGCTGAAGCTCATCTTGATGTGCTGATTTTTGGGCTTCTTGGTGCATGTTCTTGCATACAACCTCCACCCAACCTTCCTTCGTGATCTCCAATTCGGAGCCAACCTCAACCACACACTCCTATTCAATGGTGGCCTTGATCTCCTCGAGACATGGGGGAGGAACCTCACCCTCTCGATGTGCACTGATTGTAGCTTGCATCGCCTCCAGGCTAGTGTGGATGTCCTCTTGCCTTTTGGAATGTTGTTGGAGGATGATCGGAAGCTCTGATTCTCCTTTTCTAGGGGGATGACCTTAGCCTCAAATGCAGCCACCTTGCAGGTGACCCCATTGAGGCCGGAATCAGCCACCTTTTTGTGGCAGCTGATTAGATCACGGAGCGTATGCTCCAGGCTGGCGATTTGCTCTACTTTGGTAGCCATCTATTGCCTCGGAAAGGGGGGAGCAGAAGGGTGCGGAAGTGGCTGTCTATGGGCTGATTAAGCAGCTCTAGGGTGTCTATGGTGTTCTAGGGGGTGTCTAGAGGAGGGGAGGGAGAGTGTGAATGTGGATATGGTCAGCCATGTATGTGTGTGTGTGTGTGTGTGTGTGTGTGTGTGTGTGTGTGTGTGTGTGTGTGTGTGTGTGTGTGTGTGTGAGAGAGAGAGAGAGAGAGAGAGAGAGAGAGAGAGATTAAGCAATAGGTCTATGAGGCATAATCATATACAACTAATAGTGCTTCAATCTGAAACTAAAACAAGTGATGTGCATGATATGGTGTCATACGTGTGTGGCTCTGACTCAGCAAAACGTGACCACGTAACACAATTGAACACTGGAGTGTAGCTCTGGTACCACAGATAATGACCACACTCTGCAAGAGGTAACAATCTAAAGATGCATGCCTGAGTGGGATCGGTGGTATCCGTTCTACTGATCATGTCGTACTTGTATCCTCACAATCTCATCCTAATATGGCCATGGTATCCAATTTCCAGGAACGTGGGGTCATTGTATGGCCCTCCGCGCATCAGTCTGCTGAAGTTTGAGTCCAGCACTGGGGGGCTGCGTACCCGCACGTGCCTCCACTCTCTAGAAGAAATTGGTGATACTCTGCTGTACACCTCTACTCTCAGCCAGTCTAGGCTGTAGTGACTGATCTTGTAATACACTACTTTGAGGAAATGTCCAAGTCGCCCCTGATGAGAACCATTATACACTGTTGTAATGAGCTTTCTGATCAAAACTGTGTTCTAAGATCTGAATACGCTGGGCATCGTATCACAAAGTGCTCTTCGCTCAGAGGTACCAAGTGCTCTTTGCTCTAAGATCTGAATACTCTGGGCATCAAATTTTTCATAGATAATAAAGGTACATTAGAAATCAGAGGCATCTGAATCATAGCCTATTAAAGAAGTTTGCAACTCTGCCGACATGCTTCAACTTTAATAAAATCTAAAGATTTATATCTAAGGTTAGATAAACTAATTGAGAGAGAAGGGAAAAGAAAAGAAGGGTCAATAAGGCAAAGAAGGGAGTTGATGGTGTTCTATGAAAGTTTAACATTTGATATGAAAATGGTCCTGTATCTTCTTGCCTATATCAACAAAGAAAATTGCCGAGATATAGAAAGCCTTAGGAACACCTTCGATCTCCATGGACATGCTTTAGTTAAAGAACTCTTCAGTGTCCCAATACAAGATTAGTTCCAAACTAAAAATAACAAAGGAACAGCAAACTTAACAAACTTCATAGGATTAGTAAATTAGCCAGATGTTAAGTAAAAACAAAACGTGAGAACAGGCAAAGAGGGACAACAAGCATCAAAAATGCTCTGATAGGAGCTGAAGTCAATGTATCTGATGTTCAAGTACATGGAGCCAAGTACTATATATAGCACTAGCATGGAAACAGGAAGCGAGAGAGATTAATAACATGGAAACTGGACGGTGGCTGAACTTTATTGAGATGAGTGTATGTTGTGGTAACCCATCTGTCTGATTATCAGACAAGCTAAGACATTGATTTTGCCTAACCAAAGATTTCCATAGAAAATCTGTCACAATAATGATGTTCACACAATGTTGACAATTGCCTTTACAGTTTACGATCTCTGGTATCTTGTTGATGATGATAAATTCTCAGTGGCCAACGGGGGAATATTATATATACTTAACTGAGATGGAGAAAGGAGAAGCACTTTCTCATCAGTAAATACAGTCTCCTTACTCTATTTATGCAGTATGATGCAACACAACTACACCTCAAGAAGGTCCTGCCTGCTGATTATTTCATCACACCAACTATCATGCTCTACGGGAGAGCCAACCATCTCTTAGGATCTCTTGTGCTCTAAAGCCAAAAGAGTTATCTTCCTTGGAAGAAAGCTTAGATTATCATCAATGAGCAGCCAACAACTAACTTATTACCAGACGCAAGACAGTACATTTGAAAAAGGGGAGGAAGGGTTTGGGTTTTCTTTTTTGGGGGTGGGAGGGGGGAGAGAACATATACACATGAGATGCATCTTAGCATCTACTGCACTGAAAATTATCATGACTTAGCATCAACTTTATACGCGGCGTCTCCGTTTGGGAGCACTAGTATAATCAGAATCACCTAAAAGAGCAGCAGCAGAGTCAATCACAGTCTTGACAGAACTGCGATCTTGATCAGGAGCCATGCCACTCCCATGTTCCTCAGAAACTTTTGCTGCCTGAGTCCAAGGCTTATTTTCCGGCACAGCTGCCTGAGTCTGATGCTTATTCTCTGTCATGGCCACCTGAGTCTGAGGCTTATTTTCTGTCACCGCTGTAGGTGAAGGTGTCTCATGGGCAATCTGTCCATCGCCAGCCATATTTGCTGCTTCGCCATCACCATTATTACTTTTGTCATTTGCATCTTCCTCATCACTTTCATCAGCATCAGTCTCTTCCTCATCATCAGCTCGGCTTGCTGTTGGCTCGAATTTAGCCAACTTATCCCTCAGCTCTCTTAGCTTGGACTTTTTCGAGTTCAAAACGGCAACAAACTGTCAACGCATTTTATCCAAGACCAATAGATAGTGGGTTCAAATCTCTCATGGTCAGTCATAAAGCTGAACTGCTGGAATCATTAAAAACACAGAGTTTCAGGTACCTTTCTGAAGATGTCGGTTTCAAACTGCTGTTTCTCATTCTTGAATTGTTCACTTTGTCTCAAACATTTCTCAGCTTCTGTTTTCATTCTTTCAAAAGACTGCTTCTTCCGCAAAACTTCATCCTGCAAGTTATTACAAGAATAGAAAATGGGACAGACAGGAAAAAGCATCTCATACATTCTGTGTATGCTGTCTATGAGCTGTCCTCCAAGATACAAAACTTGCTTATGTAAGTTTCTTAACATATCCATTCACACTGTATACAACTGGCAATTTAAGTGCTACAAACAAGCCAAGAAGCAGCAAACTTCTAAATGCTCTCAGGATTCTGAATGTGGTTGCAGCACTTCATAAGCAGTTTGCTAAATAAACTAACAAGAATAACTTCACTTATCATCTTTTTAATAAATATTCTTGGACAAACTGAATACATGCTTCATGACAAAAAAGAAAACAGGGAAAAAGATGTGGAAGTCATATTGTGAGCCTGCATAGATGGGTCTACCAAAAATACACTTATAGATGGGTCTACCAAAAATACACTTATTGTTGGTATATAGCCAAAGCATCCCGGCTAAGTATGCCAGTTTCAATAAATGCATAAAACACATAAATATATGGTAGCATTTTATCACCGAGGTAACTCGTGATAGCATGATCTCATTGGCTAATGCCAATACTACACAAAGCCCTTTGGATGTTCTCACCAAGTGCCCCTAAGAGTAAGTGCCTCCTAAGACACAACATATGCACTACATATGAATGGTGGGAGTTACATAGCTTAATGGAGGCCCTTGGCGCTTGGGATAAGAACTCAAGGACTATGGTCTAACCTTTCCATATTATAGCTCTCTTTAAGAGCTATTCAAATCAAACATATATTTACTTTTTCTTTACCCACTCATGAGGTCAATACACACATTTTACTTGTATTTTTAATCCTTTAGGTCATTCTCCTTTCTTAATAGTACACTTAGCAAGATTTTGACCATTTTGATCAGTTTGACCAATCTTTCACCATCTTGGCGCATACAATTTGGACTGACATTGGACAATAACCTGTAGGTGGGGTCCCCTAGTGGAAGGTTGCCCCCATAACACCATTTTTCTAACAATCTCCTCTTGACCCTACACTACGTTAATATGCCAAGTAGGGATATTGTTGATTATTAATTATTTAGTTTAAGTTAGGTACTTCTAATTTTCACATATCATGCAAGTGTCCACTAGCACACACAAGGACCTTAGACATTGAAAAGCACTCCCATAGCACACATGTGACATCACAAGGAGAACTCAAAGATCCCCCGCTCTTCTCAACCAAATACTACTTAGAAGAATAGAGACAAATATAGGATGCTAAAAAATGGATATAGTATGTAGACTCAAACATACCCCCTCAACTATTCAAGACCGGGCCTCTGAGGTCAAGGTTATATGCTCTCATCCATAGCTATCAAACAAACACACACACACATACAAGAAGGTGTAATATGTCCACCATAAGGTTTTCAATGTAGAGATAATACCCCTCCTTGCTCACATAAGACTTTTTTTTTTTACCACCAAGTTGCGCATGAAAGCTCCCATATACATGGATGAGTAATAAACCTCAAGGAGCATAAGAAGGTTGACTACTAGGTTGAACATCATTGGCAAGTACACAAGGATTATAGGATGTAAGAAATGGAGATAGTATGTAGACTCGAACATACCACCTCAACTATCAAGGTTGACCAGGCCTCTCAAGTCAAGGTCACATGCTCTCGTCTTGATTTGCTTGTTCTCTCCTTGTCTGACTTCGGGTTCGTCTTGTGAAGTTCTTTATACCGTTGTCCTTCCAAGTTTGATATAACCACCTCGACATATTCTTGAAAAGTGGCGAAATCTCTTCTAGTTCTTCGGTATCTCTTTTTTTTGGAACTCTAGAACCTTCTTCAACTTCATAAGTCAGAACTTCAAGAGCTACTGATGATGGACTAGGTATTGATCTAGGTAATGAAATTCACTCTTCACCTTTATCAAGTACATCTTTTAGGGTTTGAGAAGGTTCATCACCCCCCTTGTATGGCTAAATATAAGAATACAAATTTCTTCTAAAAAATGCATAATCATTTCCTTTTATGAAATATGGAATTTCTGTCTTCTTATCATAAATCTCACTTTCTGCTATATATGCATTGCATATATCTGGAACATTGAATATGTATCCTTTGCTTTCAATTGCATAACCAATAAAGACAACTTTTAATGGCTTTTACATCAAGCTTACCAGTGACCACGATCCTTCCTCTCAATGTGAACATAAGTTGGAGAACCAAAAACTTTGAAATAACTCACATTGGGTTTCTTCCCATAATAAGCTTCATAAGGTGTGATAACCTTTAAAGCTTTTGTTAAAGACCTATTTAGAATGTGATTAGTTATATGTACTGCATCAAACCAAAACTTGGGAGAAAGCTTTTTTGATGACATCATACTACGCATCATCTCAACAAGTATCCTATTCTTTCGCTCTGCAACACCATTCTATTCTAGAGTAGAAGCAATAGTGAGTTGATGAGAGATACCTTTGCCTTCAAGAAAAGTTTTGAAATCTTTTGACATGTACTCTCCTCCTCTATCACTTCTTTTTAAACAACTTTAAATCCATCTAACAAGAAAGTAGATATAGAGAGAGCAAATTCTTCTTCATTTTCGGAACATAAAGAACATTGGAAATTGTGAAATTTCCACCTGCTCTTGACTTAAGGTTCACTTCTCTTAGCTCTAACACCTACAATATCCAAATCATGACCATCTGCAATGGTCACTCTTCTTCCTGAAGAGTTAGTAAGAGAAGAAAATACCTTTCTGTAACCTGTCATATGCTTAGTAGCTCCAAAATCTAAAATCCAAGAATTATCGAAGATTGCATTTGATGTTGGTTGATAGAAAGCTAATTCTTCAATACAAACACATGCATAAGATTCTTCCTTAGAAGACTTAGGTTTTGCCTCATCTTCAGCATTATTACATGAGGCTTTCTTTTTCTCATTAAAAATCCTTGTTCTTCATTCTACTATGAAATGACTTGGTTTCTTACAATAATGGCGAATTCCTTTCTTTGAATTAGATGTAGTAGCAGATTTTTCTTTGGGTGTAGAGAAAGCATTAGGGTTAAGAGCACAAGGTTTAAGAGTAGTAGACTTAATTTCCTTCTTAGTTTGCGGACTCTTCTTCTCCTTCATTGTGGTCTCCTTCTTCTTCTTCCCCTTTGATGATGATAACATGGCTTCATCATTCTTTTCCATACTCGTTTGTTGATCTTCATCTTAAAGTAACAGGAACTACAACTCTTCAACTGAAAGTTCTCTATTTCTTGTAGAGAGAGAAAGAAGTAACAAAAGCACGATATGAAGATAGAAGTGAGTTTAGAAGTTTGTTTACCATCTCTTCGTCTGAAATATTGACTCCAACATTGAGTAACTAATCTCATAAGTTTTTGAACTTCAAAATATGTGATTGAACTGACTCACCAACTTTCATACTTGTGTTGGCTAGCTGTCTCGCTTTCCTAACAAGGATTGTGCTCTCATAGAGATTCTCTAACTCCAACAAAGCCTGACAAGAAGTTCAGCATGACCTAATATGGGGTATAACATGCCTCTTGACTCCCATAGCAATAATGAAAGTGCTTTTGCATTTCTGAATCCCATCTTGATTGCTCTTCCGTAGGAAGTAATCTGTTAGTAGTATGGAATCCTTTTGATGAAGTAGTTCCTTGTTCTTTACTAACCTCCTCTTGAGCAGAAATACGAACAGAAGGTCTTCTAGAAGATGAAGCAACATCTTCTCCAACTTGTATTGGCCTTGGATAAGTGCCATTGACAATATTCCACAAGTCTTATAGATACTACCAGATTCATCATCATAAAATTCCACATTCGATAGTTAGACATTCCTTCAAGCTTGTCTCCATTCTCAAGTCTATGGTCACTCATCTTGTTAAGGGTGTATGTCAACTATGCTCTGATACCAAATGTTGGAAGTGAGGTGAGCCTCAATAACAATTTTAATCATAGGTTTACACGATTTTCCAACACATGAACCTTAGCATATGCCATACACACCTTTAAGACTCAAAATGAGATGAATGAGAGATAGAGAAAGAGAGAGAGTAGAAAATATTTTCAAGTGTAACGATAAGCAAATCGCCTAACCCACTCTTTTATTTATGAATGTCAAATACAATGTGTGTAGATGATTACAAACTTTGAATCTAGACAAAAATAGGGAACTAGATACAAGAGTTTGTTCATAAATTGCCTGAGAGGTACGAAGAGAGTGTGTATGTGTGAAAATGTCGAGAATATGAACAGTTTTGAACTGTTTTACAGAAAACCCTAATTCTGAAATTAGAGTTTCAAAAACTTTAAATCAGAAACTAGTGACCTAACAAGTAATGAACTGATATAGACTTGTTACTCACAGTAAATCAACACGGATGTTGATGGTTGGCCGATACAAACTCCTCCAGAGCTGCACCAAGGGTAAAGACTCCTCCTCCAAGAGTATACACCTCCAAAAGATCTTCAACGATGAAATCCACTGATAGGATGATGTTGAGATGATTGAATAATGACTCAAGCCCTCTATTTTATAGTAATACAAACTACCCACGAATTCAGCCATCGTAAAAGCAAAAAACAAAGATCGTTTTGGTGAAAAATAATAAAACTGCGATAGCTTTTTAATATCGCATATTTTGCTTTTTAGAGATAAAAATGCAACAATCTCTATATTTAACCATCGGCTTGACAAGACAGCTTGCTTTCCTTGATTTAGAGAGTGAGAGGGTTCAAATGAGGTAAAAACCTATTTTTGCACAGAAATTAGGATTAGAGTTTTCTACTAATCTGGACCTCTGATGACTGAATGTTATATAGCAAATGAAAGCTCTCTTCAAGCTCTATCTGATAAGCTAATAAAACTTTTTGACTTTCTATACCCAAAAATTGGCTAAGTACTCAAAATTAGGGATGCTGGAATTTTAAGGTTTTGGACTATTCTGACATTGTTTCCAACACACTATTCCAACAAACAAGAGGAATAGATTGAGCCCAGCGCAACTTGAGAAGTTAGTGTATTGCCATTGCAATCTCAAGTTGCTAGAGACTAAGGCCTAAAAGACATAACATTGCTCCTTTACATGTAAATAAATTCTCTAACATTTAGTCATGCATTTAAAATTTATATTAGTATTTAGTAAACTCTAATCTATAATTTGAAAAATTAAAATTACAAGTATATTCTATTGATATCTACCTTGTCAAAGACCTTACATAGGTACAATTTTACAAAGTTTAAATTATAATATATAGATAAAATATTTTTCATTCTACATTCTAGTTTCTAAATTCTAATATATTGTTTTATGAAAATATTGTGTTACATGTAGATGATCCATCATTGCCATCTTCTAGTCGGCCACGGAAGTATTATTCTAGACGAGGTGGACGAGGTTGTGGTCAACGTGGTCACTAGTGAGACCTCTAGTGTTCGCAATATTGGTGGCCCTGAGACTTCTACAAAGCATGCACATGATTGGGAGGAGCTATCAGCCTCATCTTCTAATTGAGATGATCTTGGCCCATACGCTACAGCAATTGGATCTCAGTTTGGGGATTCGGAGTCCGATAGTACATCATCATGGGCTAGTACATTTGATGAGGATCCCATAGATGATGACTCCATGGATGACATTGGGGAGTCATGATTCATCTTAGATGATAGTGTTGACAATTTTCAGTGACTCAGTGACATTGTAGTATGTGATAGTGATCACTCTATGCTTTTTTGTATGACATTGCTACTTATTATATGGATTTTGTGCCATCAGGTTTTTGTGTCTTCAGCTATTGACATTCATGTATATCTTTTACTTTTAATGGTGTAAATTGCAATGTGGATCTGATGCTCATGATTTATCATTCATTTAGGTTCTATGTTGTAGGTATCATGTGTCACTATGATCGTGGCTCATCGATGTAATGATGTAATGGAGAGGGGTTCTAGAGTAGGTATGTGTTTTTGACACTAAAATGTATACATGAGTTGAATAGGGATTATGCATACCTCAAATACAAGAAAACATAAAAATCTCGCTTGATGAATAAAAACCTCGATTTTTTTTTTTTTTTTTGAAAAACCTCTACGATTTAAACTATTTAAATCCCAATCTAAATCTCTACTTTGTACTATGTTAAGAGAGCATGTGAAACAAGAGTTTGCAAGTGGAGCATGTGAAACAAGAGTCAGGATACTACAAGAGGGGGAAGGACTCTGATATGCATGATGAGTTGTAAGACTCAAATCACAAACATTCACATGATCCCAAAAAAAAAAAGTTGATACATTCATAAGCACACATGGAAGATTTATCTTTTTCTTCGCTCATGGAAATAGAGGTTTGAGTACTTAACAACCTAAGCACAAACAAGTTTTTACAAATAACACCAAAAAACAATGTTTCTCTATATTATTTATCATACACAATGCACTTACTCATGTCAAATGTAAATGTAATACTCACATTATGCTTTAACAATGCAAATATACATATTATAGCTTATCACTCTTTGTCTTAATAATGAATGTTCCCTATGCCATGAAATTAAATAAATTTTGATCATTTGCACAAGAAACCATAAGTTGCATTTGGCGAAAGAGATGGATTCAAACAAGCTAAGGTAAGATGTGATGTACTTCGAAGCATCATTATCAAACATCCAAACCAGCTACCTTTCCAAGGAAAAATTGTTTGAAATTGTGAAGAACACAAAGTCTTTGTCACAATCTATGGTGTTTAGACTCTCAACTTATTTATCGAATTTCTAATCCTCATCATATATGGAATTTCCAAAATCTCTCTTCTATTTTGCTAATCTAATTCTACACTCACTAATATAATAGACTCGTTTTCTTACAATAGAAATAATTATCCCTTTTTTTGTCTTTTTCTCTCAAATTTCGAAGCTTCTAAAATCAATGAGATCTTCTTGATGTTTACTTCATTTGAAAGTAGCACTAAAATTCGATTTTGTGTTGTAACTCTTCTCACTCTTTCCTTTAAATTTTCCTTTTGCTTTGGAAGCTAGGGCTAAGTCCTACATAGACTCTCGCAAATCTAGATCACTTCTAGATTGTTCTTCCCATATCAATAGATTTTGCAACTTTCTAAATGTGACCATTGTATCAATGATGGAGAAAGTTGTCGCGAAAGACATTTAGGACCTTGGCAAAGAGTTTGGAGTAATGGTCACAAGCTCAACATCCTCTACGCAAACATCTATATTCCCTAGCTAATATACAAAATCTTGAATCCTTATAAAATGTTCTTGCACGGATGATGAAACTACCTGTTGAAGAAATGATTCTATTTCTATCTTTATTTTCATTTACCGATGTATTTCTATTTCATTTCTATGAGTGCATCCCCATTTTGCATCCAAGAGTCACTTCATTTTGTATCGCATTAATGATAGTTGGAATCTCTTACCATTTGCTTCTACCTTGTATTCATTCTCCTTCAAGGGGAATTATCCCACATAAAATGTATTTGAGAGCCTCCTTCAAATCTAGATAAAGAGGGCCTCTCTCCGCTTTGTACTTGGTTAGGAGAATGAGAGCTCGCTCCATGCTCTTGGCAAGCTCACTCTAATGAATATGTAAGTTTTCCCATTTCATGATCTACTCACTTTGGAGTCTCACACTCATTTTCATTTTGTGAGTACATGTTCTATTTCATTTAATTTCCAAGTGTACTCTCTACATGGTATCAAAGCTCTAGGCTCTTTTGGTGGTCCTTCTAGCTATGGTGGAGTTTGTGGTTTGGTGGGGGTGCTTCCTCTTCATGGAAGGGAGCTTTTAGCCATCAACTTCATGCTCATGGAGCACTTTGAATAACACTTTGCCCATTTTTCCAGCTCTTTGTCCCCTTTCCATCTCTCTTTCCCACCCTCCAACCCCTCATCCTTGCCATTGGTCGATCATCTTGATAGCTTTTGGTGGTTTGTGGTGATGTTGGCTTTCCTTGGTGGCATTTGGAGGCCCGTCTCCATATCGGTGGTACTTTTCAAGGAGTTGTTGGTGCATCTGGAGCTTGTGAAGTGTTTATAACACACTCGGTTTTTATTTTGATGGCAATTAGTAATCTTGTGTTTCGGTTCATCATTCATATCCATCTTTAAAGCGCTCATAAGCATTATTTGTTTGCTTCACAAGTACATGCTTTTCATAGCTCCACATGAGTGAATGACATAGAGCGTTTGTGTGCCTCAAGTCATGCGAAGCATGCAGCATCCATCCAATATTGATACCTAGCTCATTGTTCTAATGTACTTGCTCATCTACGATATGTTTAGTCCCTCTGATGCACCTATTTGCACAAGCTTGTGCACAAATAAAGTAAGCTCCAAAGAGTGAAGGGCTTGAAGCTCAGTTCTACATCCCTCTCGTATGAGCGGTAGCCTTGTAGTGATCCACTATTTCTTGTATGAGTAATTGAAGCTCTGTTGTATTATGTATATGATGGAATCATTATGAGTAGAAGATGGTCATGACTAATGTGCCTAGAGATGACCGCTTTAAGCTTTAATACCACATCTTGGTAAGCACATCCGTCAATATTTGTGGTGGAGTCCCTTCACCATAGCTACAGAGAGAGGACATACGAATGCAACGAAAGAGAGAGATTGTTCCACCTCGTAAGAGCACTTGGCACTATCAAAAGTTTTATATATGCTCAGCTTGCAAGCCTTACCAAGTTATTATACTTGTCCTAGTTAGAGTTGACAAGCGCCTACATGAGAGTCATCTCAGATCCGAGGATGTTTAGTGCCCGACCAATGAAGAACTTTTCTAGAGACATGAATGCAAACAGGATACAGAATCCCTTTTAAATTCCTTGCCATGATGGTCTTGATGTCGTTAAATAAGTACATGACAATTGAACAAGAGAGAAAGAGAGAGAGGGTGAGTTGTAACAGAGAGAGTGAGTTGGAATCATCCTTGTGAGAGGAACCATAGTGGTGCAACTGAACAATAATAAGTCTTCATCACATTGATTGCATTGCTCAAGAGAAGACTTGTTTTTATCCATTGAACCCAATGCTTTAATCGTTATAAATGCCAACTCCCATATACATGGTTGAGTGAAAAATTTCAAGGAGCACAAGAAGATTGACTAGTATGTGAACATCACTTCTTAGGTACAATTCTCCAATCTACAAATAAATTTGTTTGTTGTTGTTATATTAATTGCAATCTACACATCAGCACATATAAATTTGTTTGTTGTTGTTATATTAACTTCAACTACCAAATCTGATGTGACCCCTCCTCGAGTGCACTTCTCTTCAATTCTATATTAAGCATCTACATATGGAATAATTCTTTGCATCTCCTTGTTGAATATAAAACTCGGCTTGATATACATCTCCCATGAAGACTATTTTTCTACATGCAGCCCAATTCCCAATATACTCCACTTTGTTCTTCTATGATATCAATTGTTGGTTTTTAAGCCCACAATCAATATAGAGACAAAGAGAAACTTTTTTAACCTTGTGCAAGCAATTACTTGGGCTGCAAGGCAATTTCTTGGGCTGCAAGGTAATTACTTGAGCTGCAAGGCAATCAAATTGGGATGCAAGGCAATTACTAGGCCGGCAAGGCAATTACTAGGCCGGCAAGGCAATTACTAGGACAACAAGGAATCTTTCATTTGGGTCTTCCACATGGCATAAATTTGGTGGACCCACCTCATCGAATTGGGCACATGAATTCTCCTCCATACATTCTATATGGCTGGTATTACTTGTGTGATGTGTACAATTAGAAAGTTTTGAAAACTTTCTAAATCAATTAAGGAAGTAGCTGGAAAATAGTGAGGTGGGAGGATCTTAATTTAGGAACATACGAATGCCTTCTCTCTCTTCATCTTGGCATAGCACACATTTACCAAGATTGCACGCAGAGAGAAGAGTCCTTCACACCTCACCCTCCATACTTGCACTTTCAGCCACTCCACCTTCTTCTTCGTCATGGAGATGTTCCCACATCCCATTAATTCTCAGACATCAGCTTTAGCCAGTCTGGTCCAGCCAATGGAAGATATGATGACTTCCATACCCTATAGACAAGCACGGGCTATGTCTCGCAAGGGGTCTTCTTCCCAAGCACTTCCATAACATCAGGATTTATACTTGGATGCATAGATTAGGAGGTGGGTATATTCAGATTTTTAACTCCATTTGATGAGCCATGGCGGCTATCCATGGTCGGGTGGGGCCCTTTGCCCAAGATTTGAGCATATCCATGGTGTGCTCGAAATGAAGGGCATGAGTACACTCACTTTCCTCTTTGATTAGGAAGTGGCAAGGTGAGACCTTGGATGCATATTCACGGGGATCATGAGGATCTTGGGCATTGACCCAAATTCTCAAGGATCTATTGGATCCTATAGCAACTCAGATGGAGAGGGGATGTCGGAAGGAGTATTTCTTTGAAGTGCTCTACCGACTTGGTGCGTTTGCATACATGAGAGGGATTGATCACGGTGCTTCCCTTGCAAGCCTAGGAAATCCTTGGGGAGGATTTTGCCTACCAAGGTCAGATTGTGGCTAGATAGTCGAAGAGACCTATGGCAAGGGTCATGCCTTGCAAGGTCTAGAGCTTTCGTGGAAGGGATTTCCACTTGATGGCTAGTGGTTGATAGAGGATGAGGGTCATCTTGGTGCCCTATGAATATATACCAGCCGCTTCCACGATGATAGGCTTACTGTGGGATAGAGGGAGATAGTCGTCTACCTCATGCCACATGGTGTGACTAGGAGTCACGAGTGATTGGTATTTTTTGGGGATCTTTTCAGAGATCCAAGGCAATTGACCTATATGGTCTCATGTGGATGAGACTCAATCTTAGGTACAAAGACGAGTCCTTCCAAACACGTTTAGTTTTTTACCTATGTATGATTGATCGAGTTTCTCTCTCGTAGGTCACGACGTGATCAAGGATACGAGTCGAGGGATTGGTGGATGATTATTGAGGTGGTATGGCTATCAGCCTCCACATCCATAGGCATTACATTCTAAGAGGATTTCCATAGGTGGGTCATAGGCCGTATTTGCCATGAGACCACCTAGAGTGGGACCTCTACACATATTTTGTGGTATATACCTTGTGGGAGGCATCAAAAGATGCTTGCCAAGAGAAAGAGGATGTTGGGTACCTTTGTATCACCGACGCAGATTCCCATGTGAGAGAGGATCTTCTTCCTCCATCACCACCGATGGGATCTACCATGTGATGGAGGACTCATTCCTTGGGTTGAGCCATCAATGACATTTACCTTGTGACGAGGACTATGGTCCTAAGTCACGTACGGGTACTTTCCACAAGGTTGAGGAATTTATTCCTCAATAGGTCTCTGGGGAGAGATGCATCCACATGGCATGACTCGATTTGATGCATCGTTTGCACATGATCTTTGTTTGATTTGTAGAACATTCATGAATTTTTACTTTATTCTTCTTCTGCATTTTTTCCACTTATGAGACCAAGCTTTGGTCTTTGTTTTGGCATGATGTGGATGCACTCTACCAGAGGGGCTAGTGGATAACCACTAGTACGTGGACTCATGATAGGTATCACAGACAAATCGTGTGTTGATTATTGAGGTGTGCTCTCTTTGGTTCCATAGAAATCTCGACTATGTGAGTCTCTCTCTCGGAGGGGACTCCTATATGATTGCCACGTTTGGGATCACGCAGTCAGTCCAAGTCAGTGTTGTGACCCGATATTCATGGGACCTGGGTACCTATATGCTTGGTCGTAGTGAGAGAAAGATGCACACTAGTAGGCTGGTATTTGTTCATCAATACAGGATGTATTTGTTCATCAATACACGATGTATTTGTTCATCAGTACCGAATGTATTTGTTCATCAGTACCGAATGTATTTGTTCATCAGTACAGGATGTATTTGTTCATCTATACAAGATGGGAGACCTTCTATATGAAGTGTCCATAAGAATGCATATGGTATCAGGCTAGCATGGGCTAGGCACAGGGTACATGTGTATATTCGAGATACCCCATATGTGGTATTTGTAGAGATACATGTATTGCTATGCAAGTATAGTTTGAGCACGAGATACATGGATAGGATGGAGCCCTCCGTTTTGAGGTATCCATTGGATACATCTAGTGCTATACCTGTGATGGTTGAGCACACAACACATGCATTGCCTCTTGTTCAGAGTCTCGCAAGTGGACAGCTAGCACCACTATGGACTCTATCATGAGATAGTTTTTGACCTTGTGTGGGTCAAGTTGCCATTGTGGTCATAAGGAGACGAGTCCACTTATGGCAACGGTCCTAATCATGGTTCCACTATTTGAAGTAGTGGGCTTTGCTCACCTGCTTGTGGAACTTCTATGTCCATTACACGATGTGCCCGAAAGGGAGTTGTTAGTAATCTAACAACTCCTTGCAACCGGTTCCCATTGGGATATCTGTTAATTATGTGCCAAAGGGAGTTATGTTGTTTGCCTAAAAGGGAGTCTAGTATTTCAAGGACTCCTCGCATCCTCTTGGCCCTTTGGCATAGCCTCGTCACCCATACTGGTGGGGGGCTCGCGATATGGGACTCCACTCCTTTGGAGGTGGCTACCCGCTTGGCTATAGGCTCCAGGCTCAAGGGTGAGCCCGTATTAGCTCTACGGTTGGGAGGTGAGCCTGATGTCCTCCCTTCTATTGTTTATGAATATGGCTTGCGTCTTCTCTTGTTCAGCAGGGAGGATCCTCGAGGTTCTAACACAACCTTTGGTCACAATAGTCAGAAATGGTCAAGATTTCGATAAAAATGTTTTTATATATTCTTATAGAGCTTAATGAGAATTATCTAACCATATATAATACTTGGGTGTGTGGATCAATTTGCCCTTTCAAATACCAAACCCTAAATTCAGAAAATAAGTGAAAAACACTTTTAATTATGTGAAAAGCTACGTGACACATGGAAGGAATAGATTAGATCAAGAATATATGATCCAGTGGTCATTGGAAAAGACATATTGCACTAGTACTCATGCAAGCCCTAAAAAATAGCTTTTGCAAAAAAACCTTAATACCCATGAGTGTGTCTTGCTTGAAATTTTAACTAAGGGAAGCTTTGGAAAGCTTTTATGTTGAGCTTTTTCATTAATAAGTCTTGGCTATTATAAACACCAAGAGTTGAGCTATTTTGTATCACTTTGGAGTGCTCAATTACTTCATGAGCTTGGCGCCTGGCTAGTTTTCTACTTGGAGGAGGTGGAAGGGCTTCTTCATCAACAACATCAAGGTGTGCTATATATAAACCAGAATGAATCCAGGCAAAACCCGAATTCACCCTCAAACAGAAGTGCAACTATAAGCTCATGGTAGTCAACCACAAGACTATATGGCATATAAACTCCATTATGCATGCTATCGACTCAATACTATGACATCCCCACTAATGTCATCAGTGCCCAATAGTGGGTATAGAACTACAAATTAATACATGCTCACACACTCACCCCACAATGCACACACACCACGAGCATGGACTCACAAGAAGCTCTACTAACTAAGTTTCTATCACTTCAGAAAGTGATGGGCAAACTCATCCATAATGAAGCCTAGCACAAAATGCAAACAAAAGATGGGAAAAAACACAAAAAATGCATAGTTGATAGGGTATACACACCTATCAATTGGCTGCAAGTCAAGGTGTTCTTTCTTGGATGAGATTAAAAGAGTTATATCTCAATGATATGAGATTATGGACAGCTTGTATCTTATGACAACTATCCTCTTGTAATTTTAAGCATTGTAATGTAAAGAAACATGTGGAACTTTGCCCCTTACATCCCTTGTGTGTGCTCTCTATTTTTCATGTCGTCTCTATTTTCTTTCTATTTCTATATCAATTTTGACTTATTTGCTAAAAATATTACGTTATGATGCTTTAATCCCACTTAAATGTGGAAATTTTTCATTCACACTAAGATCATCGTGCTTTGGTGTGCTTAGGTTGTATATATTACTCTTGTGACCTCCTACAAAATGAAATATATCACCTGTTACATATCTTCATAGCTCTTCCCATGACACAAGTTCCTCTCATGCTTCATCTTTGGAATCAAGATATTTTTACATCACGAACTTCCTCTCAACCTATGCCTCTTAATTAAAATGCCATTTGGAATGCCTTTTGAGACAATGTTAAGAATTCTCTCTTAGATATTTTTAGGATGTCATACTTGACTCTTATCTATGTATGTATGTATGTATGTATGTATGTATGTATGTATGTATGTATGTATGTATGTATGTATGTATGTATGTATGTATGTATGCATGCATGCATGTATGTATGTATGTATGTATGTATGTATGTATGTATGTACGTACTTACGTATGTATGTATGTATGTATGTATGTATGTATGTATGTATGTATGTATGTATGTATGTATCAAATATGTAGCATGCATGTATGTATGTACGTATGTACGTACGTACGTATGTATGTACGTATGTACGTACGTACGTATGTATGTATGTATGTATGTAATAATGTATGTATGTATGTATGTATGTATGTATGTATGTATGTATGTATGTATGTATGTATGTATGTATGTATGTATGTATGTATGTATGTATGTATGTATGCGTGTATGTACGTACGTATGCATGCATGTATGCTCGTACTTACATACGTATGTAAATATGTACATATGTAAGTATGTATGTATGTATGTATGTATGTATGTATGCATGCATGCATGCATGCATGCATGCATGCATGCATGCATGTATGTATGTATGTATGTACGTATGTATGTATGTATGTAGGTAGGTAGGTAGGTAGGTAGGTAGGTAGGTAGGTAGGTAAGTTTGTTTGTATGTATGTATGTATGTACGTAAGGCTGGCTTCACACTGAGGCTCCGGATTCCGGAACTAACATGGAAAAACACAAAGATCCACCTCGAATAAGTCATGTTTTGACAGTTCCTCCAACCCTGTATTCACACAGGGCGGTGGAACAGAGCCAAGAAAATTAGACAAAAAAAATGTGAATTGGCAGGAGACCATTGGTTCATCTTGAATTCTTTATTCTAAAAAATAAGAAGTTCCATGCTTATTGATTTGGGGTGGAGGGAGGGGGGTCGGAACAGCTTAAGGAATTCTGTTCCATCTAGTCAGCATACTAAATGCATGTTCCACCGCCTACTGTGAATAGCTGATAGCCAGCCCCTCACACCTGGATTCCAACAATTGGACTGACCGTGCACAGCAAAGCTGCCGCCACTCAGTCTGAATGCACCCTAAGTTCAGGTTTATCCCAACTTATGAACCAAAGATAATAGCCTGATATTTCTGACAAAAGGAAAGGGGATAAAGGGCAAAAGGAAACTGAATCTTACACTCAATTTAATATTTGAATCCATCAAGAAGTTCAGAATGTTTGTTGTAACCTCCTGATCATGCCTTGCCTTTTCACATCTCCACTTCCCTTCAAGTTTTGTGCCTTTTTTCTCCATTGTCCATGATAGCTGTAGCTCGTGCAAATAATACAGCACATCAATCAGATCTTAAGAGTATATATACCATCCGGTAGGTATATTTGCAGTAAATGAATCAAAATGATAATATATAACTATATAGAGGTTGAAAAAAATACAAATCAAATAAGACAAGATTATAACCCCATAAAATTAAAAATATCCAATTGTTACAGGTAAGGGGAAACTATGTGTTCATAAAATTATAATATCCAAAAGTTCCAAGAATAAGAGAAGACCTTTTACAAAGACAATCAAGATATGCCAAAGACCAGAAAAGGAACAAAAACTGTGTGTGTGTGTGTGTGTGTGTGTGTGTGTGTGTGTGTGTGTGTGTTTCTGTGTACACTAGGAGTAGGAGAGAGAATTCAGAGGAAACGAATAACAATGACAATGTTAATGCAAAAGAATAAACCAAAAAACATCAAACCAGTGTTTTAAAACTCTACAGCAACAAGAAAACCAAAAGGAAAAAAAGAAGACGGAAAGAAGTATTTATGAAAAGATTAGATACAAGTTTGAATCAAAAGATTGGATCTCTTTGACGACCACTATGTGTCTGTTCACTGATCATATAAAATATATTTATTAAACTTAGTATCATGGTTACATTCAGATGTCAGTTTCAAGAGGTAAAACACCTTTCTGTTGTCTCCATCTGCATGGAATGCATATATTGAGTTTGGATGCTGATGGCTGAGGTGAAATTGAGCACTTTGTAGATATTCGGGGACGCTTTCATCCCAACCAGCAGCTCGCTCTGCTACAGCCTGCTCAGTAGCTGATTAACTGAACAGTTAGGAATTGGAAAAAAAAAAAAGAAGGTTGTCTGAATAACTCTTCCAAGAATTACATACCATTCTTTGACTTCAGATCTATCTCAAAATAATCTTCACACTTTCATTTTAAAACATTCACTTTCCTTCTATTTTGTTTCTTATGTTCTCTTTATTAACATATCTCATTACCTTCTATCAAATGCACCGAAGCATGAATAACACAAATCAGTGTGACAAAATCGATCAGTTATTTAATGAGTTTTAATCTAATCATATGATTGCTCTATTTCAGTAAAAGTAGTCTATTTTTATTTGAGGAAGAAAAGGGAAAATACATATAAATATATGTCAATGATCTTATAAAACTTTCTGAATAGAAGATGAAAAGATATGGATCATCAAAACATCCAAGAGCATTTTCACCAAGGATGCCACAAAAGAACACACACATGCATGTGCATACGTGTGCATGCATCCATGTGTCCATATGTGCATCGATGGATGTCCACGTGTGCATCCGTGGATGTCTACGTGTGCATCCATGGGTGTCCATGTGTGTGCACAAGTGCATAAGTACGGCATGTATGTATGTATATATGTATGTATATACCTTCATAAGATCCAAACTTAGGAACTCAAAATAAAGAGTGCAAGCACAAACTAACAACCAAAGCAAGAGACTACACAAAAAATAAGATCAATACAAGTCATGGAAAATGCAAACAAATAGGAAAGCCAATACCAAATGAAAAAATAATAAAAAATACAAATCAAATTTTACATTTAAAGACAATAATTATATAAAATTAAAATAAAAAGATTTTTTGTAAAAGTGAAATTAAAAAGAAGAATAAATAAATAAATAAATAAAGATTTCAAAATAAACAAATAATATATCGTCAAACCCACAGCAACAACAACAACAAAATATATACATATTAAAAAGATAATAACAATAATAATGATAATAAATAAGAAACAAAACTTTAGAATAATTTTTAAATAAAGACTTCTAACAAAGTCAATGCGCTGAATTTCTATCACTTCCAAAAGTGAAGGGCAAACTCAACCATGATAAAGTCTTGCATAAAGAACAAACGAAGAAGAAGAAGAGGAAGAGTAACTATAAAATAAAAGGACTAATTTTTACAGATAATAATCATAATAATAAATTTAAAAAATGTAAGGAATAATAACAACAACAATAATGATAATAATGAAAGATATGCATATTTAAAAAGATATACATATTGAAAAACAGTAATAAAGATAAAAATAAATAAATAAATACAATTAAAAAATTATATAATAAATAGATAATTAAATAAAACAAAATGACATTGTAAAAATAAAACTAAAACTTACGTTTAATAATAGAGAGATTATTAATAAAAATGAAAAAAGAGGAAATAAAAATAAAAAAGTAAATAAATAAACAAATGAAAAGAAAAAATGAATAAGCTCACTGATTTATTTATCAGGGCCTGGGACACCACCCAGTTTCTGTTCATTCATGGTGTTAAGGAGAGCCGGCTTATTGTATATGTGATTGCGGACTCTCGGACCTCACCCCGGTATATGTATATTCATGAGGAGGAGCTTGGCCAAGAGAAGGCAAGGTGAGTCCACTTGGCTCAGTTTATGCAGGGTATTACCTAAGAGGTTGAGTTTATGCAGGGTGTTACCTAAAGCAACCGGCTTACTATCGAGGACAGTTGGACTCGGATTACTCCTAGTCCAAACCAGCCTCGAAGCTGGCCCGCATCGCTGCTGCTGCAGCATCATGGTTTGCCCATTCACGATGAGGGTTCTCTCATGGAACGTCCAGGGATTGGGCGGGCCTCAATTTTTGCGTTACAAGGCTCGCCTTCGTCAAGAGCTCTACCAGTGCTTCGTTGGCGAGTCCATTGACATCCTTATGCTTCAAGAGCACCACCTGTCCTTGGGCCATACATAGCAGTGTAGATAGCTTTTGTAGAGGCATGGGGGGCCTTTTGGTATGCTGGATATGGGTCCAATGGCTTGCAAGGTGGTGTTTGCATTTCTGTGGGGGATTCCTTGCAGTCGACAATTGTGGATAGGGGGGGGATTATCCCGGGAAGGGCCATTTGGCTTATCTTGCAGCGTAGGGGCCTGAGGTATGGATTCATGACCCTTTATGCCCCAAACCATGAGAGTGCTCGTGCCATCTTTTGATTCCACATCACTGATGCTGCTCCATCTGCCGATGCTTGGTGTGTTGCGGGAGACTTCAACATGATTGAGGCTCCTGAGGATCGCCAAGGGAGTAGTCAGACCACTCTGCATGGATTTGAGCTTGCTGCTTGGGAGCAGCTTTGTATGACCTTGTGGTTACATGATGTATGGCACACTAGGGGTTTTATCAAGAAGCAAGGCAGCCTTCATTTCTCTCGGTCAAACAGGAGGATCGGAGGGCTGAATATGTCTAGAATTGACCACATGTATGTCAGTGATGTATTGGCGGATTGTGGTGGTAGGACATGTATTTTGGCCGGTTCCTTCTTTTCGGATCATGCCCCTTGTGGTTGTCTCCTTTTTGGAGCAAGACACCATATGTCCCATGGTGTTGCGCATTCCTGAGGAGATTTAGCTTGATGGGAGCCTATCTGACCAGACTGAGGCAATTTGGTCTCTGCAGTTGTGGGACGAGGGATGCCTGGCTCAGTCCCTTACGATTGGTCTTTAGTAGGTAAGTGTGTTCTTGCATGAGGAGTGTGGTCAACGGCTGGCTCATGCTCGGGAGAGCGAGCGTTGTCTTCACAATCTCCCTCCAACAACTCTTGGAGCGGCATCCGAATTGCGAGTGGACCGGCGAGAAGCTCGCCCAGGAGCTACATGAGATTGAGGATAGGCGGTATGCCTTCTTTCACCATAGGCAGGCCTCGCTCCAGATGCATGTGGGTGATAGTATGATTGGGAGGTTTTCCTACGGTCAGGTCGTGACATACACATGTTGAGCTTAGGCAACTTCGCCGATTGGGCGGATCGTGTGCTACTAATGGGGAGCTGAGAGAGATTGCTACTCAGTTTTGTCGTGCCCTTTTGTCGACTCAGACCCCTTTTGAGACTTGGCATGAAAGCCGGCATTGTGTCTTGCAGCATGTGAGATGTATTGTGACTTCGGAGATTCAGGAGGGGCTTTTGGCACCGTTCACCGTTAGCGAGCTTTCGGATGCTTTACAGGGCATGGCTCGGGACAACTGTTCTGGTGATGCTTGTCTCTCGCATTGTTTTTTTCTCAAATATTGAGGGCTTATTGGAGATGGGATCCGGCTTGCCTTCTAGGAGATCATGGAGAGGGGCCGTCTCCCTCCTTCAATTGTTGAGGGTCTAATTTTTCTTATCCCCAAGGGGGGGGCAGTTGGATGATATCATACATTGACGCCCGATCACGCTTCTCAACTCTTCATACAAGATTCTTGCGAAGGCTTTGAGTTTGAGATTGCAGTCCCTTCTGGATACCTTGATCCATCCTACTCAGATGGGCTTTGTCAAGGGTCGTAGCATCCTTGACAACATCTTCACCTTCCGGGGAAGTTAGTTCCCTCGAGAATGCACGATGAGCCTCTTGCTGTTCGTCTATTGGATTTTGAGAAAGCCTATGATCAAGTTGACCGGGCATTTCTCGAAGACACCATGTTATGTATGGGCTTTCCTACTTGTTGGATCAAGGGTGTTGCTTCCCTCTATCGGTCCGCCCATAGCCAGGTCTTGGTTGCACGAAGCCAAGGGGAGAGGTTCAGTATCTCCCAGTCAGTTCGTCAAGGTTGCCCCTTGGCTCCCACTCTGTTTCTCTTCTTTGTTGAGGCCATGAGCACTTCCTTGACTGCTGAGGAAATGGGGCTGCAAGGCATCATGCTCCCGGTTTCGGATGAGTATCTACTAGATGCTGAGTTTGCGAATGACACTACCATCTACTTGCAGGGCCGGGAGGCCAACTTGGTTCTGTTTGAGCATAGTTTCATCGCAACGCGTTGGAAACAGTTCGCAACTTTGCAACTGCAACTTCGCAACATTGCTATGTTCGCAACGTGTTGCTTTGCATGCATTTTTTTTATAGTCCAAAAAAATACCCAAAAGTACATTTTCTCTAAGAGGGATCAAAAATTATTTAAAATCCTACCCAAAATGTCCAATAAATGCAATAAAAAAACATGGCGTGAGGAAGACATAAAAAGCCATAAAGGTGTAGAGATTCATTTGTGTATGATTTTCTTTAAGGGCCTTATCGCCTTGAGATAGCAAGATATTTGGGATTCCCCATGTTCTCCTTATAATGCACTTAGAGATCTTGGACAAAAGTTTCATCCTTGGTCTTGGCCCTTCAAATGCAAGGGTACTCGTCGATGATGATTGATCTGACTACTTGGTACATACATCACCATGAATATTGAATTGCGTAGGGACTAATCTAGACTCAATAATTTATACTATATATCTCCATGTCTGTCCTATACTATATATGTATTTTTGTATGTAATTACAAATATGCATGGTATATGTATGTATGCAATATGCATGTATCTACTTATATGTATGTATGTATGTATGTATCATGTATGTATGTATGTATGTATGTATGCATGCATGCACGATGTATGCATGTATGCATGTAATATGTATGTATGCATGTGTGTAATATGTATACGACATGTCGCATATCTACTTTTAATTCATAATTTATGTGTGTGTGTATTTATTCATGTGTGTAAAAGTATGCACTTCATCATATATTAGCTATAGAAAGCTTAGGGTACCAAAATATTTTTTTTTTTATCCAAAAGAAAAAAACGTCTTCGCAACATTTTTCTATGTTGCTAACGTGTTAACAACACGTTGCCTTGGACGTTGCTAAAACGTTGGGAACAACTATGGGTTTGAGCATGCTTTGGATGTTTTTTTGTGATGCTTCGAGTGCCACGATTAACTTGCACAAGTCCTATGGTTTTTGGATTGGCTCCGATGATCTGCTTAGGTGGCTTTCTTGCGGGTAGTTTCAGTGGATCCCCCCGGCACGGAAGTTAGGTATATTGGCTGCCATACTGGTCTGGAATCTGGATCTTGCGCTTGAGGAGGAGATCTCTACCCTCCTTCTGACCATCGGGAGGAAGTTGCTTCACTAGCGCTCGGCTCGTTTGTCCCTGGCTGGGCGGGTTGTGGTGGCTTACCTGGTTCTTTTGGCTACGATGTGGTATGTCACCTCTTGTTGGATCTTCTCGAGTTCCTGTATTAACTAGATTCACTGGCTAATAAGGAATTTCTTTTGGTCTGACCAAGATGGTAGCCCCGCTCGGGCTAAGGTTGCTTGGTAGATCCTCACACTTCCCGTGGAGCACGATGGTATGGGGATCACTGGCCCTGCCAATCAGAGCATAGGCCTGCTCGGCAAGTTCATTGTGCATGGTCTACTTCCTTGCCCTGAGCCGTGGGAGGATTTTCCACTGGTGGGATTGTTTTCTCCTTCCACTGGTGGGCCTTGGCAGCCTAAGATCAGATGGACTTTTACTAAGATGAGGCACGCGAACTTCTTGCGATGCAACGAGGACCGCTTTGCTTGCAGTATCTTGAGATCTTGGGAGCGGCTTCGGCCCACTCCGGTGGAGCTCACTCCCTCTTGTATTGAGCACCTTTGTCAGCCTATTACTTGGAACCCCCTCATCCGTTCGGAGAGAGGGTTCATGGTTCATTCCTATCCACATGTTTCCTAGAGGGAGTTTACCAGAGGCCCTAGCCCAATGTGGCGAACTTGCTTAGTTTTCAATGCCTCCCGATGGCACATCAGCACGACCGTTGCATGGGGATGTGTGGTGCATCTCAGATGATTCGAGATGCTTTGGCTACGATCCCAAGGGACTGGGGGCTCAGGCTTCTCCTCACATGCAGCCAGTGGTTGGGGGCCTTTACTCAAACTGATTGATTGTTTCCCGGGGCATCTGTTAGGATGGGCCTATATTCTTCGAGATTGGTAACGACAGACGGATGATTTGCTCACCGATCGAGCCTGGGATCATTGCAAACTCTACCTTTCATCGAATTCGGGTGGTTGGCACACGTGCCCGAGGCTCGCACATCGACCCCAGTCGAGCAGACATTCAGGCTCGTCCCGATTAGCGGATGATTTGCTCACCGATCGAGCCTGGGATCATTGCAAACTCTACCTTTCATCGAATCAGAAGGTCATCAAGGTGCATCAAGAGGTCAGGCCCGCTGCGGCTGAGTTTTGGCAGTGGAGTGGGCTCACGGAGGAGTTTCTCCTTTCCTTTTGGCGTCAAATCTGGGGTGCTCAGTAGTCTCGTCGGGTGATCCTCTTTCAGTGGTTGGTTGTCAACAGGAGCATTTGGTTAGCACTTGGTTGAGCTTTGGGAGCCAACCTCCGGACTATACCAGTTGTGGTCATCAATCGGAGTCAAAGCGTCATTGTCTTTGGGACTGCCCACTGGCACAGCATATTTGGCGAAGGGTCTTGAGACTCCTTACCTAGAGGATGTGGCCCCAACCCAACACTTGGGTAGCACTTGGGTTGTTATTGCTTGGGGCTCTCTCTCTGGCCCGACCCTCGGCTATGAGCATGAGATTTGTAGTACGGTTATTCTGATTCAGGACTAGCGGGTTGACATCATTCAAGACCTCCACATCTCGCCCTCGAGCAATGAGGTCAGCAATCTTACCATGTGGTTCATTTTGCGAGCGAGATGCCGTCGCATCTTTGAGCGGCGCACGATCCCTCCAGCCAAGATTATGCGGGACTTATGGATGGAGCTTATTCACATGTTGCGTGGGCAGTTGGACTTCCTTCAAGGGGATTCCGATGGCACTTCTTAATGGCGGCAAGCCTCCCTCCAACTTTGGAAGAAAGGCCCCTTCTTCAGCACACAGGGTGACACTATCCATTGGAGTTACCAGCCTCTCTTTTTCCCTCCCCACACTACCCCCCACAAGAGTTAGGGTTTTGAGGATTTTGTAGTCATCCGGGGTGTTTTCCCCCTTGTATTCTCCTCTACTCCTCGATTGGGATTGTAACCCAAAGAGCGTTGTTTCTTACTAATGGAAGGATCTTTTTGTGGGGGAGGGGGGGGGGGGGGGGGGGGGGGAAATTGAACTAAGCAAATAAAAAAACCACAACGAAAACAAGACAAGACCTGCATCTTCCACTTTTATGTATGTCCAAAACAAGAAGCATCACAATTTGAGCTTTAGCATGCATAGTTTGGACAAATAGCTATGACATCGTAGCTCACATCATCACTGCAAGCTCACATCATCAGTGCCCTAGAGTAGACAGATTTTAATAAAAAGTCTTTCCAAATAAAGATTTTCATATGTACATAGATGTATGGATGTTTCATGCTCAAGCATGATGGAGATGATGTCAAGCTTGGAAAGACTCATGTCCATATCATGCTAGATGCAAATCATATAGATTTGTTGTGAGCATGATCAAGGACTACAACTCATATCTAATAAGCATGACAAGACTAAGGTGCTTGTCTTCCATACATTTCCACATGTCGAAAGGCATTGTCTACTTGGGCTAGAAAAGAATCATGTTGATGTGGCCAAATTGTATGATGATATAGGATGCTAGAGGTAGGCGGTAGACCTACAAGAAGTTTTGCCTCTCTTTCACTACTACAAAGGAGATGCCACCAAGCCTTCATCTCAAAGCTCCAGAATCCACACTAAAGGGTGGTTATTTGACACAATGATCACTCCATTTATGCATGGTATGCCACATTTCCCATCACATACTTGGCCACACTTGGAAAGACTTCTCATTAACGCTCACCTCAAGTGACTCAAAGAAGATAACAAAAACACATGATGTTATCATATCAAAGTTCGGCATGCCTTCTATGCAAGTTACGACACACACTTGTCACTTAGCCTTCAAGTAAAGTTAGATTCTCCTCACACAAGCTTGAGGCAGAGAGGCCTAGTGTTAGATCCCTCCAAGATCAGCCCTACAATACAAGACACGACAAGAGCCATATTTTATATTTCATAAAGAGTCTTACATACCTAAATGTATAAATATTACACACACTTAGCCTTCAAGTAAACTTAGATTCTCCTCACACAAGCTTGAGGTTGAGTGTCCTAGAGTAAAATCCCTCTAGGATCAGCTTCAACACAAGATATGTCACAAGCCATATTCACAAACATACAAAAGGCAGACATCCGACTTGCCTCCCAGCCATTCAGGTCCATAGAGACCCACCACGAAACCTAGGAGCATGAAACCAAGCAAGCAACCATCCCCTCAAGGGCATGGTGTCCCATATCACCATGCCCACACCATACAAATGTGTGGGACTCCACCAGGGGCCAAGAGTCTAAGAACCTCATAAGAGGAATGAATAACAAATGAGCCCATGGATCCTATTTATAGATGCTACACTCCACACTTGGCCGGTCTTTAACTACAAACACCCATCTTTGATATCATTAATTTGGGGACATAACACTCCCCCTTTATTTTCAATTAGTGTCCTTAGGTAAAACAAAGGAACCAATCCTCCAACATCCTGACTCATGCCAAGTCATACAAACTCAAGCGCATGTTCTCACTCACTCAATGATCTCATCAAGAAGCCCCACTAGACTTCCTACTCATGTGATTAGAACTATCATTGGTTCTAGTGGAACATCACGAGTAAATCCTCGAAGCTCATGTCCTCCTCCTCAGGTGTCACCTGCCCATCTTGCCTAAGCCACTTCACTGCGGAGCTCCTACTATACAGGTTTCATGACCGTCCATGGAAAATCAAGCTCATTGGCTACTCCTAGAGTCCTCTTAAGCATCTAGATCTCCTCTTGATGAATCACTAATTTATCTTGGGTAAGCCAAGACTCCAAGTGGCTTATGTACCGTGATTCTTGGAGGAAAATCTATCTATATCTCATAAGACACTCCAAGTTATCTTCTTTGTGACCCACCAAAGACCATAGCCCCATTCAGAGATAATTCCATAAAGGTCGTCTTAGAACTCGAGTTACCTAAGATACACCCCATCCTTCGACTCTGAAGATCACAAGCCTAACGGAATCGAATGACCAGAAGACATCCTAGTGCTAGGCTTTCTTGAGTTTGAGAAGTAGACCATTGCGCATAGCCCTCTTCATGCTCTCCCCTCTCTCATGTGTAGTTCTGCATCCTTGCAAAAAATCTCGAGGACACCAAAATGCCTCCTCTGAATCTCCAGACTCGTACCAACCAATCTCTCGACACCAACCAAGCTGCTCATGTGGACCCCTAACCACGAACACACTAGTCAATGTGAAGTACTACAAGGAGCAAGCTACAAGTGAGGAAGGTTACACCCCCAATCAAACAGTCTCAAGGCTAAGTATGTCAAATACATTCACATACCATCTGCAAGCACAACCATAATGCGTATTAATGTGGGCAACATCTCTTGGGTAAAACCTCAAAGAGCTACTAGTACAAGGAAAGCACTATCATAGGTCCATGACAAGCTAAGAATCCATCCTGCAAGCTTTCCCTATGGTACTAATAATCGGGACCCACTCCATAACCTGAGTCGACAAAAGACTCCTATGGCCTCATGACCCCTCTAGGTCAAAAGGAACTATCTCACGATAGAGTCCATAGTGGTGCTAGCCCCCCCTCTAACCGAACCCTACACTAGAGAAAGTGCACATGCACATGCTATGTGCTTAGACTTATCGGGAATAGCACCACGTGCATCCCGATGGATACTTCAAACAAAGGTTTTTACCAAATGCATGCACTCAAAGCTAAGCATCCATTGGCATGTCCACAAACATCTCATGCACAAGGTCCCAAACATATGTATAATCCATATGCCTTGCCTCAATTGGCATGACACTATTATCAACGAACACTTCATACAAAAGATCCCATCTTGCAATCATACAAAAATACCAACCTAGCTAGGTCAGGGTACAACACCCAAAGTAATGAGTCACAAAAACTCGCATAATCTCATCCTCATCCATATCTATGCTTCCCTAACCCGAAAGTAGCCCATGGTACTGGAATACTTCCAAACCATCTTTCTCACACACTAACTAGTCATATAGGTAATCGGAATCCATGACCATCAGGCTACTAACCATCTCCTCGACTAACTACCTCATCCCAAATATGGCAATCATACGATAGTTCCCATCGAGAGAAAGATGCACATTGTCAAGACCTATATGGAACCAAAGAGAACCTCTATCCTCTATTATGTGTCTAGCACTAACAAGCACTTACCACAATAACTACAAAACAGAATTGTTTGCAAAGGTTCCACTCCATAGTAGGATCGGTTCTCGAATCATGCGTTTTCAATTTGTTTGGCTTGATCCATAGGTTTGGTACATTTTTTAACATTCGGTTTGTGTTCCGATGCTGATTTCGTACCCTTGAACTATGTGCAAAATCTGCCACAAAGGGTTTTGAGCCATTGCAACTTTTGTGACCACTTGGATACGGGGGATACCTTGCACTTTGTGCTGGGGAGGGGGGAGGGGGGGTGAGGGAGAGACAGAGAGATCTTGAAACTTGAAAGCACTCTGCTGGCTAGTCACGCACATGGAGTCTCCACTCGAGAGGTATAACACATGTGATATATTACAAAATACATATATATAATAATACATTACATATTAATACAATGTTGCGTCAGTGACACTTGCATGCACATGGCATATATAATTATAATATATATACCATTAATGACTAAACATACGCACATATATAGTGCACACATACACACACACATATAAATAAAACATAATGAACATTGATATCATATGTATAATAACATAGTGCACACTGCGCATGCCACACACACACACACACACAAAAATAACTGAATGCACATTGTACACACACACAGATGTCACATACACGCATATAATACACACATGTCACACACATAACATAAATGATAAGTTATAACAGTAATCAGTGAACACACATGAATGATAACAGTAAACACACAGTGCACACGTGCCACACACACATATACAAATATTATACAACTAACACAACCCACAGACATTTTATACGCAATGTGAAACCAAAAAGAAGTTATGCAACCAACACAACATACGGGAATTTCTTCGTAACCTCGTGAGAAGGCGTGTAAAACCATGACATATTAAGAAAAAAGAAAATCATCATATCTGCACCTTCCATTTTTCATAAAGTAGAACAAGGGAAGATGGACAATGTAAAAAGAGTGCAGAAATTGAGATAGTCATCAAAGAAATACCATCATCAAATAGAACAAGGGAAGATGGTCAATGTAAACAGAGTGCAGAAATTGAGATAGTCATCAAAGAAATACCATCACATGTCCAACAACGTAGACCATCTGAGACCTGTAGAGAAAAGTGACGTGGAAACCACGTGCCCTTCACAAAAATTGGAGAAGGCGGAGAACCGACCATCAAGCGAGCACATGTTTCAGTGCTTTCTTCAGTTGCTGACGGCGCAGCTGCTGTTGCACTCATCTCTCCGTCTATCTATAACAAAGACTGACACATAAACCTTTTTAAGTTTCAGGTATCAACACCAAAATGTGTTTAAATTTTGCCAAGCCTCCTTCATTCTTTACTTTTAGCACATGAAGCTTCTGCGTTAAGCTTCTGTAGACCATACCGAATGTAATCCAAACTTGTTTTGCCCAGTTTCATCGTTCCCTTTTAAAAATATCAGGAATAGCGATGCACAGTAGAGTGTCCAAAAACACATTGTATTTTTGTGGGCTGCGAGGGTAGTGCTAAACACATTGGATCCTCGATTAAGATAAAGGATTCAATACCCATAGATCCACTTAACATTAACTCTTGAATGTACGTCTCTTTGGTGTGTGCTATGTTCATTCATATTTCAAGTCTAATGGAAACCAACTTCCAACAAAGAAAAAAAAAACAATGTTTTTTATACATCTTGTATTAGTTCCATCGTCATGACAATGACGATGTTTTTAGTTCCATCGTCATGACAATGAGATTTAATACATGAATAATATATTCAAAAAATTGTTAATTATTATCTCATAAGTTTCATGATGGTTTTTCTTGTTGAAGCAAGCATACACAATTTGCAAGCGAATTGTTGAGTTTAAACTTAATTTGGATAATTTATTATGTGGATTATCATTTAAGAAGCTTTTAGAACTTGTGGCTTATGTGTATCATGCATTTCAAGTAGGAAAAGTTAATAAAAGGGAACTAAAAGTTATTTTTAGTATTCTATTGTGATTTCTGAACAGTCAAAGCATATAACTTTGTGCTCAAGGTGTGAAGAAGCTAACACAATCTCTATATATGAGATTTGTTCTCAATACAAGTCATTACTGAAGAGTTCGTACCTCCTACATGTCTCGCAGAAGTGTCTATGAAAGTCAACTAGCTTGTTTTTGCTCGTTCTCTCTAACTTCACAGATATTGTGTACTGAGCCCAAAAACCTGCTTCAAGTTACGAAACTAAATTTGGATAAATGGATTTTGCATTATAATCAAAGCACTACCTATTGTTGTAAATTGTTCACAGGTTGCCTACCTCTACATATCCTCTTCTCTACGCCTATACTTCTGCTTGATTATTAAACCAAATCTTGTGCTCTTATATGCATCCAAAAGCTCTTGTATTATACTACATGTGCATCGATATTCATTTTTATTAGAGTTTTATTCTGTGTATTATGATTTTTGCAATACACAATGTTTCTCTACAATACCTTTTGGAAAGGTCTCTTATATATGTACATTCTAGGAGTCATAAAAGTCATATCTAATTGCTCAAATGTATATTTAGCATGTTCTATGGCTCTTTTGAAATATATTAGTGTCTAGTATCTCCATCTAAAATAGTTTGGAAAAAATATTTACATTTCAAGAGTTATAGCTATTCTCGGCGAGAGGAGTTCTTTGTTTGTCTCATGAAATTTCAACAAATAACCTATGAGGTTCATCTAACTTTTTATTGCACTTGGATTTTATTGAAACTCCTTCACTGTTTTCAAAGCATTGCAACGCGACAAATAATTACCCTTCATTAAGAAGCTGGATAGGACAAATTATCCAACATGATCAATGAGGATGGAAGCTCATTTACAAGGTAAAGATATTTATGATTATATTACATATGGTGAAGCAAAGTCGGAACCTGCAAATGAAGCAAATCCCACTAAATATGAGTTAGAAGCAATCAAGCAATGGAATAGAAAAGACGCACTTATGATATCTATTATTTTCGACTCAATCATAGATTGTTTTCTTCCATATATAAGAGGTTATGAATCATCTATTGAAATTTTCAGTGCTTTGGAAGATTGTTTGCTTCTTTGAAAGAGCTAGGAAAGATCAACTTTGGGAAAATTTTATGACTATGAACAAACAACCAAAATAGTTTGATTCAAATTTTGTTACTAAATTGAAGGATACAACATACCAACTTCAAAGCATAGGACTTGAAATAGAAGAGGTGCAAATCATAAGACAAATTGTTACAAAACTTATAGGATATGAGAGGTTGAAATCTTTTGTATTGAGTGCACAGTTCAACCTTGACCATTATGTACCTTAATCAATTATTCAGACATATGTTGACTTTTGTGGCTGATCTGAAGAAGTTTAACAATGATAGAGAAGATCATTTAGCCCTCTACTCATCAAAGGCTAAAGGCAAGGCAAATAAAGGAAAAAGCAAAAAGGACAAAAAAGGCACTTCAAATTCACAAGCCAATTTTGTAACGAGAGGTGGAAGATACAATAGACGCAATCAAAGATGTAGAGGAAGAGGAAGACAAAGAAGAGGTAGATTTTCTAACTCGTCTACGTGCTTTATATGTGGATCAAAGGATCACTTTGCACAATATTGTTGGTAAAATTATCAAAATACAAGAGAAATAGGTTCATTACGAGACAAAAAGAAAGAGATTATGGCAAAAATTATGGAGGGAGATGCTAATACAATAACTATGCAAAAGATCAACAAGAAGAGCCGAATTCACTTTTACTAGTGAGCCTGAGTACAAGTGCTCTTAATACTAATAGCAATGTCTTCTATATTGACTGTGGATGCTATAATCATATCTCATGTAATTTATCTTTAATTTCATATTTGGATTTACCAAAAGGAAAACATATAGTTCTGGTAGGAGATAATACTAAGCATATTGTTGAGCAAGTTGAAAATGTGAAATTATCTAGTGGTGATAAGAATCTTCTCTCCAAGGTAATTTGTCTACCACCCATCACAAAAAGCCTCATAAGTGTTTGACTTATTGTCAAGAGAGGTCTTCGATTAAGATTCAACAACTGTGGAGCTTATGTGGAGGATCCTAATCAAGGTTTTAGAAGACTCTGTAAACGAGAAAGGGAAGGAAGATTATATACTTTTGAAATTCGAGGTGTTAACAAGGAATCTCTTTTTGCTTATGGTTTTAGAATGCTCTTAGAGCTTGACCTATTGCACAAGATACAAATTAATGAAAGGATTTTGAAAGTTATTTCAAGGCATAAATATGTGCTGGGTTTCCTCATATTTCATAACAACATACGATTTTTGTTGGAGTTTGAGGTCTGTGGAAGCACGTGAATAGCACAAGGAAGAACAAGAAGCTTGGAGCACAACACAACACTGAATGAATTACCAAATGAATGTACAAATATAAGTAACATGTAAGGGTTATAGGCATATATACAAGCCAAGGGAAAAAAACCTCCTAAAAAGTGCCCCGGTGTTCCTAAGTGTGTTCAGACACATCACTACCAAAGTATATCAACGAGTCCCCCTTGGGAGTGATGCGGTGAACAAGGAGATAGCACTCATGTATAAGGTATTGATTTGGTATATGTGCCTACACAAGATAATGTGGCAGACATATTCACCAAAGCTCTTCCACGGGAAAAGTTTGAAGCTTTTCGCAAAGCTTTAGGCTTGTTACCTTGTGGGGGCTGATCTGTCACTCCCTGTATGTGTTCACATCATTCGCTCCAGGGGGGTTTGTTACACTTATGTGTTCCTCGAGTAGTTTTGATGTGAACCTTTTCCCTATACATGGGCACTTTTTACTCTAGTGTTGGCTAGAGGTTTTTTCCCCATGTTACCACATACTCGATACTCTCATATATGGTGTTACTTTGTACTTAGGGATATTATTCAACTCTTATTTCAGTTCAATTCATCGTCAATAGAGAGAGCTATTCTAGCCATCGTCTTCTCCATGTGTCTTGTTGCGTTTGTGCTCCTTGTGTGTGCTTCTCGTGTGTGTCTCGCACTTCTACACGCACCCAATAGTGGTATCAGAGCAGGTTCAGCTCCTTCTCAAGTTTCGGTTTTTCGCATCGCGGCGCGCACACTTGTAACAGTGCAAATCGACTTCGAAGGATAGAATTATGAATTTCAGTAGCCAAGAAATATTTCCACCATGTGCGTTGGAGTTTTACCCCCATTTCAAAGACATTCGTGCAATCAAAATCGCCATCAGAGTGATGGTTTGTGAGCTGAAATTTCAGCATTCATTTCAGCTTTCGTCGAAGTGAAGATTTTGTCACAATCTTGTTCTTTTGTGAAATGGCGGGTAGTAATGACTTTTTTGGCATGCTTCAAGCTGAAGATAGACCTGATGGGACCAACTATCCGATGTGGTCTTACATGATGAAGCATGTTCTTGTTGCGAAACAACTTTGGAACATAGTGGTAGATGTAGATCGAAGACCTACAGGTGCTTCTACTTCACAGTCTACTGTCATAGATGGAGCTTCTTCTTTGAGTACAGTGGTTTCTCCTTCTCCACTTAGACAAGAGCAGCTTAGATCGGATGGAAAAGATGCTCAAGCTTATGCTTTGATTGCGCTTTCTGTGAAGCGTCATATAGTTCCACAAATTCGGTCATGTTCTACATCACGATAGGCATGGGACACTCTTGCTTCTTTGTATGGCGTGCATAATGAAGCACGTGTTGCATACTTGAGTAAGAAACTTGAGGATGTATGTATGGTTGAAAATGAGTCGGTGGATGTGTATGTGACACACATCAAGGACTTGAAAGAACAATTGGCAAACATAGATGAGATCATTCCAGATGCATCACTCATTTCTATATTGTTGAAAGGATTATCGGAATCTTTTCAAAGCTTTGCTACAACACTCCGTTTGGTTGCAAAAGGAAATCCTAATATGTATGCATTTGATGAGGTTGTGTCTCTTCTTTTGCAAGAAGAGCAATCTAGAGTGAATAGGAGTGGTTTGATTGAGGGAACACAAGCACTTGCTATCTCACAAAAGGGGAAAAGCAATTATGGTTCAGCTTTGGGTTCATCAAAACCAAAGCCTCAACCTTCCTTTTCCACTCATTCCTCTAATGATGGTGATTTGCAAAAGAAGAAGAGATGCAAATATTGTCGGAAGGCTGGTCATACTATTGATGAGTGTAGAAAGCTTGCTAAACGCAATGAAAAGAAGAAGGAATCCAGCATGTCTATTGCTGAAAATTCAACAAATGTAAAGAATGATGAAGCTAACATGGCTCAAGATTTTTGGGCATGTGTTGTTACATGTCATTATGATGCTTCTTTGCATTCTAAATGTATAGTTGTGAGTGAGGCTGATTCAGATTGGTTCTTTGATAGTGGTGCTTCAAAGCACATAACATCATGCGAAAGATTTTTTGCCTCTTTGAAAGATGCACCCAAAGGAGGACATCTGGTGTGTGCAAACAATGCCTCTTATCCTATCATTGGAGTAGGAGAAATTGAGCTTACGGTTGCAAATGGAGGTGTGATTCTCCTGAAAAATGCATTGTATGTGCCCAGTATCAAGAAGAACTTAATTCTAGTTCCATTGATTGCCAAAGCTGGACTTCATGTACACTTTGTTGATGATAAGTGTATGGTTCATGATTTCAGCAATGGCGATGTTATCGTGATGTCCGGTACATTATGTAATGGTTTGTATCGCATGGATACATACAAGAGGGCTGCCTCAAATGCTTTGGTTGCTCATACTTCTTCCATGGCTGAAATGGAGTTTCGGCATGCTCGTTTTGGTCATTGAACTTCAATAGTTTGCTTTACCTGAAAAAGAAGAACATGGTTATTGGCTTGCCTACACTTGAGTCCATTGAAAAGCATGCATGTGAAGGTTGCATTCTTGGAAAAATGCATTGTGCTTCTTTTCCAAAAGATAGTCACACATACACTACAAGAAAATTGCAGCCTGTTCATAGTGATGTATGTGGTCCCGTCAAGACTCCATCTTTTGGGAAGCATGTATATTTTGTTACCTTCATTGATGATGCTACTCGCCATACATGGGTGTATCCTATGAAAGCAAAGAATGAGGTATTTTCTTACTTCAAAGCATTTTTAGCTATGATTGAAAATTTTTCTTCACAAAAGCTTTTGACTCTACGCACGGATCGTGGTGGTGAATACATGTCACATGAGTTTAATGCTTTTCTTCATGAAACAGGTATTTCACACCAATGTACGATGCCATATACACCTCAACAAAATGGTGTTTCCGAGCATAAAAATAGAACTCTTCTTGAAATGGCACGATGTATGGTTAAAGGAAAGCATCTTCCTGATAAGTTTTGGATGGAAGCGATCATGTGTGCAAATTATGTGTTGAATCGCTGCCCTACAAAAGCATTGAGAGTCATCACTCCTTATGAGGCTTGGAATGGTCATAAGCCTATGGTTAGTCATATGCATGTGTTTGGTTGTTTGGCATATGCTCTTTTGCCATCACAACAACGTCACAAACTTGATGACAAGGCAAAGAAATGTATATTTGTTGGTTATAGGGTTGAAAGTAAGGGATATCATTTGTACCATCCATTGACGAACACAATTATTGTGAGTCGAGATGTGTTATTTGCTGAAAATTGAGTTTTCCCTCTACTTGAATGCAACAAACAACCAACAGTTAGCTCACAAGATGTGTTCGATACACTCATGCCTTTGTTCCAAAATGGTGCGCTTGACTATGGCCATGTAAACCAGCCAACTGAGGTTCAAAGGGCTGAAAATTTCCAGCAAAATAGGGCTAAAAATGTAGAGAATTTCCATCCAAACATGGCTAAAAATTTTCAACAAAAAATTGTCAAAACTGTTGGAAATTTCCAACCACATATGGCTGAACATTTGCGTCAAAATATCGCTTAAAATGAGCATGAAATTCAGCCCATGCATGATGTACATATTGAAGATGTATTACATAATAAACGCATGTCTATCAAGAGTGCACAATCTATGCCAAAGTGGCTAAAACAAACTTTGTAGGACATCAAATTGAGTGCACCTTTACTTGGTAGAACAAAATCAAGCTCTCACCATGCATCAAGTAATTTTGTGGATTATCCTCCTATTGCTACATCATGTAATGAAGAGCCACTTTCTTTTGAAGATGCATGTGACGATCCACAATGGATGAGTACTATGCAATCAGAAATGGATTCCGTACATAGGAACGATACTTGGGAATTATGTGAATTGCCAAAAGGAAAGAATGTCATCGGTACAAAGTGGGTTTATAAGATTAAGAGAAAATCTGATGGTAGCATTGATCGTTACAAAGCTAGATTGGTTGCCAAAGGATATGCACAACAATATGGTATTGATTATGAGGAAGCGTTTGGACCTACTTCACGCATGACTACCATTCGTACCGTGGTTGCATTGGTTGCCCATCGAGGTTGGAGAGTGCATCAGTTGGACATAAAAACAGCCTTCTTGAATGGTGATTTGCAAGAAGAGGTTTATGTGAAGCAACCTCGTAGATTTGCTATGAAAGAGAAAGAGCATATGGTTTATCACTTTCATAAAGCCTTGTATGGTCTCAAGCAAGCTCCACGTGCATGGTATGACAAAATCCATAAGCACTTGATTGCTCTTGGCTTCACATGTAGTCCGATTGAAAGCACACTCTATGTACGCAAAAATGGGGCTGATCTTATAGTGCTTGTTCTTTATGTCGATGACATACTCTTGAGTGGGTCATGTGATGCAAAACTTGACATTCTTATGGCTGATTTGCAGCATAATTTTGATGTCACTTATCTTGGTCTTTTGAGCTACTATCTTGGCATCCAGTTTCTATCCGTTGAGGGGGGAATTGTTATGCATCAAGCAAAGTATGTTGAAAAACTACTTCAGCGTTTTGCCTTTGAGGATTGCAAGCCAGTTTCCACACCAGTTGAGACAGGATTCAGGTTCTTAGTTGAGGATTCTAGAGATGCATTTGACACTTCTCTTTATCAGCAAGCTGTGGGATGTCTTATATATGCATGCAACATAAGACCGGATATACAGTATGTAGTTTCCCAGTTGAGTCGATTCATGCATAGCCCTGGCACTAAGCATTGGCAAGTGGTGAATCGTGTGTTTAGATATCTCTGAGGCACTTTGAGCTTAGGTCTCTTTTATGGTAGAGATATTCAGCCGTGCTTGCATGCTTTTACAGATAGTGATTGGGCTGGTTGTTATGATACTCGCGTGTCCACTAGTGGTAATTGCTTTTTCCTTGGAGACTCATGCATATCTTGGTTGAGTAAGAAGCAACCTACAGTGGCGACATCAAGTTGTGAAGCTGAGTACAAGGCAATTTTCACAACTACAGTGGAGTGTATATGGCTGAGATGCCTATTGATGGATCTTTGCATGGAGATTGATGCTGCTACGCATATTCTCACTGATAGTCAGAGTGCTTTGGCTGTTACACGAAACCTAGTGTTTCATGCACGGACCAAACATATTGAGGTGCATTATCACTATGTGAGAGAACACCTTCATGCAGGAGATATGATTTGGTATATGTACCTACACAAGATAATGTGGCAGACATATTCACCAAAGCTCTTCCACGAGAAAAGTTTGAAGCTTTTCGCAAAGCTTTAGGCTTGATACCTTGTGGGGGCTGATCTGTCACTCCCTATATGTGTCCACATCATTCACTCTAGGGGGGTTTGTTACACTTATGTGTTCCTCGAGTAGCTTTGATGTGAACTTTTCCCTATACATGGGCACTTTTTACTCTAGTGCTAGCTAGAGGTTTTTTCCCAATGTTACCACATACTTGATACTCTCATATGTGGTGGTACTTTGTACTTAGGGATATTATTCAGCTCTTACTTCAGCTCAATTCATCGTCAATAGAGAGAGCTATTCTAGCCATCATCTTCTCCATGTGTCTTGCTGCGTTTGTGCTCCTTGTGTGTGCTTCTTGTGTGTCTCTCGCACTTCTACACACACCCAACATAAGGAATAATGACATGTAACAACACATGCCCAAAAATCTTGAGCCATGTTAGCTTCATCATTCTTTGCATTTGCTGAATTTTCAGCAATAGACATGCCGAATTCCTTCTTCTTTTCATTGTATTTTGCAAGCTTTCTACACTCATCAATAGTATGACTAGCCTTCCGGCAATATTTGCATCTCTTCTTCTTTTGCAAATCACCATCATTAGAGGAATGAGTGAAGAGGAAGCTTGAGGCTTTGGTTTTGATGAACCAAAAGCTGAACCATACTTGCTTTTCCCCTTTTGTGAGATAGCAAGTGCTTGCGTTCCCTCAATCAAACCACTCCTATTCACTCTAGATTGCTCTTCTTGCAAAAGAAGAGACACAACCTCATCAAATGCATACATATTAGGATTTCCTTTTGTAACCAAACGGAGTGTAGTAGCAAAGCTTTGAAAAGATTCTGGTAATCCTTTCAACAATCTCATCTATGTTTGCCAATTGCTCTTTCAAGTCCTTGATGCGTGTCACATACACATCCACTGACTCATTTTCAGCCATACATACATCCTCAAGTTGCTTCCTCAAGTATGCAACACGTGCTTCATTACGCACGGCATACAAAGAAGCAAGAGTGTCCCATGTCTGTTGTGATGTAGAACATGACCAAATGTGTGGAACTATATGACGCTTCACTGAAAGCGCAATCAAAGCATGAGCTTGAGCATCTTTTCCATCCCATCTAATCTGCTCCTGTGTAGGTGGAGAAGGAGAAACCACTGTACTCGAAGAAGAAGCTCCATCTGTGACAGTAGACTGTGAAGTAGAAGCACCTGCCGGTCTTCGATCTACATCTACCACTATGTTCCAAAGTTGTTTTGCAACAAGAACATGCTTCATCATGTAAGACCACATCGGATAGTTGGTCCCATCAAGCTTATCTTCAGCTTGAAGCATGCCAAACAAGTCATTGCTGCCCGCCATTTCACTAAGGAACAAGAATTTGACAAAATCTTCACTTCGACGAAAACTGAAATGAGTGCTGAAATTTCAGCTCACAAACCGTCACTCTGATGGTGATTCTGACTGCACGAATGGCTTTGAAATGGGGGTAAAACCCCAGCGTGCCTTGTGGAAATGTTTCCGGGCTGCTGAAATTCACACTTCTATGCTCCGAAGTCGATTTGCATTGTTAAAGTGCGCGCGCGCCGCGATGCGAAAAACCGAAACTTGAGAAGAAGCTGAACCTGCTCTGATACCACTGTTGGGTGTGTGTAGAAGTGCGAGAGACACACAAGAAGCACACACAAGGAGCAAAAATGCAGCAAGACACACAGAGAAGACGATGGCTGGAATAGCTCTCTCTATTGATCGATGAACTGAACTGAAGTAAGAGCTGAATAATATCCCTAAGTACAAATTACCACCACATATGAGAGTATCAAGTATGTGGTAACATGGGGAAAAAACCTCTAGCCAGCACTAGAGTAAAAATTGCCTATGTATAGGGAAAAGGTTCACATCAAAGCTACTCGAGGAACACATAAGTGTAACAGATCTGTGGTACAAAATGCCTCACTTCCTAATGGGCAAGTTTTGCAAGTGTTGGACCTCCTTTCTTTTCCAAAATAGAGTGTCAACACTGACCTCTCATCCCCAACCACGACTGAGGAACCCAAACCAACAATCATACCAATCGACACAAAGAAGGCAGCAGTATCAGCATCACAAAGCAAGCAGCATGAAACAAGCATGGGTGCCAAAAGGACAAAAAGCACCGATAGTTTTCAACAAAGCAGACAATGCTAAGACAAACTTTCAGCATAATCAAAGGCAATATTCCACATCTCCTCGACCTCCTCTACCTCGATGAAGCTTTGATGGATTTGGATCGCCAAACAGTACTTAACGAATCAACCCACACCCACACAGATATGGGTACCCAAGCAGTGTATTACAACTCAACACTCAAGCCATGTAACATATACCTCTCAGAAATCTCTTCACCCCTCAACACCACAACATCCAATATCACCTTTTGTCCCTCAGTAGAAACATAACACCCACTCATCAACCCTTAGGAAATGGATATCGAAACGTATCCAGAATCCTCCACATGACCCGTTGTCTAACATAACCCCCAGCCCGAATAACCAACCCCCTTGTAATAATTCTTTCACAACTGAACTTTGTATAAACTCAACCACACTAACCCAACATCACTTGTAATAACATCTCATCAAGCAATGTATGCAATATCTAAAGCATGTAGGTGTCTAGAGACCTGCATTAGTTTTGCAAACAATCATTCCATAAACCACCTCACAACACTCGGCTACACGGCTTACACATCGGTTATGGAAAGGGATTGCGATCTCACCTTATTGGGATCATGATTAATTTCCATACTAATGTGCTAATCTTTTGTAGCAGATCTCCTCCACATTCGCATCGCTCATCATGTAAACATAAGGACAATCTACAGCTGGCCTCAGTGCGTTAGTGGTCAATTTTGGCAATTTACTGGCTGAACCATATCCTACATTACAACCACTAGAATTTCAAGGCTTCCGAGGACCAATGCCAATAGATGACCCTCCCATGGGATACACTGAAAAAGTTCACAGCAACTGTCATTGGTTCCAAGGTTTAGCAGGACCCTTGGCAGATGCAAAATTCATCTTTGATGCCAATTTGAGTTTTGATAATATTAAGTGGGGCAAGTATCAATTTTTCTCTAGAGAATTTGAAGAGCTCCAGAATACAGAAGAGTTAAAGCACATTTGGGCTAGAGCAAGCTTTATGGAATACTTCAGTGATCCACTGCCCAAACCAAATTTTTATAGATGCTACTACCTGGTAACTACAGTTCAAGAATCAGAGCACAAGGATTCGCCCGGAATGTTCATTATTCCATCTTTGGTAAATGACCCCCCTTACAAGAAGTTTAATCTCTCAAAAGATCTCATTCAGGCTGTGCTTAAGATCCATTGAACTCACACGCCGACAGAACGTGAAAGACTGATTCTAGAGCCCATGAAGCATGGTGATGTTTTGAAATGGGCAGATATTTTAGCTATTACACCATAACTCTCTAAGCCATTACACATATGCATGCACACTTTGCATTCCCAGCTCAAGATCGCTTTACTATCCCTCATAAACGCATCTGGTTCGGATTATATATAGCATGCATTGGACCCCAAACCATAGATCTGGCTAGTTGGATTATCGATCAGCTATATTTAGCTCATCAAAGATGGTAAAGAAAACATGTTATCCACGGTTGTTGCGCTCTTATTTTCATTGTCTACATGTGTTTGGCATATGATTCACCCATAGAACGTGCAATGACTAATGAAGAATTGAAAGCATTCAAAGGAACTACCAAGAAGGCCAGGAAAGCTAGCAAGGGACGGGCAGGCAAATGCATGTGCGGTTCTATCCCATGTTTGCAAGTTCCAGTGTCCCCGTCACCTCAGCCATCCCTAGAACAGTCACCAATGAAACCCACTGCATTTATACAACCCATCCGTATACGCCTTTCACGACCTGTTATCATAGAAGGTACTACCAGTGCGGTGACCTCTCAAGCAACCACAGTTCAAGAACCTACCACTACAGCAGGAGAACATCCCACTTCAATTGGTGTGGAAGCCTTTACTTTCCCCATCCCTAACTTGGAGGCAGAACCAACAAACACCACCTTTGACTTTAAAATGCATGATGCTTTCTCTAGTGAATTCCAATTCTCAGAAGGGCAATTTTTTTCACAAGAATATGAATGTCCGAGTTACCCTACCACACCCCCTGATCAACCACAGGAACAAGTAGTGTCCAGCTCAGAAGAAGAGAGAACAGAAACCGACAACGAGGATGGTGATGATGAAGCCAGTCAGGGTAGCCACGACTCTCAAGAGAATGTTCAAAATGACGAACAAGAACAGCAAACCAAAGCTCAAGGTGACACAAGCATGCATGAAGATGATACCTTTGAAGCGGTTGCCTACACTTTGGCAATCAAGAAACTATACCGTATTGTGCAGGTAGTTTGAGCACGCAGACAACTCTCGGAAAAAGAAAGTCAAGCAATTCTAGAACAAGAACTCGTTACAGGGGGATTCAAAGAAGCTTACATTCAAGGCTTCAAAGAATTGGTTAAATCAGTCGAAACCAATGAAGCACTTCGCCATTTGCAGAGGAAATCACTACCGAAGCTTGACCCACGATGAATCTTCACATTCGCATACCGACGGATGCCCAATCTTCACACCATGCTAGAAAAGCACGACTTACTCCAGAAGACCCTCTAGAAGAAACAACCATAGTGATCGACTCCCTGCCTCATCACTCTACTGTAACTACCACTACCATCGTCGAAGTACTCACCACACCACCCGCTCCTCTTTCACCTCCCCACGAGGCCTATCACTCCCTCGAACTAAAAAGTGAGCAAAAGACAAAGGAAGCAATTACAGACATTGACAACCTATTATGGGCTCAAATGATTAGAAATGCGAAACTCACTCGAAACATGGGATTGTTAAGATGACACCTCACCGCGGCCAAAGAAGAGAATCAGCGATTGCAAGAATAGAACAGAGAAAATTTGGAAGCAGCTCTAGATCAACCGGATGAACCTCTGAGTCCCAGCCGCTTTAAAGCGGTACCATCGGAGTCCATGCAGATATTATTAGACGATCATGCATGACTATTAGAAGATTATGACAATATGAATGAAGCATATCTGAAACTCCAGACGACCATAAACTACTACTGTTACATGCACCTGTGCAGCAACCAACACCGGCTCCTGAGACCACACGTTCAGAGATCATAGAGGAACTCAATGCTTTACGTGCTCAAGTACTTACTCTTTAAGCATAAATTGTTTTTTTCTCTAAGCCCCCCAGGCCTGATTCCCCACCTGAACTCCCAAATGAGGAAGAAACTGTGTCTATCCCAGTGGAGGAAACTTATGAAGAGGCCTACAAACCACAACCTATCCCAGGCAGACGTGTCACGGCTGAAAGCCAAGACACTTTTGAACTCCCTATCCCCGCATGGATGAGTTTAGTAGAAGAAATTGGACAGACCCACTCAGCACGCGTGGAGGCACAATTACACGCCATGCTATGATAGAGGAACACATTTTACAATCACCTTACTTTGCTCACTTGGCCCCTCACAGGTATATCTCAGGCTATGAGCCGGTTTTTTCTTGTCCATCATCTCGGAGGTTATATTCTCTTTAGCCTTTTTTTGGGCCTTTCTTCATTCCTCTTCCGCACTTCAATATAAACCGTATTTCATGCTAATGGTAGAATATCAACTAGCGATTGAAAAGGAGATGGGAAAGAAACCATCACATGCCACTGAGTTCAAGCCTGAGGACTTGCCACTCGAAGCACAGAAAGGTGAAATCTTTCAACCAACTTGGCATCGGGAGTTGTTACAAAAATATCCAGAAATGATGAGCACATGGGTCAAGGCACCCTTGCATTTGAAGTATAACCCATGTTGGGGACCTATCCCAAGACGCCGCTCCTAGAAGGCATTTGCAATCAAAGTTCAGAATAATAAGCAATGCTAGGACTGGCTTAATTATCCTTATTTCACTCCCCCATGCGGACCCCCCACAATGGGATACATGATGGCCACAATTCGCCACTGGCTCCCCCGCTTACACTGCATGGATGATGTTGCCACACATACGATTGTCAAAATATTTGACATGATGCAGATAGTATTTAAGATCTTCCGCCATGTCAAAGCACCTCATGTTAACACCCCGAGATTCAAGCATGGTAATCAGGACCTGGTATATGATATGAGCATGACACCATCGCTCCGGGTGTGCTATGCCTGGCACTATCAAATCAAGTATTTACTGACATGCTATAAAACAAAATTTGAAGAGATGTTTCCTACCGGATTTTGGGAGTACCATTTCGAGGTTTTCATAAGCAGGCCCACACACCTACTTCAATTATTTACCTATGAACAACCGGTGTATTCCACACACTACAAACTTCCACCTCTCGATGAACCTCGGCCCATAGATTGGGAAAAACTTGAAGCTGATCTTGCAAGAGGTATTCGCATCGCGGAGCACACCCTCGCTCATGACCTCCTACAAAAGTATATCCGAGAGACCCTGCAACAAGGTTCTGTCGAGGACGACAGACTCGAGAGAGAGGGGGGTGTTGGTAGTAGCCAAAGGCATAGACAACGAGGAAGCATGTGAAGGCGGATTATGATGAAGTAGTGGGGAGCCAGGCAATCATTTTTTCTCTAAGAAATATACTTGATAAAACTCTCAATATTGATTTTCATCACTCTTGTACCATATGTATCATAGAAACACCCACTTTTGTAATTAGTAGCTCCATTTTGTGCAAGTCGAGGAGTCTTGGAGCTTGAGGAGCTTAGGTAGAACAAGCATACCAATTTTGGCTATTTTTAGATCTCGTTTAGACCTCCAAATAGTGTCGAGAACCTATTTTTTAACTATGCCAGACACTAGATGTGAAACCGGTCAAAACTAGTAAAAAAACTATAAATAGAGGTAGAGAGCTCATTTTTTAGGTTGGTTAGTGTGATCTTTGAGCTATTTTGAGCTTGTAATAGAGATCTTGAGTAGTAGAGTCTATTTCCTATCTTCCATCGTGTCTTGTTTGTCTCTTCCTTGTGTGTGTGTATGTGTGTGTGCATCTCTATGCTTCTCACCTTCACTCTCACTATATCTCGCATTCACGATCTTCATATCACTCCTATCTCTTCCACGGATTGACATTAAAGAAATGGAGCTTCTTAACGTGGTGCTTACCATTGTACTAGAGCAACACCTCCCTAACCTTTCCTTCTTACCCCTCCAACCATCCTGCTTCTTCTTTCGTTTTTACTGATATGGTGTCCAATTTTGCTATTCCTTGGATGAGTTGCTCATATGTTATGTTAAGGGTTTTACCCACTCTGGTGTGGAGGTGGCACATAATTGCTCGTGGCTTGGCTTTAGCTCCCGGGGACAGAGAGCTCATTAAGTGGTGGGAAACTGTTGAGCTAGTCAAAGTGGTGACTTTGCAAGGGATGCACAGGTGGTGCAGAAGTGCAAAGTGGTGCATAGGTGGTGCACAAATTGTCGAGAAGAAGGGTGCACATGTAATGCACAAATAGTTTTTTCACAATGGTTTTGCTCAAAAAGTTGAATGCAACTTGTAAAATGGTCCTTTTGAAAGATTTTCAAGATTCTTTCTAAGTGTTTTTGAAGGCTCATTTGAACCCTCCCTTATGCACACATTTTGAAAGATATCAAGGTCAAAAAGTGGAAAAGAGATGAAGTGAAGCAGTATGCAAGAGTTCAAGTGTGGCCCCCCATTTAAAATTTTGTTTATCCTAAAGTGCTTATAGGAAAAAATAGGGAGTTGTTGACCTTACACATAAAGTGGTTCTTAGGACATCAAAGTGAGCACCAAGATACACTAGCAATTAAAATGATGTATGTAACAAGAATTGACACACAACCAAAGGGATTAGCAATTCTTGGACTAAGGAGCTAGACTAAGGAGCAAGAGAGGGAGCAACACACTTGCACGATACATGCGCAAAGAGGCAAGGTATGCAAGGAGAGTGAACAAGTAGGACATCCTAAAGTGACTATAGGAAAAAGTGACTATAGGGAAAAATAGGGAGTTGTTGACCTTACACATAAAGTGGTTCTTAGGACATCAAAGTGAGCACCAAGATACACTAGCAATTAAAATGATGTATGTAACAAGAATTGACACACAACCAAAGGGATTAGCAATTCTTGGACTAAGGAGCTAGACTAAGGAGCAAGAGAGGGAGCAACACACTTGCACGATACATGCGCAAAGATGCAAGGTGTGCTAAGAAATACGCAGAGAGATTGCACAGAGAGAAACTAGGAGAGCAACTAAGGTGGGACAAAAGGCCATTAAGGAGGTGATGCACATTGATAGAGAGTGACCCTTCCTTCAACCTTGTTGAAAGCTTGAGTGCAAGGTGTGCACAAGGGCAAGCTACTAGACAAGGTGGAGAACCCACACGGAGGAGGTTTACTGCACTAGTCATTGTGGAATTTTTGTACACTTGTGTATGTGCTCTTGGGCTTAAGTGCTATTGTGCAGAGAGCATTTCATCTCCTTCTAGAGAAAACTATTGTATTCTTCATGATTAATCAAGACATAGATACTTCCAATGTAATTGTCTCTCTTCTTCTTCTCCATTTTTCTCCTACAAAAACTCAAGCACCTTTCAACTAAAGAATCCCCCAACATAGATGTACGGTTCATGATCTCTCAAATGGTGATGTTATTATTGCTTTTGGCATTTTATGTTGTGGGTTGTATAACATCATGTACTATACGAAATCAGTGAATGATTCAACATGTGCAGTTCAAGACTCTAGGCTATCTTAGATGTAAAACTTTGGCATGCACACTTTGGTCATCTAAATTTTGCTAGTTTACTTCACTTATAGAAATCTCATATGGTATCCTCTCTGCCCAAAGTTGAGGCACCTTCTAAACATGTCTCTAAAGGCTATATTTTGAGAAATATGTAGCATTCCTCCTTCCCAAAATATGGTTCAATTCGAGCTACTCATAAATTGAATCTTGTTCATAGTGATGTTTATGGTCCTATGCAAACACCTTCATTAAGGAAATCCCTTTACTTCGTGACTTTTATTGATGACTTCTCTAGGCATGCATAGGTGTATCCATTGAAAGAAAATTCTGAAGTATTTATGTTCTTCAAACAATTAGTGGTTATGGCTAAAATATGTCACCATGTAATTTGGGCACCCTTCGTTCTCATTGAGAGGGGGAATACATGTCTTCTGATTTTAATGCATCTCTGGCTATGCATGGAATAAAACACTAGTGTACAACATCATAAGCACCTCAAGAAAATAGAGTTGTTGAAAGAAAGAACATTTATCTCATGGAAATGGCAAGGTGCATGGTCAAAAGTTAGACTTTATCACGTAACCTCTAGCTTGAGGATGTTAAGTGTGCAACATATGAACTTAATAGGTGTCCCACCAAAGCACTACAATCGATCACTCCATATGAGGTGTGGCATGGTTGCAAGCCATCTGTTGCTCATCTGTATGTCTTTGGTTGTTTGGCATATGTATTAATGCCTAAACAACAACGTAGAAAGCTTGATGATAAATAGTGAAATGTACTTTTGCTAGGTACAATTCGAAAAGCAAAGGTTATCATCTATATCATCAACGAACTAAATGCATTCTGGTTAGTTGTGATGTTGCTTTGATGGAAGATGCAATTTAGCCATTACTTTCATGTACCAATTAGATATCAGTTAGCTCAAAGGATGTGTATGCGATTATGTTGCCTCTTCTTATAGGTAGATAGTAAAGTGTTGGTCCAAATGAGGCAATTTATAGATTCCAAATGATAATGCATATCATTCCATTTCTGATGCAAACTTACATGATGCACTTGTTGATGGGAGGACGGACATAGAGGAGGCAAAAACTATGTCTAATGGTTGGTGTAGACCTTGAGAGATCACAAATTAGATGTTGACCTATCATAGTCGTTGAGGCTCTCATAGTGCTTCCTTTGCATCAGATTGGCATGCAATGGTTGCCTCTAGTCTTTGTGATGAGAATGAGCATGTTTCTTTTGATGAATCACAAAATTCAAAAAAATGTATGGCTTCTATGCAATCAAAATATGATGCTATTATGAAGAATGGTACTTGGTCTTTATGTGATTTTCCTCTAGGAAAAAAGCCCATTGGTGCTAAATGGTATACAAGTTGAAACATAAGCCAAATGGAACGTTTGATAGGTATAAGGCAATACTTGTTGCCAAAGGTTATGCCTAAGAGAGAGGCATTGATTTTAATGAGACATGTAATCCCATGCTAAATGACCACTCTTTGTAGCATTTGTGCACGTGCAGCTCATCATGGTTGGAATGTACATCAATTGGACATTAAAAGTGCATTTTTGAATAGCGACTTACAAGAATAAGTGTATTATTTCATCCCCATGGTTTTTGCAAAAAGGGCATGAAAACAAAGTGTGCACTTTGCAAAAATCTCAATATGATGTGAAACAAGCAAAAAGTGCTTGGTATGAAAAGATACATGCCTACTTGATAGCACATGGTTTTCAGAATAGCCCAACTGAGAGCACCTTATATGTTAAGCATGTTGATGATGTAATTTTTATCATTGTTGTATATGTTGATGACATGCTGCTCACTGGTCCTAATGAGAAGCATATTGTTGAATTTAAGGTTGATTTGCATATTGACACAGTATTGCAATGCTTTGGCCTTGAAGATTGCAAAACTATTGCCACTCTTATGAAAACAGGTTTACGATTGAGTCTTCATGTTGCTAGAGATGCATTTGATGTTGTTCTCTATCAATAGGATGTTGGATGCTTGATTTACATATGCATAACTCGGCCTGATATTCAATTTTTTGTCTCTCATATGAGCGTGGTTATGCATTGCCTAGGTGTCAAGCATTGGTAGGTAGTTGAGCACAAATTTCACTACTTGAGTGGTACCCAACTCCTTGGATTGTTTTATCCCAAGGGAGGATCAATCCAGATTTACATGCTTTTTCTAACTCAAATTGGGTTGGTCTTTATGACACTCATGTGTCCACCAATGGTTTTTGCTTCATGCTTGGTAGCTAATCATGCATATCTTGGTTGAGCAAACAACAACCTATTGTGGCCACTTCTAATTGTGAGGTTGAGTATACAAAAACTTTTGTAGTGATTGTTGAGTGTGTGTGGCTCAGACACTGTTTGGCTGATTTGGGTATTGGTCACTCTTCTAGCATCACCATCTTCATTGACAATCATGGTGCATTGACAGTTGTGAGGAACCCTATATTCCATGCTTGTACAAAGCACACTAAGGTGCACTATCATTATGTCATGGAGAGAGAGATTAGTTTAGCTTATGTGCCCACACTAGATAATGTTGCAAACCTTTTCACAAAGGCTCTACCTAGGGAGAAGCTTGAAGCTTTCTGCAAAGCTTTGGGCTTACTTCCTTTTGTGGATTGATCTCTATCCACATAGCTTAGCACTTCCTTATACATGAATGCAAGCTCCTTTTTCACCGCATCACTACCAGGGGGAACTTGTTGATATATTTTGGTAGTGATGTATATGAACACGCTTAAGACCATTGGGGCACTTTTTTCCCTCTTTAGGAGGTTTCTTTCCCCCGGCTTGTATATACGTCAATATCTCTAACAGGTCATTTATCTTTATACATTCACTTGGTAACACATTATGTATTGTGTTGTGCCCAAGCTTCTGCTTCTTCCTTATGTTGTTTGTGTGCTTCTGCAAAACTCAAACCCCAACATTATATTGGGGCTTTTGCATCATCATTTGGGCATAAATTGTTTACATGTTGACAGAGGCATGGTTTTGTGTTAATCAAAATAGATTCACACTATTGCAATGTTTTATCCTTAAGGATTGTATGCCTATTACTAATCCCATAGAAACATGGTGATTGAGTCATTATGATCCTAAAGATTCATTTGATGCTAATATTTGATTTATTGTTAGATTAGCAAGTTTATGGATATACCAAAAAAGTCAAGCATTGGCAAATGGCTGAGCATATATTTTGATTTTTATCTAGTACCCAACAACTTAAGTTGCTTTTTCCTAAGGGAAGATCATTATTTGCTAAATTTACATGCTTTTCCCAAACTCTAGTTGGGTTGGAAGTTATGACACTCATGTGTCCACAAGTAGTATTTGTTTCATGCTTGGTATCTCATGTGTTTGTTAATTGAGCAAGATGCAAACTGATCTGGCCACCTCTAACTATGAAATTGAATTAGGGAAGCTTTCATAGCTACAATTAAGTATTGGTGGCTCAAAGGTCTTTATAGTTGGATGTTGTTCATATTTTTACCACCATCTTTGCCCACAGCCAGACTCTACTCATATAGCAAGGAACCTAGTCTACTCATATAGCATGGAACCTAGTGCTCGGTGCTCACACAAAGTTGTGCATTTTCACATTCTAGAATTCTAGCAAGTTCTTCATTCTACACAAGGTTAGTAGACTGTCTTAGATGCAAAGGTGTCTTGTAACAAATATTTATATCTCCTCTATTTTTTCATCTTTGGCAACAAAGTTTACATCTTTTATGACATGATCAATGGCCTTATGGTATTCAAAAATCTATTTGTGCTAATTTGATTTCTTCTTATCTTTGTCTTCCTTCTTTTATTACGCGACAGACACAATGGATCTAACAACTGAGTAGCCACAAAACTATAAAAATCAAGAAGTCCATTAACTATGATCTGCATAAGTGAATTGTTTCACAAAGTTTCACATGCAAACTCAATTGATCCTTGAAATTTTTGATATTCATGATAAAAATCCATAGAATCACCTCATTCATGTGCGAGCAAACAGTCCAAGCCTCATTCCAAGCCATTCTTAGTTGTTTGGCGAGAGTAAATATAAGAGATCAAAACATTGTTAGCAAACAAATCCATCAAGGAATGTGTGTGTGCATCTCTTCCATCCCATGGAAGTTACTTTGCAATAATTTTGATGTTGATGGTGTACTTAACATAATCAAAACTAGAGATACAAGAAGATTGGAAACATGGATTGCATCAAAACTAAAAAATTGTAACATTTTCAACAATAGAATACATTTTCAGTGCATGTAGCTTTAAGAACATGTATTTCAACAACCTTGCATAGTATTCCTCAATCCCTTTGGCAACCAATTCATGGCTCATCCATCATGTATGCCTATAATAGGTAGTTGGAACCATCAAGCATATCTTAAAAATGCTAACTAAGTTCTCTAAAAATATAGAAGTGAATGCTGTATGCCAATGATGCACTCAAGAAACAATTACTTGCCTTGATACCAATTGTTGAAGTTTCAGAGAGCAAGATTACACACAAACAACATAAAAAAGAAGCAACATCTTGAAAGCACGATACACATTACGTAACTTGTTGAATGCACAAAGCTAAGCAGCCAAAAAAACCAGTCAAAGAGGGAAAAAAGTACTTCGATAGTCTTGAATGTGTTCACGTACATCTTTGTCAAAATATACTGACAAGTGTGCTCACTTACGATGTAACCATCAACGATGATTTACCATTCAGGAACGCTATGAGTAGTTTGACCTGTCAAAGAAGGTTAGGAAGGCTCCTCCCTATTCTTTTAGATTCCTTTCGTTTTGTTATTTTTCAAAAAGAAAAAGAGAGAAAACAGGCATTTGAAAAGGAGGATCCTTCCGCATAGAACACTAAGCTAATAATCAAGCAAGAGAAACGAGGTAACAAATCAATGAAAGTACCTACATGTACGACAGACGGTGTTCATTCTCTATAAGCATGACTGCTCCATCATATGTATCAGACCTGGGTGATGAACTATTCCTCATGGAAACTTCCATGACTTCACCTATGCATCAGAATGTGATGATGAACCATTCTTTCACATATGCATCAGAATGTGATGATGAACCATTCTTTCTTGGGACGTCTAAGTCTTGATCTCCGCACTGCATGTTTTATCTTCATATGTAATCTCTGCATCCCTTCTAACTTCCACTGAAAAGTTGTCCATCCCAAGTAATGGACCATTTTGTGGAAGTTGGCCATCAGAGCATCTCAAGTTGGAATCCAAGTAAATCTTAATATAGGACAATCCATGCATTATTTCCCTTCCCGCAACTGTCTTCCATGTGCAAGCAAACCTTAGCATATGTCAGTTCCTGTCATCCACATTCATTATAATCCTTCATCTCTCCATTCTTAATCCCAGTCTTCGCCATCGATCAAAATAAGCCTTCGTGGGAATATTTTGGTTTCTTTACATAAAGCTCTCATAAAGAAGTAACATTTAGTGCACAATTACATGATTGACATATGCAAGGATATGCAGCTTTCTTGACTTCCATACATGTATAAGAATGGAACAAGAACCTTTCCCTGCGAGGTGCGATATGTTTCATCTTCGCACAGAAGCTCAAAACCAGCCTCTCACATTATTGACTGTTTCAAATGCGTAATGAAATTCTGAAACTGATCTTCAAAGCCTTTCCAAGTTGTAATCAGTGTGCTGTAAATCTCAATAAATGACAGTCACTAGCATCGACCCTCATTCTGGTTCTTTCATACTCACACCTATGAATCTCCATAAATGGCAGTTCCTGTTACCAATAATCTTAACGCTTCTTTAATCTTTCTATTGTGCATTACTGTCTTCTCTATCAATCGAAACAAGACTAAAATATTAGGGTTTATTGGCATTAAGATCTGATAAGCACAATACCTAAGTAGTAATAAATGAGACAGAAAGTTAAACAAATTGATCTTCATATAAACAAAACTAAAGGAACATTTAATTATTCATTCTGTATCGTTAAACCATTGCTTAATCACACCTGTCAGATTGGGATGAGGCCTAAAGTCCAATGACTTGATCTGGGAACAATCTATTTTCACATTCACAAATGCATCCCAATACTCCTTAATTCTTTTTCTTTTTCAACTTACCTCAAAAGGTCATTTTGATCTGTGCTAGATGCAAACATGTCCTTGCATGCCATCGATAATCAATGATCAATTGAAAACATTAAAGCATAATTATTTGATTGCCAATCACAAATAATATCCACCAGTTTTTATATATAAATTCCAGAAACATTTGTGAGACCTGCAAGAACAATCACACGCATATTTATGCTGATCTACATCATGGGGATAACTGTAATACAGTAAAACTCTGGCCTTGAGATGAAGGATATGTAAATTATCCTTTCAAAAAATCAATCAAGTCCGAGAGACTAAGCCCACTTATTCTCAAGCTACCGATGCCGCTGTGCTTGCATGGATCAGGAAAGCATGTACTTTGACAGGAAAGGACGATATCAAGTCCATCAAATAAGGGGCAAAAATTTGTTTTACAACGTCAACTTAGACTCAACGTGTAGGAACTGATAACACTTCTTCTGAAATAGAATGATAGAACATGGAGTGATGACTCTTGACATTACCAGTGATAGCTTTTGATGGCTCCTGCTCAATGCTCTATAGCTCATCAGAGAAGCCAACTTAAGCTAATCTCATGTTAGGAGCGAGCTGTTAGTCAGATGAAAGGACCACCTCTCTGTGAACGAGCGAATCCTCAACTAAGTTTTCTTGCAGCCACTTCTTCAGCTATCTTCTTTCTCAATTCCCTTCGCAATATTTTTCCAGTAGGTGACTTTGGAATACTTTCAGTAAAATACACTTTGTAGATCCTCTTGTAGAATACAACCTACGTAGGAACATACAACAAAGATAAATGTCAAAACCAAGCAACCCTACGGACAACATTATTGAATGGACATAAGCCAAGATGTAACACTTACCTCCTTGTGAATATACCGCTTAATTTCGTCCTCAGAAATGTCAGAGCCATTTGCTCTTACAACAAAAGCCACAGGAAGCTCCCCGGCTTCCTCATCAGGTTCCCTATTCCAATTGACAGAGATAATGATGATCATTATCGAGAGGCTGGAGTGTGTTCAGGTTTCGCAATGACATATTGAAACTTTGTGAAACTTACGGAACAACAGCAGCATCATGAATCTCTGGATGTGCGATGAGCATGCCTTCCAGTTCAGCAGGAGGTACCTGAGAAACCCCAAGAAAAAACAAAGTTCATGCTCATGCTTCCTACTTTACTCCCATGTAACTACAGTCAGCCTTCTAGAGAATATCACGTGCTTCTCTACATCCCACTAGACTAAATATATCATTAGCATCTAATCCCCACTGTCTATTCATGTGACGTGCAACTGACATGTAGAAGTAGCTTGTACCTGAAAACCTTTATACTTGATAATCTCCTTCACACGGTCAACAATGAAAACCTCCCCATCGTCATCGACAAAACCAACATCCCCGCTGTGTAGCCAGCCACCTTCATCGATAGTCAGTGCAGTGGCTTCGGGATTGTTGAGATAACCTGTCATTACCAAATGGAAAAAATATCTCCATTCACAAGTCGATTCAATGTCATTAAGAAATTCGAACCTGCATAGAACTTTTCAATCGACTCACCCTTCATTATTTGCTTCCCCCTGATGCAAATCTCTCCAGCTTGATTGCGAGGAAGCGATGCTCCTGTCTCTGTATCAACGATCTTCATCTCTGCGTTGCGAACTACGGTCCCACATGACCCCGACTTAACTGGCGTCGGAAACTTAGCAAAGGAAGAGCACATCGACAAGACCGGCCCGGCCTCTGTCATTCCATACCCCTGTAAGCAAGCACTTCACATAAGTTTTACTTCATATCATAAGCGATATATTTCAAGATCCATTCCGGTCACAGAATTAGGCAACCATGAACGTAAGACAGTCAGATCAAGTACAGCCGAATAAGTCCACGCCATTCAGATCATGTTAGAGCTGATACAAACCTGACCAATAACAGCGTTTGGCAATCTTGACCGAAAGGCATCCTCAAGTTCTTTTCCCATCGGTGCTGCTCCTGACAAAACCTTCTTGATACTGGATAGGTCGTATTGGCCAACTGTAGGATATTTTGTGATCGCTAGTACAATAGGTGGAACAACTGCTATCACCGTCACCCTCAGCTTCTCGATCAGTTGCAAAAAGTGGAGAACATCAAACCTCTGCATGATCGCCACCGTAGATCCTGCCCGCAAAGAACAAAGCAACACAGAATTCAAGCTGAAAATGTGGATCAGCGGTAGCACACACAGAACCACATCTTCTGTGGAAAAGTGCAGATTCGGATTCTCGCCATCCACCTGCTGTGCGACGCTCGTGATCAGGCTTTTGTGAGATAGCATAACCCCCTTGGGCAAGCCTGTCGTACCAGAAGAGAAAGGGAGTGCAACAACGTCATCCGAGTCGATGACAACGTCGTGTGGATAGTGCTTCTCATCTGCTTCGAGCAACACAGAAACGTGTTTAAAACCCTCGACAATGGAGTCAATTGTGAGGATCTCGATGTGATGAGCACATTCTTCTGCAAGTTTTTCAACATACTGAGCCTGCGTTACGATGAGCTTGGCGTTAGCAGCTTGGACTTGACGATGTATTTCCGCAGGCTTGTACAGTGGATTGGCAGTCGTTGCAATGGCTCCGCGCATGGAAATTCCAAGGAAAAGAACTACGAATTCGAAACAATTAGGAAGTAGTAGCATGACGACATCACCCTGACCTATCCCCAACTGCACGAGGCCGGCTGCGACTCTTCTAGAGATAGATTGCACCTGCGCATACGAGTATTCTCGCCCTGTTGAGTGCTCCACGACGCAAGTCTTGTCAGGATACAGGGACGCCTGCTCAAAAACGTAGTCATGGAGGGTAAGATGATCCGAAATTTCAATGTCAGGAAATGGGGAACGGAAGATGTGCTCCGTCAACGGCGGGTTCGTAAGAGCTTCAGAAGAGAGGCTCGTGGTTTCATGAACCGTGGAGGTGGGAGAAGCAGATGCAAGAACATCAGCCATCGCTATGTTCGGCTGAGACGCAAAACTATGAAGAAAGAAAGGATCGCAGGCCTCTTAGATGCTCTGAAGGAAATCTTCTACACCAGGGAGAAGAATGCGAGGGTAAGTCCGTGTGTATAGGTAGGTCTGTATCGAGGACTCTCGCAACAGCTTCAACAGGTTGAGGCTGTCTATGTGAAGAAGGGAATATGTGGCTTCAAATCGCACACGCTCACGCGAAACACACCCAGACACCTACGAGGGGGTGAAGAAAGGGAGCGAGGATAGTTAAATTCGCCCCTCAGCCGGTCTGCCGTATGTGTACGCAGGCGCGCTTCTCCAATCTGAGAACAAAGCCGCATTGAGAACCTTTAATGGCGTCGGGGAACAGGAGGGAGCTCCTCGTCCGCGGAGGTGCTCATAGAACTAGTCAACAGATCCAGCGATGAAGGTGCGTATGCGGTAAGCGATCCTGTAGTAAAAAAGGAAAATCACGAAACACGCCGAGGAGCGTAATCAATGTGGTGATGTTGGGCGTATAGTGCCATTCTCGTGTGAGTTAAGCTGCTTTTCTCTTTGTGACCATTGTATGTACCTGACGTCTGACCAGCCAACCTTTTGTTTTAGAGGGCTTGACGCTTGCCAACTTGACCAGTCTTCGCTTTCTCAAGCAACGCAGCCGCGACGCGTTCTTCTCGTGAGTCTCCATCGCCAACACGTCTCTAGGAAATGCCTTCACATTTTCATTTTTTCTAATTTTATTTTTCATTATTATTTTTTTTTTCATTATTATTTTTTAGGGCTACTTTCCTGTCTGCTTTGACCTTCAATGTGTCATTGTATAACTTCCTTAGGACTTGAAGATTCGTTAGGATTATTACAACTCTACATGGTGAATGGGCATAGAACTAAGGAATTGGTTCTAATGTCAACTAGATCATGGTCAAACTGTTGAAATAAACTTTTGGGTTTTATTTTTTAAGAGTTTTTTGTTGAGAGTATAATGAATTGAAAATACACACTCACACACCCAACCTCGTAATGTAGAGGCATGCATCATGAGAGACTCATGGACATGTCCAGCCAAGATTTGAACTTAGGACTTCCTCCCACAGCTTCAAGGCATCATCCATTAGACTATGCGAGCTGGGACAATATTATTTTTTAGGAGTTCATTTGGCATTCATCAACACAACCTCATGTATTACTCATGTATCACTAGAGTTTGGAAAAAGGGATTGGGTGTGTCCCCGAAGCTCAAATCATCAAATACACTACTTGACACACAAGGTGCATAAAGATGGTACAATGAAGGACTGTGTGCCTTGCCTAAGCATGTTTGTTTTTTGCCAACCATCAAGGCACCATGTGCCTTATCTAAAAGTGTTTTTTTACCAACCGAGGGCTATTATAAAGATGGACAATAGAAGCAATAGCTCTACTCTCAATCTTTTCTTCTACCATTTTTTATCATCAAAATACATAAGAAATTACAACATATTTAGTTCATCCATCAAAGGTGGAATTTTAGAAAAAAGGTTTGTGGAAGAAGAGGGATCTATTAGTTGGCTTCTCCGTCTCGTTTTCTCTTTAGGGAGCAAACTTTGAATTTTAATGCAAAAATACAAAATGAGGGCTTAAAGAGATGGTCAATGAGTCTTTATAAGTAGTTTTGTCATATTACTTGTTTGTTATATGGGCAGTCTTGAGTTGTGTGATTGGTGTACCTTTTTTCAATTGTGCAGTACTGGCCACTAGGGTTGGCTTGAGGTTGTGTTACATTAGGACAAACATTTGCCATATGATCACCACCACAGGTGTAAAAATATTTGTATGTTGTTAACCTATGCATCTATTTACTAGAAACTCCTAGTTTCTGGGCCACTTTCTCTGCTAGGTCTTCTATCGACCTAGACTGAGGATGATTAAAAGGAGTTATCCGAGTTTTTGTAGACCTTTGAAAGTTCCAATTCATCTCCTAGGTTATCCTCAATGTCTATACATATCTACACACACTACTCTAGCATTCTAGGTTTCCTTCAAATATACATAGGAGCGTAGTTTAGGGCTCAAGAGGCTGTCCAAAAATAAAGACACTTGCTTTGCTTGTGAGGGCAGTTCTGGCGTTGGGCATCTCTCAATGTATTGCCTAAAGCTATGTCCTACGAGTCTAACTATCTCCTGAGGGGTCTGTTTGAAGTTGTGAATCAACAAGGAGGTGTTATGTCTAATTCCACTTTTAGAGAATTCGGTGATGAATGACTTTAACAAGTGATGGATGTCCCTAAATTGCCTTTGCTGTAATGGTTGGAACCAGGTTAAAGTTGTGTTCTTCAACGTGAGTCCAAATGCATTGTATTGCATGAGCATGTCTTCTACCTACTTCGCACGCAAAACTTGCTTGAACTCAGCAACATGGTAGTTCGGTGTAGTAATTCCTGAGACGGAAATAGGAACCCAAGGAAAAGAACCATTAGGAGACGAACCTGGGATACCCAGAGGAAAATCCGTATTGACAAGAATGTTGAACCTAGAGTGAATCCCTCAGGATAATCGAAGCATTGAATTGTTCTTGATATAAGGACACTAATGAAGCCTTTTGGAGATATAGAATGGAACAACCAAGTGAAGTAGGCTCCATTACCATTTACGAATTCAAGGACACAGACACACCTGGAAAGGTAGTATACCTAGACAACACTTTAGAGCGAATATTTGTAGTACTTGATAATGCAAGACAAGCGTATATGTGGAGAGGCGAACTAGCATTCCCCCCATCTTGAACGCTAGCCATCAAGGTGTTGGGACTTCCTCAGCCCATGGCTCTCAAAGAGAGAAAAAGAAAGAAAAGCCAAAAGTGAGTTTCACTCATCCCATAGGGAGAAATAGACCAACCATAGACACTGATAGAATGAAAAGATCAGGAGAACTCAGAATACCAGGTGGTAGAGATGACTTTCCTCTACCTAAACCCTATGAACATCCAAGAATATTGAGACCTACTCAGTTAGTAAAATCGATGAAAATTTACTTTGATGGTTCAAGAGATCTACCCTATGATCTTGAAGAAGATTTTCCAAAGCTTTTTAAGGATACTTCTTCTAAAGTTGAAGAGCAGGATACCTCATGATGAAGCAACTCAGTATGAAAAACTCAAAATGTGGAAGTCCAAAGGTAAAGCAAAAGTGAAGGAATTTGGACAAGAGGCAGAATCATCACATCATGGCCTAAGAAGGTCCATGAGGGAGAAAAGAAAACCAGAAAGGTATGGGTTTGATACTTCTCTATTCACTAAACACTCAATCTATCTAACACAGGATATAAATCTAGAGGAATCCTCAACATTTGAAGAAGCAAAGAAGAAATCGGAATGGAGGCATGCAATGGAAGAAGAAATTGAAGCTCTTGAGGAGAATAAGTTGGTCAAGGTTGTGCGATTGAACCACTGATCTTATCAATCCATCCTCATAGATGCGAGCTGACTATACAACAAAAAGATCTCGTGTACATGCAGAAAATGACAAAGACTATACAAGTCTAAAGATAAGATGAGAGATGCACTAGGTACATCTCTCTCTCTCCCTGTATACAAAATTTACTTCCATTTCTTTTAGAATCAAGGGTGTTGTTTTGGTAACTGCATTAAAGTGTATCTCCCAACCCCCATAGCCACTCTCTTCCTAATACAAGGTCTGTCCTCTCCATATTCATGATTTGGAAGTCCATATGGTGTATCTTGACTTTCAAATTGGATACCATAGTATCCCATATCCTCTTGTCCTCCCCTTGCATCATAGATACTATGTATTTATGTGCACTAGGCTACTGGGGAATCTTTAGCTTCTTGACCAAAGCATAGTTTATGAATTTATGAGTGGCATAGTCATCTATCATGACTCACACCCTGGTCCCGTGTACACTACCATGAAGTTTAACCAATTCATGTGGTCCAAACTGAGGTGCCCACAATGATTGTGTCAAACAACATGTGTGCTTAATGTCCTCGTGCATCACTTCCATTCCCTTGTAGCTAGAACTACCATGAATAGGAAGTGTCTGCACTAGGTGGATTGCCTTTTTACCCTTATCAGGGGCCATACTACTCTCTGGTCCTCTCTTCTTCTCCCCTTTCTTGAGTGGATAGTTCCATTGTGAATGGTGGAAGATAAACAACTAAAACACAACTTCTCTCTCTTGGCCCTCTCAAACTCCTTAGTAGGTAATCTAGGCATTTGTGATCTTTGTTTCTTGATAAAGATTTTCTTTTTCCCCATTGATACTTTTTTTCTTAAACTTAGTCGTACTAAGAGGTTTGAGGGGCTGATCCATCTCCATAGGAGTATACTGAGGATGATTATGGTCCTCATATATATGAGCATAATTGATCGCCTCCTCAAATGTCTTAGGTGTATTTCTTATTAACTCTCTCTTGATGGCTTTGTCTAAGCCTCTAACAAACCCTCTTGTTTTTTTTAAATCATCCAATTCCTTAAGTTTCAATATGATCTCCCTATAGTCGGATATGTAGACCGACAAAGGCCTACCTCTGTGAGTGATCTTATCCCACTCATCCCAGTTCCTCTCTTCCTCATTTTGTGGAAGAAACTCTTTCAAGAAAAGAGTTTGAAATTGAGCCCTGTTTGTAGGGATAGAATTCACCTCCTTGAGTCTCATCCACCACTTATAAGCACGCGGGCCAAGTGAGAGACTCGCCTCTAGCACATGATACTCAAGTGGGGTGCCCTTCAGTTGATGCATGTCATTCCACTTTTGCAAGAAAGTGTAGACTGTATCCTTATTTCTCTCACGGTCATCCCCCCCGTAAAAGTAGGTGGCTTAAGGTCTTTCAAGAGGGGAGCTTCCCTAGAACTCTCTCCTTTGTGTTTGCTAGGAAAAGGAACATCCTTCGTAGCCATCTCCATAGGAAGAATAGGCATCTCTCTTTCCTTCCTATCTAGGAAAGAGTTAACATGTGTCTCAAGTGAGATCATATGAGACTAAAGTTGTTCAATGAGAGAATTCATACAAATATCTCTCTCCAGCCTAAGCGTTTGTTCCTTGAACTCTTTGAATTGTTTGTGTGTAACAAACTCATCATAGAGTTCCACATAAGAATACTCTTCTTCTTCTGGCTCTTTTCCCTACCTTTTTCTCAACTTCTTGCTCAAGCTCTATCTCTTCCATCCTATGGTCAAGGTTGTTGCCACTGTGAAGAGCATTACAATTATGTGTCTTTCGAGTAGCTTTGATGTGAACCATTTTGCTACACATAGGCATTTTTTACTCTAGTGTTGGCTAGAGGTTTTTCCCCCATGTAACCACATATACATGATATACTCATATGTGGTGGTACTTTATACTTAGGGATTCACTTATAGCTCTCATTTCGCTCATTCTCATATCATTGATCATCTATCTATGGAGAGCTCTTTCGGCTATCATATGTCTCTGTGTTTTGATCTCCTTCTTCGCTCTTTTCTATACTTTTATTCATGCTTCCTCACTCACTCACACACCCAACAATGGTATTGGAACAAGTTAAGCTCCTTCTCAACCTACTTTTTTTGGTTTCATCACTGTGGAGACTTTTAAGAGTGCAAATCAATTTGGAAGCATACAAATACAAAGTTCAACACTCAGAGATCATTTCCATAGGTGTGTTGGAGTTTTACTCCTTTTTCGAAGCCATTCTTATTGTCAAAATTTCCATCGGAGTTACAGTGTATGAGTTTCATTTTAGATTTGTTGAAGTTCATATCCTTCTGAGTGCTTTGGTGCAATGAAAAGCAAAACATAACATTTTTGGCATGCTTCAAGTCAAGGATAATCTTGATTCGGCCAACTATCCAATGTGGTCTTACATGATGAAGCATTTCTTTGTTGCAAAACAACTATGGCACATAGTGCTAGATGTTGACAAGTGACTTGGTGGTTCTTCTACTATGCATTATGTTGTCATAGATTCATGATCATCTTCAAGTATAGTGACTATGCATTCTCCACCTATGCAAGAGCAACTAAAATGGGATGGAAAGGTGTTATAACTTATGGAATATGTTGAACAATGCATTGTTGGAGTGTAACATGAATATGTTGAACAATGCATTGTTGGATTGTAACATGGAATATGTTGAACAATGCATTGTTGGAGTGTTAAATTATTATTCAACAATGCATTGTTAGTGTTAAATTATTAATGTATTAATGTGTTTTTGATGTTTTTGATATAGCAGCTGAAGGTTCGTGAGGAGCATGCAAAGCGTCAAAGGGCGGATATCAATAATCCGAATAATTATTATGCGTAGAAGGTTCTATTGTTAGAAATAGTTAGAAAATAAAATGGTTAGAATTAGGGTCGTTGTAGACCGCAGTTTCTATTATTGAAAGCAATGGATTTCTGTAAAAGTTACCAACTTTTAGTTTCACGCTTGCTTTTCGAAGCCGCTCTCATGTAACCACTCTTTTCGACGTAATCAAAAGTTCCTACAAATACATGCACTCTTTGGATTGTCGAAACAGAGTGCATGGGGGGAGATTGCACCCAATATTGTGTTCAGTCTCATCTCTTATTGTCTCTATTTTTCTGTATTTCTTTTGCGTTTGTAATCTCTGTATGCGCATGAGCAAGATCTTGACAATAGTGGTTGACACGTGTCAATACAGAGGGTTCTGTTCTCTGTTCGCGATTCTGATTCCGTTTCCGTCTATATCTACGTATCAGAGCTCTGCACGTGTCAATACAGAGGGTTCTGTTCTCTGTTCGCGATTCTGATTCCATCTCCGTCTCCGTCTTCGTCCTCCAAAAGATACAAGCTGAGGAAGACAACCTTACTACTAGACTTCATTCGGTTGCAAAAAGAAATCCATTTATGTATACTTTTAATGAGGTTGTGTCTCTTCTTTTGCAAGAACAACAATCAAGAGTGAATAGAAATGGTTTGCTTGAGGGAACACAAGCACCTACTATTATAAAAAAGAGAAAAAGCAAGTATGGCTCAACTTTGGGTTCATCAAATCCAAAGCATCACTCTTCCTCTTTCATCTTTTGCTCTCTTGATAATGATATGAAAAAGAAGAAGAGATGCAAGTATTGTCGAAAGGTTGGACATACAATTGATGAGTGTAGAAAGTTTGTCAAGTGTAATGAAAAGAAGAAAGAATCTAGCATGTCTATAGTTGAGAACACATCTAATGCAAAGAATCATGAAGCTAATCTTGCTCAAGATGTTTGGGCATGTGCTTTTACATGTTGTTATGATTCATCATCACCTTCTACATGTATGATTGTGAATGAGGCTGATTTGGAGAGGTCTTTTGAGAGGGGTGCTTCAAAGCATATCACCTCATGCAAAATATTTTTTGCATCTTTGAAAATATGTGCCCAAGGGAGGACATGTTGTATGTACAAAGAATGTTTCTTTTCCTATTATTGGAGTTAGAGAAATTCAGCATATGACTAAAAATGGAGGTATTGTTACCCTCAAGAATGCATTGTATGTACCCGATATAAAGAAAAATTTGATTTTAGTTCCTACTATTGCTAGTATCAAACTTCATGTACACATTTTTTATAACAAATGTATGGTTCATGATTTCAACAATGGAAATCTTATTGTGATGTTGGGGACTTTATGCAATGACTTGTATTGCTTGGATACATATAAGAGAGTTTCCTCAACTACCCTTCTTACACATACTTCTTCTATGGCTGAAGTTATGACGTGCTCGTTTTGGTCATTTTAACTTCAATTGTTTGCTTTACTTGAAAAATAATGATATTATTATTGGTTTTCCAACACTTGATTCCATTGAAAAGCACACATGTAAAGGTTGTATACTTGGGAAAATGCATCATGCTCCTTTTCCCAAAGGTCATGCTAGATATACTACACAAAACATTGCAACTTTTTCATAGTGATCGATGTCGTCCGATCAAGGCTCCATATTTTGGAAAGCATTTATACTTTGTTACCTTCATTGATGATGCAACACGACATACTTGGGTGTATCTTATGAAAGTGAAAAATGAGGTATTCTCTTGCATTAAAATACTTTTAGCTATGGCTGGAAATTTTTATGGAAATAAGCTTTTGAGTCTTCACATGGATCATCCCAATGAATACATGTCACATGAGTTTAATGCTTTTCTTTGTGAAAGAGGCATTGTGCACCAATGGATAATGCCATATACACCTCAACAAAATGGTGTTGCAGAGTGTAAGAATAGAACACTCCTTGAAATGGCATGATGTATGGTTCAAGAAAAAACATCTTCTATATAAGTTTTTGATGGAAGTAGTCATGTGTGCAAGCTATGATGGAATCATTGTCCTACAAAAGCATTGAGATTCATAACACCTTATGAGGTTTGGAATGGTCAAAACTTAGTGGTTAGTCATATGCTCATATTTGGTTGCTTGGAATATGCTCTTGTGCCATCACAACAATGTCGCAAACTTGATGAGAAGGCAAAGAAATGCATATTTCTTAGATATAGTGTTGAGAATAAATGTTATCACTTATACCATCCATTGATGGACAAAATAATTGTAAGTGAAGATGTGGTATTTGTTGAAAATTCAATTTATTCTTTACTTGAACATAAATTCAAGTCAACAATTAGCTCATAAGTTTTTTTCTGATACACATGCCTTTGTTTCAAAGTGGTGCACTTTACTATGGCCATATACACCATCCAAATGAGGTTGAAATAGTTCAAACTTTTCAACCAAATATAGCTAAAAAATTCCAGCCAAACATGGCTGAAAATTCCCTAAAGCTACAAAGAAATATGGTTCAAAAATTCCATACAAGATGGCTGAAAATGTCCAGGCAAACATGGCTGAAAATTTTCAAAATTTGTAGGCACACATGGCCGAAACTCAATATGATATTCAATCCATTTTTGATGTATATTTTGATGATGTATTACATGAGGACCACATTTCTAACAAGGATACACAGTCTATGTCAAAATGGATGCAAAAGACATTGCAAAATAGCAAGTTGAGTGCTGCTTTACGTGGTAGAACAAGATCAAGCTCTCAACATGCATCAAGTGACTTTGTAGACATATCTCTTATTGCAAGCACATGTAATGAAGATCCACTCACTTTTGAAGATGCATGTGATGATTTGAATTGGATGAGCACAATGCAATTAGAATTGGATTCTATTCACAAAAAGTGCACTTAGGAGTTATGTAAATTGCCAAAACGTAAGAATGACATTGCTACTAAGCGGGTTTGCAAGATTAAAATAAATTCATATGGTAGCATTGATCACTACAAATCTAGACTAGTTGGAAAAGGTTATGTGCAAAAAATATGGCATTGATAATGAGGAGACTTTTGCACCTACTTTGCACATGGCAATCATTTGTTCTGTGACTGTATTGGCTACCCATGATGCTTGGAAAGTGCATAATTGGATATAAAAATATCTCTCTTGAATGCTGGTTTGCAAGAAGAGGTTTATGTGAAACAACCTCCTAATTTGCCATCAAAATACAAGAGCATGTGGTTTTCCTTTAGCATAAAGATTTGTATGGGAATCAACAAGCTCCATGTGCATGATATGACAAGATACATAAGCATTTTATTGCTCTTTGTTTTACATGTAGTCCAATTGAAAGAACACTTTATGTATGCAAAGATGGGGCTGATCTTATAGTGCTTTTTCTTTATGTTGATGAAATTCTCTTGATTTGGTCATTTTGATAAGAAAGCTAGCATGTTTATGGCTTATTTGCAAAATACTTTTGATGTCACATATCTTGGTCTTTTGGAGTATTACCTTGGCATCTAGTTTGTATCAATGGAGAGGGAATTGTTGTGCATCAAGCAAAGTATATTTAGAAGCTACTTCAATCTTTTTGATTGGAGGATTGTAATCATATCTAAGCACTCCTAGAGCTAGCATTTAGGTTCTCAATTGAGGATGCATGTAATGCATTTGATACTTCTCTTTATCAAAAAGTTGTGGGATGTTTGATATATACATGTAAGACAAGGCCAAGCATACAATATGTACTTTCTTGGTTGAGTCGATTTACACATAGCCCAGGCACTAAGCATTTGCAAGCAGTAAAACATGTGTTTAGATATCTCAAAGGCACTTTGAGTTTAGGTCTCTTTTATGGTAGACATGCTCAACCATTCTTTCATGGTTTTACAGATAGTGATAGGGTTGGTTGTTATGATACATGAGTGTCCACTAGTGGTAATTGATTTTTGCTTGGAGGATCATGCATATCTTGGTTGAGTAAGAAGCAACCTAGTGTGGCCACATTGAGTTGTGAAGTTGAGTACAGGGTAGTATTCACTACTACAGTGGACTGTTGGTGCATGACAATCATCAATTGAAGGATTATGAAGAAATGAAGTCATAAAGTCTAGAAGAGAACAATTTCAGAAGGATAAAGGAAGGACATTATCAGAAACTCAAAGATATGTACACATATGTACATTAGCTGACATATACTTTTGTCTAGTCATACACTTGTATATATTCATCTATAAATATGTTGGAAAATGTCGGGGCAAATAGAGCAGAAGAAGAATAGAGAATAGGGAGAGAGAAATTAGTTGTAAGAAGTGTCATTAGACACATGAAGAGTGAGTGAACTGTCTATCCTCACTCAGATGTAATTTTTCTGAGAAATCGAAAAATCTTGCGCCCGATATTTTGCTGTCTGCTCCTTCTGTGTTCAATCTTTTGAGAAATCCTTCTGCACATATCTAAGTCCATAGTTAATCTATCTATGGCTAGAATTTGAGAGGTTAATTGCAATCAGGCTGAGAGAATTTTGGTTAGGAACATTCATATGTAAGAATGTTCTAAGAGTCGTAAAATCTGGCGCACATTTCATCTTCAAAGAAATGGTCAGTGTTCAGTCGACAGTGTAAAGTTTTACACAAGTGAGGGCTTAAAATCTAAGTTGGAAGGTAAGCCATCTATGGCTAAAAGATCTTGAACAAACGGGATTTACTTTGGGAGAACCAGTGCTAAGAAGTTGCAGGTGTCAAAGTCGCTATTGCAGAGAAGCTCTTTCAGACATAGGTAAAGTGTTTCACACATTTCTCAGTGTGTACTCAATCATTTTGAGAAATTTAACTTGGTAAAGTTGCGCAATCTCAAGGCGAAGTATTGTGCAAAGTTTTGTCAAAAACTTTACAGAATTGATTAGTCAATGAATGATTAATCTGCAACAGACTTTTCTGAAGAAGTTGAATTTTTCAGAATAATCAATTTTCTGATAAATTGGTGAATGATCTTTAAATTTGGTGGAGTCTAAGGTTAATCTTGATATAGAGGTGATCTAAATTCAAGGTTAACTTGTTCTTTTGGAGATTAACACTCTCCATCAGTGGTATCAGAGCAGGTTGTGTCAAAATTGAAGTGAAGAAGACTCCGACTATTGCAGAAATACAAATCTTTACATCTTGAAGGTGAAAAAGGATAAAGGTTGAAGAAAACTTGAAGGTAGACACACTGAAACCATCAAAAGAATCAGAAGAAGTAAGACTCGAAGTAAAGGTACATTTATTCCTTGTAAAGTCTAAAGTTTTGAGACTACAGGTGAAGCAAGGATGGGAGATAGTCTCCAAATTGAGAAGTTGGATAGAGAGAACTATCCTGCTTGGTCTATGAGGATGGAAGCTCATTTTATGAGCAAAGATTTGATAGCCTACATTACAGGTGAAGAAGAGAAGCCTAAATTCAGAGATCCTAGTGTTCCAACTAGGGAAGAATTGTCAGATCTAAAGAATTGGATGAAGAAGGATGCTCAAGCAAGGAGCATAATCTACATGGCAGTCAATGACTATTTGCTTCCTCACATTAGAGGACTTGAAAGTGCATGTGACATTTGGAATGCTTTGGAGGAGCATTTCCAAAACACAACCAAATCAAGGAAGGCTTCGCTATGGGCAGAATTTACTACTTTCAAGAAGAAGGCCTCACAATCAATCTCTGATTATGTGACAAAGATGAAGGACATTGCAGATTCTCTAGGTGCAGTGGATGAAGACATTGAAGAAGACAAATTGGTAAGACAAATACTCACAGGGCTAAGAGGAGATGAGAAGTGGAAGCCTTTCATTTTATCTACAGAACTTTCATTAGATCACTTTACTCCTGATTTGAATCAATTGTTAGGTCATATGCTAACTTTTGAGAATGATATCAAAGGAGATGTTGATAAGAGTGCAGGTCATGCAATGTATTCTAAAGACAAGAAGAAAGCTAACAAAGGGAAGCAACAATCAGGTGAAGAAGAAGGTACTTCAAACCAAGCAAATTTCATAAGAGGAAAAGGAAATGGCAGAAGTAGAGGAAGAGGCAGACACAACAAAGATAATGCAAAAGCTTGTTGGATATGTGGTAAGACCAATCATCTATCTCATGATTGTTGGCATAATAATCAAAACAATGGTAATTATCAGAACTTTAATCAAAGAGCAAGAGGTGGTAGATTTCAGAGAGGAAATTTCAGAGGTAGAGGTGGTAGGAATTCTTTTGGAAGAGGTGGAGGAAGAAGCTTCAAAAATCAATCCTATAATAACACCTACTACAACTATACATCAGATCAGAAGGAGGACTCGACTCTCATTATGAATACTTGTGAAATCTCACATGAGGACATGAGAGTGTTCTATATTGATTCAGGATGCAGTAATCATTTAAGTGGAAATATTGCTTTGATGACTGACCTAGATCATAATGCAATTAATCATACAGTTCAGACAGGTGATAATACAAAGCATAAGGTAAAGTCAATTGGTTCAGTCAAAGCTAAAGATGGGAGCACTCTTCTGAGTAAGGTACTTTATGTTCCCACAATTCCAAAGAATTTGATCAGTGTAGGTCAAATTGTGGAAAAAGGATATGAGGTAAGGTTCACCAATGATGGAGTCTATGTTGAAGACCCTAGTCAAGGGTATAAACAGGTTGTTACAGGAAAGAAAGAAGGAAGGCTTTTCACATTGAAGGTACAAGGAAATGTTGGACATGCTATGTTCACATATGGAAAGCAGAAGGTGTCAGAATTGGATCTTTGGCACAAAAGACTTGGACACTTTAATGAAAGAGGTATTAAAGAAATGATTAACAATGATTCACTACTTGGATTGCCTAACATTGCAGGTCAACACATGACATATAGATGTGAGGCATGTCAATTAGGTAAGGCTCATAAGCAATCCTATTCCAAGCATGGGTTTATGTATTCAGAAAGACTTGAATTGGTGCATACAGATGTGTGGGGTCCTTCAAAGGACTTTAGTATAAATGGTTCAAGATATTATGTCATTTATGTTGATGATGCTACCAGATGGATCACAATTTATGTGATTAAAGAAAAGTCAGAAGTGTTTAATACATTTAAACACTATCATGCATATGCAGAAAGGATTACAGGTCAAAAATTAAAGAGACTAAGGTCAGATGGAGGGGGAGAGTATTTTTCAAATGAGTTCAATGATTATTTGTGGAATGCAGGTATAAAGAGAGAAGTTACTTGCAGGTATTCTCCTCAACAAAATGGGGTAGCAGAAAGAAGAAATAGGACTCTTGTTGAGTTTGCAAGGTCCATGATGAAAGAGAAGAATTGTCCAAATTATTTGTGGGCAGAGGCTGTAAATACAGCTACATATTTGGTCAATAGATTGCCTTGTAAAGCTTTGCAAGGTATGACACCATATGAAGCTTGGTGGGGTAAGAAACCTACCTTGGATCATTGCAGAATATTTGGATGCTTGGCATATGCATATGTGCCATCTCAATTGAGGCATAAGTTGGAGCCTAAGGCAGAAAAGTATGTATTCATTGGTTATGATGATAAGCAAATGGGATACAGGTTGTGGAGTCCATCCACAAAGCAATTCCTTGTATCCAAGGATGTTACATTTGATGAGCAAGGTACTTGGTATGCAGGTAAATATAATGTACATGCAGATGATGAAAAAGTAGTGGATCAAAGAAAAGGTAAAGCAAAGATTCAATTACTTGATGAAAGTGAGAACAATGAAGTACAGGTTGAAGATGAAGAGAGGCCAAGGTTTGATCCAGAATGTGATGAACCAGAGACTTCAAGAAGTGCAGAAGTTAGAAGATCAACTAGGCACAAATGGCAACCTACAAGGTATAGCTATGATACCTCATTCTTGACTACTAAAGATTATGCTTATTTGATAAAAGCAGATGAAGATCCATCTACATATGATGAAGCTAAAGGCAAGAGAAATTGGGAAGAAGCCATGCAAGAAGAGTATGATGCATTGATAGAGAATCAGACTTGGGATCTGGTTCCTAAACCTAATAGCCAGAAAATTATTGGATGTAAGTGGGTTTATAAAACCAAAAGATTTGCAGATGGAAGTGTGTCTAGATACAAAGCTAGACTTGTTGTGAAAGGGTATGCACAGACATATGGAGTGGACTATGATGAAACTTATAGTCTTGTGGCAAAGATGACAACAATCAGAACCCTCATTGCAATTGCTGCTTGCAAAGGTTGGAAGTTGTCTCAATTAGATGTTAAAAATGCTTTTTTGAATGGTTATATTTCAGATGAAGTTTACATGGAGCAACCAGATGGATTCAAAGATCAAGAGAATCCAAATTATGTGTGTAAGCTCAAGAGAGCTTTGTATGGATTAAAGCAAGCCCCAAGGGCATGGAATTATAGGCTTGTAAAATTCTTGAATGATCTTGGATTTCAAGCATCAAAGGCAGATAGTAGCTTGCTAGTCAAAGCAAGTGAAGATGGGTTCATTTATGTTTGTATTTATGTTGATGACATAATACTTACAGGAACAGATGATAAAGGAATACAAATGATCAAGAAGCAGATGGAGAAAGAGTTCAAAATCAGTGATTTGGGGAACCTATCATTCTTCTTGGGAATGGAGATTTCTTATACTCAACATGGAGTATATGTGACCCAAGAAAGGTATCTTAAAAATTTGCTAACCAAATTTAAAATGGAAGATTGCAGGGTTGCACCTACACCTTTGGAAGTGAACCATAAATTGTCTAGGTTTGGAGGAGAAGAGTTCAGAGATATGAAACTCTATCAAAGTTTGGTTGGTAGCTTGATTTATGCTACATTAACAAGGCCTGATTTATCATATGCAGTTGGTGTGCTTTCACAATTTATGCATTGTCCTAGAAAGGAACATTGGATTGCAGGACAAAGAGTACTTAGGTACATCAAGGGTACACTCAGAGAAGGGTTGTACTATGGATTTACTTCTGATACAAGAGTGAAGATATATAGTGATGCAGATTGGGCAGGTAATGTGGATGATAGAAGATCAACACATGGATACTTGTGTTATGTAGGAGACAAATTGATTTCATGGTGTTCTAAGAAGCAACATACAGTTGCTTTGTCATCTACAGAGGCAGAATATAAAGGTATGGTGGAAGCTGCAAAGGAGGTAATATGGCTAAAGACACTTATGAAAGTTTTTGATGTTGTTCAAAGTACTCCTATTGTTTGTGGAGACAACATGAGTTCTTTATACTTGGCAGCTAATCCTGTGTTTCATGCTAGAACTAAGCATATTGAAATACAGTATCATTTTCTGAGAGAGAAGGTCATTGAGAAAGAGATTGAAGTCATACACACTCCTACAAAAGATCAACTTGCAGATATGATGACAAAAAGTCTAGATGGACCAAAACTACAAAGATTCAAGGATATGGCAGGAATCAAGAAGATAGAGAAGAACCTCAATTAATGATTGAGGGGGAGCTGTTGGTGCATGACAATCATCAATTGAAGGATTATGAAGAAATGAAGTCATAAAGTCTAGAAGAGAACAATATCAGAAGGATAAAGGAAGGACATTATCAGAAACTCAAAGATATGTACACATATGTACATTAGCTGACATATACTTTTGTCTAGTCATACACTTGTATATATTCATCTATAAATATGTTGGAAAATGTCGGGGCAAATAGAGCAGAAGAAGAATAGAGAATAGGGAGAGAGAAATTAGTTGTAAGAAGTGTCATTAGACACATGAAGAGTGAGTGAACTGTCTATCCTCACTCAGATGTAATTTTTCTGAGAAATCAAAAAATCTTGCGCCCGATATTTTGCTGTCTGCTCCTTCTGTGTTCAATCTTTTGAGAAATCCTTCTGCACATATCTAAGTCCATAGTTAATCTATCTATGGCTAGAATTTGAGAGGTTAATTGCAATCAGGCTGAGAGAATTTTGGTTAGGAACATTCATATGTAAGAATGTTCTAAGAGTCGTAAAATCTGGCGCACATTTCATCTTCAAAGAAATGGTCAGTGTTCAGTCCACAGTGTAAAGTTTTACACAAGTGAGGGCTTAAAATCTAAGTTGGAAGGTAAGCCATCTATGGCTAAAAGATCTTGAACAAACGGGATTTACTTTGGGAGAACCAGTGCTAAGAAGTTGCAGGTGTCAAAGTCGCTATTGCAGAGAAGCTCTTTCAGACATAGGTAAAGTGTTTCACACATTTCTCAGTGTGTACTCAATCATTTTGAGAAATTTAACTTGGTAAAGTTGCGCAATCTCAAGGCGAAGTATTGTGCAAAGTTTTGTCAAAAACTTTACAGAATTGATTAGTCAATGAGTGATTAATCTGCAGCAGACTTTTCTGAAGAAGTTGAATTTTTCAGAATAATCAATTTTCTGATAAATTGGTGAATGATCTTTAAATTTGGTGGAGTCTAAGGTTAATCTTGATATAGAGGTGATCTAAATTCAAGGTTAACTTGTTCTTTTGGAGATTAACACTCTCCATCATGGACTGCATATAGATAAGATGCCTATTGATGGATCTATGCATGAAGATTGATGCACTTATGCATATTCTCACTGATAGTCAAAGTGCATTGGTGGTTCCATGAAATCCAGTGTTTCATCCAAGCACAAAGCACATTGAGATTCATTATCATTATGTCAAAGAGTGCCTTAATGCTAGATATATTGCTTTGATATATTTTCCTCCACAAGATAATATGACAAACATATTTACCAAAGCTCTTCTAAGAGAAAAATCTTTGAAAATTTTTGGAAAGCTTTAGGTTTATTGCCTTGTGGAGCCTATTCTAAGGGGGTTTGTTACACTTATGTGTTCCTTGAGTAGCTTTGATGTGAACTGTTTTCATATACATGGACACTTTTTACTCTAGTCTTGGCTAGAGGGGTTTTCCCCATGTAACCACACATAGTTGATATATGTGGTGGTACTTTGTACTTAGGGATTCACTTATAGCTATCACTTAACTTATTGTCATATCACTTATCATCTATCTACAAAAAAATCGCTACAAGGAAAAGGGGGGCATAGTGACGCCCCCAAGTTAAAAAGAAAACAAACTTTCATCGCTTATACGATGCCCTGAGCTCATAGCACCTTATAAGCAATGTCTAAGAAAAAAAAAGTGTTCATCACATAAGCAAAACTTTCCATCGCTTATGTGATCGTACTAAAAGAGTGTTGCTATAAGCATCCCATTGTTGTGATGCGTCTAGCGATACTAGCAAACTACTTGTGATGCTAGAGCATCGCATAAGTGATGCTCCGAAAATACAAAAGAAAAATTGGAATTCTCCTGTATGGAGTGATAGACTGTAGTGCTTTAGTGGGACACCTGTTCAGTACATATGTTGCACACATGACAGCCTCAAGCCAGAAACTATGTGGTAGAGCCTGACTCTTGACCATACACCTCGCCATCTCCATGAGTGACCTGTTCTTTCGTTCAGAAACTCCATTAGGTTGAGGTGTATACGGCACTGTACACTGGTGTTTTATCCCATGTTCATCCAAAAATGCATTAAAATAAGAAGACCTATATTCCCCCGCTCGATCAGAATGGAGGGTGCCCATTTTACATGCTGACAGATTTTCAGCCGAAACCAAAAACTGTTTGAAGCACATGAACTGCACATGCCGAATCATTCACAGATCTTTCATAGTCTATGAGCTTATACAGCCCACGACATAAAATGCCAGAAGCAATAATAACATCGCCATTTGACAGATCATGAACTGTACATCTATCATCAACAAATTTCACAACCAAGCCAATCTTGGCTAATGCAGAAACTGATAACATATTCTTCTTGATCCCTGGCACAAATAAAGCATCTGATAAGGTGAAAGAACTACCATCAGCAGTAGTCAGAATGATCTTACCAACTCCCATAACAGGATAAGAGGAGTTATTAGCGCATGTGACAGTATTCCCTGTAGGGGCAGGCTCGAGTGAAGAGAAGAAACTACGCTGCGAGGTAATATGTTTGGTTGCCCCACTGTCAAAGTACCAAACATCTGAGTCCATTGCAGACATGCACTGCTCATGAGAAGATGGGTCAAAACTGCAAACAGTAGTAAACGCATTCTTCTTCTTGCACAAGATTAGCAGACTCTGTTTTTGGTGTAGAGGCTTCTGTGACAACCATTCCAGCCTCCTTTTTCTTTGCCTCTTTTGCAGCCAGTTTTGGACAGTTCTTTATGATATGATCATTCCCTTTACAGTACTTGCAAAACAATTTTTGCTTTTCTGTTTTCTTCTCATCTTTATCCTGGTTCTTCGAATGTGCAGCATTTGCAGATTTCTGCTTACTAGTAGAAGAACTCCATTTTCCTTTGCCCTTCTGACTAGCAAGGAAAGCTTGATCTGCAACATGCATAATGGACCTGTTCTACCTGGATTGATCTTCCTACAACAGAACAGAGACTAACTCCTCAAATGACAAGGCATTTGGATTGCCTTTCATCATCAAGCGAAGAGTAGAAGCAAAACTCTAATATGAATCAGGAAGACCATTCAGAACGGTCTGCACAAGTGAGCTATCTGGTATAACCTCATCAGCAGAAATCAACTATTCCTTCAAGTCTTTGATCTTTGTTAGGAAACTGTCCATAGAATCACCTTCATTCATGTGCTCACTCTCCAACTGTTTTCAGAGGTAAGCAACACGAGCCTCATTCCTAGCTTGGTACAATGTGGTAAGTGTATCCCAAGCATCCCTAGCTGTTCTGCAAGAGCGAATATGAGGAATAATGGCACATTTGATAGACAAAGCTATCAATGCATGTGCTTGGGCATCTCTACCATCCCAACGAATCTGCTCTGTAGTAGGTGCAGCAAAAACAACAGCATGAACAGGAATCTACACAATATCATCTTCGACACCATCTCCATCAGCTCCATTACCTGTATTTGCAGTACCTGTTGTTACAGGTGTAACAGGACATCTTTCAACACCCTGCACAATGTTCCATACTCCTTTTGCAACCAATACATGTCGCATCATATAAGCCCATAATGGGTAGTTGGTACCATCCAACTTATCCTCAACAGCCAACATACGGAATACATCACTACTTTTGGCCATGGCCAGTGACTAAAATACCTTGATGCAGAAAATTGACTGTATCTCAAAAAGTTGAACAAAACTACCCAGATGAAATCCAGTAGACTTAGCAGACTTCGAGACGCTTATACTAGTGAATAAAAATTGGTATATACCTTTGGTACAAAAAGACAAAATAGCCTGCACAAGCCTCACCAAAATTCGTGCAATTCTGAGACTGCAACCGGAGGAGTGTCGATGATGCCCTAGATGAAGCGACGACCTGCTCTGATACCAATTGTTGGAGTTAGACGTCTGCGGAAACATGGGAACAACACAAGGAAGAAGAAGAAGCTTGGAGCACAACACACAAGATTGAATGTATTACTAGAGAATGTACAAAGATACGTAGCCCATTAGGGCAATAGGCGTATATACAAGTCGGGGAAAAAAACCTCCTAAAGAGGGAAAAAAGTGCCCCGACAGTCCTAGAGTGTTCAAACACATCACTACCTAGATATATCAATAGAAACACTCTCCCTTGAACTTCTTTTTGTCATTCTTCTTTTTGTCTCCATCTTGTGTAAAGCCCACTTTGCCTCCTTTGGCATTTGTTGTGAATGCAACTTATCCTTTGCTGCCACCACTCCTTGCCTTGAGCCGTAGCTCCTCCTCCATAAGTAAGGCATTGAATTCTTCAAAAGTTAGTGATTGAGGTCTAATTTGAGTATTAAGATCAGTTACCAAACCATCAAACTTAGGTGGACAGATTCAAAGACAACTCCAAGCTAGCTCCTCACTTGACTTTTGTACATCTGCTCTTGCCATTTGATCTCATAGATTCTTTATGCGAGTGATAAACATCTCTGTAGTCTCCCCATCAACAAAAATTTCTAGTGTAGCTGATTCTCTAAGTTCTGAATCCATGTTTAATGACTGGTTTCATATTGATTTCTCAATATGTTCCATGCTTTATATGCCTTGGCAGTATGCCAAATGAGAGTCAAAACACTTTTAATAGTACTTGTAACTAGAGCATAGAGTGCATATGTGTTTCTATGTTTCCAAGCACATAGAAGATCAGCATGAGGAGGAATCATTCGACCAGGATTATTTGGATTAGGTGTTTCTTGGGGCTCATGATTAGTCCCAATAATAGTCTGCAAAAGCTCATATGAATCAAGGATATACGTGATTTTAACCTTTCATAGGGTGTAGTTTGTACCATCATGTTTACCTTTCATGAAGGCTAGTGGTCCTATCCGCAACGTTAGGATGATCAACATCGTTGTTGCTCCTGTCTTTACTCCAACTACTCTTGTTGATGAACCTCCTTGATTACCAGTTGTAGATGATGACGTACTGTTGACATCTTCTCTCTTTTGTCATTGAAAACTCTGCATTTTTGCTTTTGCACCACTCAGAGCCTCTTCAACTTTGATACCATGTAAGAAAATAATAGCACAATGAAATAGACCAGTAGACAGAGTTGAGAGAAAAATGAAGACAAAGATAGATGTAGAATGAGAGATAGAGAACTCAAATTCTCAGATTGCCAAGCATAATGTTGTTACAATGATGGTGTTGTCCACCCATGCCTTCCCAATGTGGAGCTTAGATGGTGATCTAGATAGACTCTAGATGAAGGGCTTACTAGTGTGCAATGTTATATAAAGCTCAACCTAGGCCATGCTTATATAGCTTTTACAAGCAGAATCGATATAGATAAATGTAGTCGGGAGCTACAAAATAGTCGGTGAAGTATACTATCTAACAGTATCTCCATGAACAAAAGTCCTACCGTCTCGACCCTACGGGCCAGAGGGATAGGCCCCCCAGACCCCGTAGAAGGGAGCAAGTGCCTCTCTAAGCTCCCCTCATCAAGGTTCTATGGTGAAACCACATGATGCCATAGGGCCTTTATTTTTGTCTTGAATGGCAACCCAATGGCCCAAAAGTTTATGCCCTACCTAACCTAATGGCTAGGCTCACAAAGATCATCTATAACCATCAATGGTCACACATAGAGCTCATCTAGCTTAGCAGTTAGGATTCCACAAATGTCTAGACTCTCACAATGGCTTCTCCTCATAATGAGGGCCTTACAACTTAGAGCACCATGGATCATTTGTGGTCACTTGAGGCTAGAGTAATGAGCATATCTAACATGTGTAAACATAAGATTGTTTATCGAAGGGTATAGAAACAAACACAATTTCTAGGGTTATTTATTCCAAAAAGAGAAGAAGAAAATCATGCCATGTTAAGGAAGAATTTGATAATTTTTGAAGTGCTTTTTAGTCTTTCACGTAGAAGGATGGAGCAACCATGTTAAGGAAGAATTGATATTTTTTTAAGTGTCTTTAAGTCTTTCGCGTAGAAGGATGGAAGAATAGGTAAATTCATATGATGAAACACTCCAATGTGAGGAATATCGAATATATTATGTTAAATGTTTAAAGATAAAATATATTTAATATTGTAAAACATATATGGACAAAAAAGGAAAAGGTTTGGGTGAGGAAGAAAGTCTAATGATGGTCTTAGTCTGTTCACACATAGATACTAAAATATAATAACAAAGTACATCCCCTTTCCCCTCAAAAAGTGTAGTGAATACTAAAATTTAACAAAGAATCCATCCCCTTTCCCCTCAAAAAGGTGCATTGATGTGATGCTATGGAATGTGGTCAATTTAAGGAAAGAAAACATCTAAGGCTTCTCACAAGGTGGGCATTTTATGAAAAGGTATTCAAGGACAACTTTTTTGGACACATGGGAAATGTCATTCTTCCTGCAAAGGGGCTCTACCTCACATAGTGTTGCAATGTTAATGTGCTTGAACGTGTTTAGCTCAAACATGGTTAACTTGACTTCATCAGATGAAATAGCCATAGGAGATCTCAACAACACAAGCTAAATTGTAGTCGTGGAAATTATATGGTACTTTAATTTTGGATAAAAATGGCCACAATAGATTGATTCTTGCTAAGGATTATATGTATGTGTTGCAAATCATGAAGTAAAACACACTAGTGTACATGTGTGTCTTATAGCAATAAACATAAACACACTGAAAAAAAGGCAAGTAGTGATCCCCCTTGAGAAAGATAATGGTCCAAGGTGTGAAAGGTGTGATCCACCAATGTTTTTCACTTGCATTATGCATAAAACCAACAAATATAAGGATGTGGAATGTGATCAACTTAAGGAAAGGAAGCAAACCAAAATATTTTTGGAAAGATTAAGTCTGCTAAAAATGTGGAATTTTTATGGAAAGGAATGAAAGGCTAACCTTTTTTTGACATATAGGCCAAGTTCATGCTTCCTACAAAGCAGCTCTACCTCACATAATGGTGTAATGTTAATGCAGTACTTGAACATGTTTAGCACAAACATGGAGAATCTGACTTCATGGAGCATCAAATGAACTTTGCCTATTAATAAAGATGATAGTGAGAGAAAGCTTGGACATGTTTAGCACAAACATGGAGAATCTGACTTCATGGAGCATCAAATGAACTTTGCCTATTAATAAAGATGATAGTGAGAGAAAGCTACTCAGCACCCCAAAAAACATAAGAGATCTCAACATCAAAATCTAAATTGGAGTTGTGGAAATTAGATGGTAGTTAAATGCACAATAAAAATGACAATAGGTTGGTTCTCGCTCAAGGATGATATGTATGAGTTGTGAAAAATGAGGTAAAAACAACCTAAACACAATAAAAAAGCAAGTAAGCACAGTGATATCAATGTTGCCCTTTGGGACAAAAAGGGCCTAAGGTGGGAAGGACCAAAACAGATGTGGTTCATCATCCACCAATGCTGGACACCTGCATCATGCATAAAACTACTCTTATGAGAGAGAGAAAAGAGGTGAGGCCTTGTAATGCATGCATGGATAAAAATGAGAGCCCATTGTCTTAGAAGGTTGGGCCCTCTTGGGACTCTTATGTCTATCCTAGTTAAAAATTAGTCCAAAACTCTCATTTGAACAAAAAAAAAATTGGGTCCCATGCACAATTCCTTGATAAGATACCCAAATCAAATGAAATGGGAGATTCAATGATGTTATTAATTCATTTCTGTTATTAATTCGATGGTAATAAGGTTGTAATGATGTTTGATGTTCAATAAAGTATGTCTTTTTATATAATGAAAGAAAGAAATGGGAAGTTTTTTTTTTCCAAAAATCCAATAAGGCTCAATTCACATTGAGAGGCACCCTTGCGAAATTTGATATGAGCTCTAATCAGAACAAGCAAGGTGGAGGAACTCCTAACCTTTGCTTTCACAAAACAATTTCATGTTCTTTGTTCCGACCCCCTCCTTTAGAGCTCTTTTTTGCCACATCAGACTTGCAAGAAGTTATTCAAATAAACTCTATGTGAAACACCATCATTCCACCTGGAACAACCCCATGCAATCCCTTTGTTTTAGAGCCCCAGTGTGAAGCGAGCCTAAAAAAGTGAAGATTCACTCACAACATTTATCTCCACATCGTTTTAGTGTAAATCATTGAGGGTGCATACTGTTTTTTGGAATATATTAATGTAGCTCAGGAGTGGAATTTTGTGAAAAGCTCATTCTCTTATTAGTATGCAGAATTTTGTGAAAAGATCCTTCATAAAAAAAGATAAGTCCTCGTTCGCTCTTCCTGTCCTTTCACGTGTCTTTCCCCGTACCCATAACTCTCTCTCTCCCACACACATACACGCACTCATACACATCAAGTGGCATCGTATACTCTCTCTAGCTCCTTAAAGTTTTGGTGGCATAATTTTCATGCATGTTGGATGCATTTTTCTCTCTTCAAAAAAAAAAGTAATTTTTCTCATTTATAGGCATCGGACCAAAGAGGGGCTCATCCCAATTTCTTTTAAAAAAGTCCGACTTCATCTAACAGGTGTGGTTTAGCGGATGTGCCTTGTACTCCTAGACAGATGGCCAAGGTTCAAGTCCCGCTTAGGGCTGGATGCCTCAGAGTTCTCCCAGATGGGTGCGTCTACCTTACGAGGTTGGGTGTGTGTGTCTTTCCAATTCATTGTACTCTCAAAAACAAAAATTTTGACTTCTAAGGACACATAAATACAAAAATATAATAACAAAGCCATCCCCTTTCCCCTCAAAAAGGTGGATTCATGTGAGGCTTTGGAATGTGATGAATGTAAGGAAAGAAAGCATCTCAAAACATATATTTTTTAAAATTAAGGATTCTCACAAGTTGGGCCTTCTATGAAAAGCTATTCAAGACCAACTTTTTTGAACACATAGGAAAAGTTAATTTTTCCTATGTTGTAGAAAAATAAAGACAAAGAGACAAGGAAGTAGGAAGGAGAAAGAGCTGAAGAAAAGGGGGTCCCAAATTTGCCATTTCTGGTCAATTTTCTTTTTCAAAACTCCATTGTAAAACCTTGAGAAATCGTGTAAATGCTCTAAACGAGTTCTTTGGATGTATCATCCCTGAAGATTGTAACATTACCCATATACATTAGTAGGAATTTACTGATCGTCTCTTAGGTGAAAGGACCAATTTTAAGACACATGTATATAAGTCATTTTGTGACTCTTTGTAAAGATGTTTTGCCATTGTGAAGAATTAACATGCAAAAAATTTGAATTTGCTTCTTCTTGGTTGTGTATCTTCTTCTCCTTGAGCTTGTATGCATGCTTCATGTGTGGAATGTGTGCCGAGAGGTGTTATCTACCCCTTCCCATTCCTTTTTCGCCATTGTAATGTGTGTGTGAAGCATTATGAGTGTTGAAACGAGAGTTGGTGTTTTGCGACACTCTGTATTTTTCCCATAACTTGAAACACACTTGTCAGATTGAGCTAAAAATATCACTATTGGGTGCGTCTTATGGAGAACTTCAAAATGGAGCCATTGGCTATCAAAGCTAAGAGATATGGCTCAATTTGTGCTTGCTACTGCAACAAGTATCATGGTACACATTTTCACTGAGAAAGGTGTTTTGAGAGATGGATTTCCCTAATTTTCATGCATTGCTTGAACGTTCACTTCATTAGCTATCACAAGAGCACATGTCTTCATACACTTGGTTTGGTATAAGTCCTTGGATTGATAATTTAATGAGTGTATCAAATCCAATGCTATAGGCACTTGTTGGTGCTTGAGGTATAGTCTCCTTCATCACAAGTCCTTGATACATCTTGAGCTTAGATGCACATGTTTTTGGCACCATTGTCTGGGATGATTCTCTCTCTCTCTCACACACACACACACACTCCTTTTGTGCGAGCAAAGCGAACAACCACCCAAGGCTTCTGACTAAGGTGGAAACCAAGGCATAGAGCTTGGCATATCTTGTCATCCAAGTCATCGAAGTCACCCTTGGCACCGTTGGATGCACATGAGGGAGGACCTCAACGATCAAGGTAGATGGAGGTTCTTGACACTTCTCGAGAGGTCACCCATCCCAATTTGTTCCCCCTAGAGCTCGCGTAACTGATAAGCTCTCTTGCAACTAAGCTACACTCTTGTGGTGTGTGAGGAAGGGGAGAGACTAAGGTTCACATTGCCTTGAACATGTTTTGGTTCCTCAAAGCTTCATTCTTTGCTTTCAAAGCTTGTTTTGAAGCATCTTTGGGATGAGTTTTGGAGCCATTTTGGCATACTTTCGTGCATAGTTATCATTACACATGTTCAAGAACATCATGAAGAGTGCTCTTTTGCACTTCTTCAACAAGAAATATTCATCTTTGGGTAGTGTTTTCAGCCATGCTAGTAAATCTACAAGCTTCTTGAAACGTTTTCAATTCTGGTGGGAGCAGCCACCACAAATTTATGCATGTTTTTTTGAGCCTAAAGAACATAGCTGAGAAACACACAAGGTGTTTTTGGCTTTGTGAATTCAACCTTTCAATGCCACTTTATTGCATATATTGAGCATATGTTCACTATGTATGCTTCTGTCGATACCACTTATGTATGTCCATGTGGCCATTGATATAGTAGTTACGTTTTTGCATACAGCCTTTGACATTGATAAAGAGGGTTGTTGTAGAGAAAATAAAGCACTAAAGAGGAGCCCAAAAATTTTCAAAATTATGGGCACAATTTTTCTTCTTCAAATGCTTATGGAAATCTCGTGAAAGCCATATAAACACACTAGAGGAGTCCTCTAGCTGCATGAATCCCAAGCAATGTATTATAATCCTTGTAAATTGTAGGAAATTAGGGTTTCTACAATAAAGTGCCAGTCCTTTGTGTGAAAGGACCACTTTTTAGGGCACATGTATATAAGTCATTTGATGACACTTTGTAAAGACTTTTTGCCATTGTGAGTAAGAGAGCTTTGATTTTTGAATTCGCTTCTTCTTCCTCTTGCATCTCCTTGCTTGTCAGCTTGCATGTGTGTTTGTAGCTGGGAAAGAGTGCATGGAAGTGTTTTCTACTGAATTCATAGCTTTTCTAAAGTGTGTGATGTGTGTGTGAGGAGGTGTGTGGTGAAACTAGGTGAGTTGCACAACTCTATTTTTTGCCCATATCCTGAAGTAGAGTTGTCAGAATCGTACAAGAGTACTACAATTGGATGCATCTCGTCGAGAACTTTGAAAGAACCCACTATTGAATATATTCCGTTCGTAGCTAAGAGAAAAGTCCACTTTTGTGCTTACTACTGTTTCACGTATCGTGACACCATGTACACTTGTGAGAGTGATGAATGTGCATGATGACACTAATTTGCATTTGACCAAGGCCATTCCACTTCCTTTACTATTGTGCAAGTACATGTCCTCATACACTCGGTTAGGTTTAAGATACTTCTTGGATTGATAATTAAAATGTGTGATCCCCACTATATGTACTTGTTGATGATAGAGGTATAGTCTCTTTCGACACAAGTCCCTAAGTCCTTGCTTAGGTACACACATTTTTTGAAGTCATTGCCGGGGAAGTATGAGTCCAATCGAGGTGCTCCCATAAGAGCTCTTAGGAGAAGATACGAGTTGTGAAGAGGTGAATGCTCTGCTTTGCACTTATTACTTCGCACTTGGAAAGTGTGTGTAGTAAGTTAGTAGTCTTAAGAGAGAGAGTGAGTAGGAGTAGAGAGTAGAGAGTAGGAAGAGGAGAGGAGACTAGTGTAGGTAGGTAGATTTCCAAAATTCCAAAAAATAAAAGTCTTTTCTTTCTGTACCTATCAACCTTGGGTGAGCCTAGGGTATAAAAGACAAGAAAGTCATTTGCAAAAATCACTTGTTTAGGCAAGTATCATGGAGAGAAGATGACCTATATCATGGCCAAGCAATCGTGCACACTTGTGGCTTTAAAGGGAAGCTTAGCAAGGAGAGAAGCAAGGGAGCATATTAGTGAGGTGAGAACACCTCGAATCTCCTGAAAAAATCAAATTAAAAACTCTAAAAACATGACAACCGATGCGATCGATGTCGCGGGGCAAGTATCGTGGGTTAGAGAGAGTTTTTGTTTTCCAGAGGCACATAGGGGGGAAAATGGAGAGCAGAAAGATCACATAGGTGTAAAATTTTTCAAAAACTTTTTTAATATGAGCGAGTTAAGCCCAAGTATCGCGACCGATCGAGTTCAAGTATCACGATACTTGAACTCCCATGTATCATGATACCTGGCAGGTATCGTGTGTCGTCGATACCTCTTAGTCCCTGTGTATCGTGATACCTAGGTATCGTGTATCGTCGGGTCAAGTATCGCCGACACTCAGGTATCGAGTATCATCGATACTTGTGTGTCATGTTTCACCGATACTTGTGTGTCATGTGTCGTCGATACTTGTGTGTCATGTGTCATCGATACTTGTGTGTCGTCTGTCACCGATACTTGTGTGTCGTGTGTCACCGATACTTATGTATCATGTAACGTTGATACTTGTGTATCGTGCAACGCCGATCGCCATGTATCATGTATCATGACTACATTGTATCATGATACAAAGATATCTTGTGTCGTGTTGGTCGTATATCGCAATACATGTGTATCATGTATTGTGACCTTGTGTATCGTGTATTGTGTAGTGGTGTATCATGACACATAGGTATCGTGGTTTCCCAGAGTATCGTGTATCGTCCCAATCCAGTATCGTGTATTGCTTGAGGTCAAATATCATGTATCGTGGTGTTGGCATCATATGGGAAGAAGCAAGTACGGGTATATATGCAGATCTAGCACTAAGGCAACCCTTTAAATTTTTTCCACACCTTACATCATTTTAAAAGTGATTCTCATCACTAAAAACCATTGTAAATACCGTTTCCCTTTTTGTAGCTCCATTTTGTACAAGCCGATGAGTCCTCGAGCTTGAGGAGCCTTAGAAGTAAGTGCCTACCAATTTTCATATTTTTTAGACCTCGTTTGAGCCCTCAAATAAGCCATGGAACCTAATTTTTAACTAGGCCGGACACTAGGTCTGGATAGGGCCAAAGCTAGTCAAAAACTATAAATAGAGCTAGAGAGCTCATTTTTGGGGGCTAGCTTCTTGTAGTTTTGAGCTTGTATGAGAACTTGGTTATAATAGAAGTGATTCCATTGTCTTACTCTCTTTGTTCTTGCCATGTGTGCATGTGTGTGTGTATGTGTGTGCATGTTTGTATGCTTCTCACTCACACATTTGTGCCTTCACTTACTCGAGGTCTTCATACCATCCTCATGTCTTCCCGGATCGACATTAAAGGAGGTGCTACTCATCACTGAGCTACACCAAATTTTGGCGCTGTTGCCGGGGATTCGAGCTTTGAGGACGAGCGTTTGATGGTAAGACGTATAGAGGATGCGTTGGAATGGTAAGTATTAGGTAAATTTCTTGTTTTTTCTTCATCTCCATCTCCATCTCCTTCTCCTCCTCATATTCTCACTTCCAAATCATTCTCCTCATTTGCTTTGTGTGAGTTTGAGAGAGAGCGAGCGTGTGTTCTTGTTTTTGTGTGTTTGTGCATGTTTCTTGCAGGTTTTAGCTTCATCACCATCTCCAGCAAGCTCAGCACGTACGGAATCTTTCTGCGCAAGCCCTGAGGCATCGAACTCGAGCTATCGTGACACACCGAAAAGTTGGCCCAATCACTATTCTGAGTGCACCACGACACTACGCAGGCTGAGAGCTCCTAGAATTACTAGACAGATCAGAAAAATTCACCATATCCCGACCTATCGCGACACCCCGACCTATCGTGACACTCCCAAGTATCGTGACACCTCGACCTATTGCGACACCCCGACCTATCGCGACACCCCGACCTATCGCGACACCCCGACCTATCGCGACACCTCGACCTATCGCGACACCCCCAAGTATCGCGACACCCCAACCTATCGCGACACTCCCAAGTATCGCGACCCCCCGACCTATCGCGACGCTCCCAAGTATCGCGACACCTCGACCTATCGCGACACCCTGACCTATCGCGACACTTCCACCTATCGCGACACCCCGACCTATCGCGACACTTCCACCTATCGTGACACCTCGACCTATCGCGACACCTCCACCTATCGCGACACCTCCACCTATCACGACACTTCCACCTATCGCGACACCTCCACCTATCGTGACACTTCCACCTATCGCGACACCCCGACCTATCGCAACACACCGACCCGACCTATCGCGATACACGAGCTTAACGCATAAATTTTTAGGGTGAATTAATTGAGTAAATTGAGGTACCTTTGGGCTTAATATTGGACACATTGGGATGATATTAGAGCCTTAGAAGTGGGCAAAATACCTAAAAACCAGGGAGGAATTTCCTAAACCCTGAGAGACGTTTTGACCCCTACATGCCTGAATGGTCATAACTTCACCATACGAACTCCGATTGATGAGATTTTGGTCTCGTTGGAAAGGTTGTTGAGAATCCTATGTGGATCTCAACTGGTTTTTGTAAGTATCATACGTGGAGTTTTAGAACATGTATTTTTAAGTTGGCATTTAGGTAGAACTAGGTGGTCATAGGATTTTGGGGGTACAGTGAGTTACTCCAAGGGGGACCTGTAACTGTTGATGTGTGTCTTTCAATCCATTGTGGTGAAGGAGCTATATTAACTTGTGAACTTTTGCAGGAACATTGTGTGCCCTCAAGGCATTCCAAGGCAAGCTAGCAAGGGTGAGTACCAAGCTTGGGAGAAGGCTTCCTGGGCTGGGGTAGCAGTCTGAGCAACCAAGAGGATTGAGGTTGGAAGTTCTCTCAACCCTCCTTTCTCAATTCCTAGCTTAGGCTAAGTACGACTTAGGTGTGGTAATTAATTAGGGCAACGTTAGGCACGAATCAAGTCCAAGAGAACTAATCAACTAAGTGCAAGCAATAAGTAGGAATTAAGTGTGAAAACCCTAAGGGACAAAAGTAAACTTGAGCCGATCACTTCTCAAGTGCGAAATTCACTTAAGTACTCCTGACGACGTGATATCAGACAAGATCATAAGCATAATGATCAACTAAAAAGAACAAAGTGATTGGTACAAATTTACCTTCAATGAGAGTGTACTTGGGACCAAGGGGGCACATAAACCAGTCATATGAACCTTAGGTCAGGCAGACACTTAAGCCGAGACAGACAAAGCCTCAGATCTTCTGAAGCTAGTGTCAATCACACTGCTAGGTCTTGGGCCCAGCAGTTGAGTGATTACCCCTACATTCCCCGATCAGAAACAAGTGATTCTAAGATGTCCTATAACATGGAGAGATCAGTAGGTAGTTCAAGGGTGGCGTACTTGGAAAAGCCAGAAGGATCTTACAAGACTCAATTGGAATACATCAGGACTAATCGTCTAGGTGCTCGCATCTACAAAGATGGTCTGAGAAGATCTGTGGTCCAGATTAAGAACCCCGATCAACCCCATGGACTAGAACACCCGGTAGTCAAGTTCGAGAATGGAGCTGTTGAGCCCATAAAAGTCATGTTGGTCAAAGTCAACTGCAGTCAAAGTCAACAGGTCAAAGTCAACATGTCAAAGTCAACAAGGTCAAGGTCAAAGTCAACAGGTGCAAAGTCAAAGTGCGTAAGTGCAGGTGTCAAAGTGCACAGGTAGTGCACAATGAATTGTCCACAAAGGGTAAATTGGAGAAAATAGGTTGCAGGTTGCAGAGGTACTTTCTCTAATTTCCCAAAGGTTCAAAGTGTGTTTTAAAGTGTTTTGGAAGGTTCAGGTGAACCCCCCCTTATGTGCAAAAGTGAAGAATTAAAAGGAAATGTGAAGGCATGTGAAGCGGCAAAGTGTACGCACAGGTGAAAGTATGGCCCCCCATTAAATTTTTTGGTTTTAGACTAAAGTCACTACAGGACAAAACAGTGAGTAGTTGGCTGCCACTTGTGAGAGCAATCTTGGGACATCAAAGTGAGCACCAAGATTCACTTGCAGTTAGGAGCGTACGTGATCGACACACTCAAATCAAGGAAGAACCATTCTTGGATCAAGGTTGGAGTAAGCAAGAAGAGCATAGGCTAAGTGGGGCAAGAGAGAGAAGTGCAAGAGTCACCAGAGTACGTCGCACAGAAGTGGAAGTGCAAGGTGCATAGAGAGTGACCAAGGATTTTGGTGCAGAGAAGTGCTAAGCTATAGTTCCCCCAAGTATCTCAAGGTCCTTTGGCAGTGTACGCTTGCCGACAGCAGGTATTCACTCCTCCCCCTTTGTGGAAGCTTGGTGCAAGGTGTGCACAAGGAGAAGCTTGAAGCAGGTGGAGGTTTGTTGCAGAGGGGTCGGCAGCAAGAGGACATTGGGATATTGGATATTTTGTAATTGGGCACTCTGCGGGATTGTGCACAGAGGTATTGGTGTATCTTGTATTTCAAACATTGTACTTTTCTTACTGTAATCAAACAGCAGAAACTTCCAAGGTGTATTTTCTCTTTTGGTCCTTTCATTTTCTCCTACAAACCCTCAAACTCCTTCTTGTCAAAGAATCCCCCAACAGGAGCATACCTAGATAAAGAAGGGACTATTTATGTAGTCTCCACTCTTCCAGATAGAACAGACGAGTTTGGGAATGTGATCGCAGAAACCGACATGGGTGATATAGAGCAAGGGAATTTAGAGAGAGAGCCTAGGACTCCCCGTGGTAAATCAGTCTTAACCAGGATCATGACTCCATAGTGGATTCCCTAGGATAATAAAAGCATAGACTTGCTTTTAAACCGAGAAACCAATGAGGCTTTTTGGAGATATAAGCCTGCCCAGCCTCATGAAGTAGGTACTCTCACAATCTATGAGTTTAAAGACCTAGATAGCCTAGGCAAAGTAACCTACCTAGATAATACATCAAAGAGGATCTTCGTGGTCACTGAGCATGGCAGACATGCCTACACATGGAAGGGTGAATTTGTTTTTCCCCAACCTCGGTCCAATGTGTCCTACAGCCACCAAGGAGTTGGGACCTCCCAAGCTCATGGAGCTCAAAGGGATAAAAGTAGAGACAGACCTGAGGTAAGCTTTGCCATCCCAATAGGAAGAGAACGAACGCGAGCAGAGACAGATAGAGAAGAAACAGAGAGAACTAGGGTTCCAAGGAACCTAAGAAATGTTGATGATTTTCCTTTGCCAAGGCCTAGGGAACACACCAGGACTTTGAGACCTACACAGCTAGTCAAGTCCATGAAGAATTACTTTGATGGCACTGGAGATCCATACGATCATGTGGCCGAATTTAGACAAGTCTTGAGAGCTGAACAAGTGGAGGACCTATTCACACAATACAATGCCTTTGGTCTAACCCTTAGGAACACAACCCTTACGTGGTTTCAACCCTTGAATGAGAGACAGTTCAGGAGCATAGACCAACTTCTAGAGGCATTCATCACTGAATTCTCTAAGAGTGGCATAAGGCATAATACTTCTTCATTGATCCACAGCTTCAAGCAGACACCTCAAGAGACCATGAGACTTGCAGGAAGAAGATTTAGGCAATACCTAGAGAGATGCCCTACTCCTGAGTTACCCACACCAGCCAAACAAGTGGCTTTATTCCTAGATGGATTGCTGAGTACAAAGTTGAGATCATATGTGTACTTAAAAGACCCTAGGACCATCGAAGAGTGTGTACGCATGTGCATCGACATCGAGGATAACCTAGGGGAGGAATTAGAACTTTCCAAAATCTACAAAGATTCAGATAGTTCTACTAGCCTCTCTTCCTCATAGTCCACATCTATTGTTGGAGCTTGCAGAAAAAGTAGCTCAGAAGTTAGGAGTCTCTAGCAAACAAATCCCAAGATTTGCCCCAGTAAAGAGGTGCTATACTTGTGGGGGTGACCATATGGCGAACGTATGTCCCATTATGGCTCAACTCCAAGTGAATCCTAGTAGCTAGTACTGCACCATAGAACAAAGATACACAAATCACACAGCACAAGACTGCCCATACAATAAGCAAGCGGTTAGGCAAACCTACCCTCAACCCTATCCACAAAAGGGAAGATATCACAACCAGTACCCACCACAACAGTATGCTAGGCCTCAACAAACCTATCAACCACAATATCAGGCCCAGCAGAGACCTCAACCAGTGCTAGCACAACAACCCCCTGCTCCAACCAATGTGATCCCAGTGAAATATGCATCTGCTGAAGAAAATCTGAACAGAGCCATAGTCCGAGTCACACCGTTGCTATCAAACAGTGATCCAAGTGACCATAGTTTTGACTCCACCCATATTGATAGCCCACATGCTTACTACATGCAGTCACCCGAGCATAACGAGTCATACTATTATGAGGACCCAAGTGAAAATAGTGGGGAGCCTGAGTATGCTAATGTCATGTACACAAACCCCAACTCTAGGACTCAACCTAGGCAGGTACGACCGCCATTTCCTAGAGGACCTTGCTTCAGATGTCAGGGAGATCACCTCATACGCGATTGTCCACTGCCTGCCCCTACACAATCCCAACCAGTGACGATTCAGGGCTTTTGTCAAGATTGCGGGAAAGAGCATCTCTTACGAGATTGCCCGAAGAACCCCAATAACCTACCAAAAATCACTCCTATCAACGTCATTGGGTTAGTGGTAGACTCTAATTGAAGTATAACTTCCACAACTCTCGTGCATGTGGTCACTAGAGCTCAAGCCTTGCAGCAAACCCAAGGAGTAGGACAGGAAAAGAGTTCTGAGGTTAGTGAGGCAGAGAGCCTAACCAAGAAAAGGACAAGAGCTTGGAGAGATAGTCGGGAGAGAATGAAAAGACAATGGTCACAGAAAATGAGCGAACTTGAAGAAATCTTGAGAGAAACCAAAGCAAAGATAAGTGAACTCGCATCTCAAAACCACTCTCACACTACCCCACCACACCCCTTTCCATCACCCTCCAACCCATCACCTTCCATTCCCCAACTTTCTAATCCACCACACGTAGCCCACCCACCACCCAGAGTAGGATCAGTCCTAGCGGATCCCACTCCGGAGGATTTAGGCATGATGCTTAAAGCATATCAGGCCAGAATCCAAGAAGGGCCAAATGTGATAGATCATGACAAATGTTACCCTAGAGCCGATCTAGAGATAGAGCGAACCAAGCTTTGTGCTAAAATGGTAGAATTGGCACAAGCCATGTTTGAAGCCAGTCGCTTGTTCAATGGCTGTAACTCCATTAGAACACCATTGCACTTTGATGGTCTATTGGATAGATTGGAGGGGTTACTGGCAAAGTCTGGAAAAGGAGCCACCTACCAGGCTGAGGAGAGGGCAAGTGATAGAATAAGCATTCCTCCCCAGGAAGCTTATGTGCCTAACTCCACTGAACCTCACACCTCTTCTTCTATGAATAGGTACTCACCAGAGTTCCTCAGAGAGATTCAAGAAGAGAAGTGGGCAAAGGAAAGTGAAGTCCCTCCTCCCATTGAACTTGTGGATGATGCACATGATCAATTCCCACAGGACATCCCGTCTATTTATGAAGAGCAAGAGAGTGCCCAATCTCATGAGAGATTAGATTTTGAGTCTAATTCCTTGCAAGAGCTACCACATTTCATAGGCCCATGGGAAACCAAGTCAACTTGCATGAGAGCACCCATGGTCATGATAAGAAACGAAGATTCGATCATACCTAGGAATATTGAGGTAGTAAAGAACACTAAAGTGTAGTGCAACCTCACTTTAGAAGAGCTACTCAAAGTTAAGCCAGAAGTGTGGAAACACGTAGCCAAACAAGTGCCAGAAATAGCGAAATCACGTTCCCAGGTAGGATCACATAGAACAGTGCCAGAAATACCATTGGATAAGATAGGAGATATGAGTAAAGGAGAAGAAGGAAATACCTATCTCCCAGTTACCCATCAAGAATACACAACCAAAGCAATTTTGGACTCAGGTGCAGGAGTTGCAATTGCTACCACTTCCCTATGGAAGCGTTGGGGCAAGCCAACACTCAAGCCGACGAGAATGAAATTGCAAATGGCCGATGGTCATATTGAGAGACCTTTGGGATTGCTAGAAGGAATAACTCTCACTACATGTGGTGTAGAGTTTGAGCATACATTTGCTATATGTGACTTTAGCAAAAACCAAGCCTATGAGATGATTTTGGGGAGACCATTTATGCGGCAGTTGCAAGTGGTACAGGATTGGGGCACCAATTCTTTGTACTTGCAACACTTAGGTGTTACAACCAAAGTCAATCTCAAGGATTACTCTCATAGAGATGTACCCCCCATTCAATGGAATCCCATCCATAGAGCCAAAGATGATATTGAGTCAGTGCATTCCATAGGATCAGGATCCTCATGGATGCATGAAGACACTCACTTATGGATGTGTAAGGTAGCAGTAGAAGAAGAGAAGAGAGAGAAATCCAGAGAGGTAGGTGCAAAAGAAACCCATAGATCAATTCAAGACCCAGCCTATGCACCTGTAGTTTTTCCTGACGAAGAATTTGAGCCTCACAGCTGGGCTGAAATTTTAGCAACCATGGATGTAGCCATCAATGAAGAACAATGGACACCCCACTGTGACGAGGATGGCTATGACATTTCGGTCTTTTCAATAGAACCAATCATGGGAGATGCAGTTTTAGGAGAATGTGAACCTAGCCCTAATGCATTTGAGGATGCAAGTGACTCCGACTTAGAGTCAATCATTATGAACCCACCATTTGCATCAGAGGAAGAATACTTCAATGAGGTAGAAGTTTACCCTCAAAGACATGAAGAGCTCACTAATGATGTGAGATTAACCACCCAAGTGACCACTAAAACTGAAGGCAAGAAGAGGAAGAAGAAGGAAGTCACTTCCGAGGAAGAAGAATCCTTGTTTGAGGTCCCTGAAAACTTTAAAAAATATGAGATAGATGATAGGAGAGTCGTGATAAGAATGCCTAAACGCGAGGCACAATCAGGAGAGGCCTATGATAGCAAGGAAACCACCAAGAAAATAGTTGTAGCCAGAGAAGAGGGAGAAGAAAGATGCACCTACATAGGACATGACTTGTCGGAAGAGGAAGAGCAAGAGCTGATAGAGTTGCTAAGGGAATATAGAGACGTTTTTGCTTGGAGTTACAAGGACCTGAAGGGTGTAGACACTGACATATGCTCACACACGGTCCCCATGACCTCAGAGGCCAGGCCCTCTAAACAGAAACCCTACACATACAATGACAACTATGCTGCCAAGATCAAAGAAGAGATAGAACGCTTGGTTGAAGTTGGATTTATCTATGAAATTGAGCATACTGAATGGGTATCCCCCATTGTAGTGGTGCCCAAAAAGAATGGCAAATTACGTGTATGCATTGACTTGAAGAAGGTTAACGCAGCCACTATCAGGGATAGCTATCCGCTTCCTATCACTGAGCATCTATTAGAAAGGGTAGCATGCAAGGAAGTGTACAGCTTCTTGGATGGGTTCTCTGGCTACAATCAAGTGGCCATTGCACCAGAAGAACATCATAAGACGGCTTTTGCCACAGAGTGGGGCATATTTGCCTTTCGAGTAATGCGATTTGGTCTTACCAACGTGCCAGCCACTTTTCAGAGGCTGATGTGCCACGTGTTTAAAGAGTTCTTGAGGAAAAATTTGGAAGTCTATGTTGATGGTCTTTGCGCTCATTCCAACATTAGACAGACCCATATACCTGAACTCAGACAAATCTTTGACAAATGTAGAGAATATCAAGTCTGCTTGAACCCAGAAAAGTGTGTTTTCATGGTCAGGCAAGGCAAGATCCCAGGGCACATAGTGTCAAAGAATGGCATATCAACGGATGAGGAGAAAGTGAGAGCCATTGCAGAACTACCTAGGCCAAGGAATGTCAAGGAGGTACAAGCCTTCATGGGACATTGTGGTTACTACCACCGGTTCATTCACATGTATGCCGTCATTGCAAAGCCTCTATATGCTCTTCTAACTAACTATGAGTGGACTGATGAATGTGAGAACTCTTTCAAGGAGCTCAAACAAAGATTATGTTCAGCACCAATCTTGACCACACCAGATTGGAACAAGCCATTCCATGTCCATGTAGATGCATCCAATTATGCTATTGGATGTGTACTTGCACAACCTACTGGTGAAGGTAATATGGATCTTCCAATTGCTTATGCCAGTAGACAATTGAATGCAGCTGAACGAAACTATACCACCACTGAACGAGAAGGATTAGGCATGGTGTATGCGGTTAAAAAGTTTAGACACTATTTGCTTGCAAACAAGTTTAAATTTTTTACGGATCACCAAGCTCTACTGTACCTAGTAAACAAGCCATGCAATACAGGAAGATTAGTAAGTAGGTTCCTCTTACTAATGGAATACGACTTTGAGGTAGTGGTGAGAAAGGGCAAGACTCATTTGAGATCGGATCATCTCTCAAGGCTCACATCAGGAGAGGCCCCACGCGATGCTTACTTGTTTAATTTGGAAGTTGTACCACAGTGGGCTAAGCCATTAGTGCCAGTATTGACATACCGTCCTAATCACCCAGTAATGCACACAGAAGATAGAGAGATAGTAAAAGCTCAAAAGTATCATATCTTGGCAGGAGGTATGTACAAACATACGGAGCAAGGAGTATTAGCCTGTTGTGTGGAAGAGGACGAGTATGCTAAGTGGTTGCAATTAGCACATGTAGGTGCATTAGAGCAACACTACTCAAAACAACGAACCCTACAGACACTGAGGAGACTAGGAGTGCATTGGCCAACCATGGAAGTTGATGTCCATAGAATGTGCAAAGAATGCCCAATCTGCTGCACTAAACCACCAGTGGAACATGCCACTCTTTATCGAGTGTCTTTAGTGCCAGATTGGAGTGAACCATTAGTAGCCTTCTTGAGGACGAAAACATTCCCTCAAGATATGACTTTGGCTAGACAAAGGAGTTTGGAACAAGAAGCCTTAGATTACACAATCATTGGTGATAATTTATACAAACGTGGTAAAGATGGTTACTTAAGACTGTGTGTCCATGAGAGCGAATACCTCAAGATATTAGAGACTGCTCACCAAGGTGTAGCAGGAGGACACTTCGGTCTAGATAGGGGGATCAAGGCAATACTATTTGCAGGATTTTGGTGGTCCACCCTTCACATGGACGCCCATACCTACGTGAAGAGGTGTGAGGTTTGTCAGCGAACCCAGTATCCCATACGCAAGGATGAGATGCCATTGAAGCCTATGATGGGTGGACATGCATTCTCTAAGTGGGGAATAGACTTTGTTGGTCCTATTAATCCCCCAGCTAAGGGTTCACATGCTGAGTATATCATTGTGGCCACAGACTATCTAACCAAGTGGGTAGAAGTGAAAGCACTACGAAGAATGATGCTCAAACATAAGCAAAGTTCTTATTTGAAAATGTGTTCACAAGATACGGATTACCAATAGAATTAGTAAGTGATAGAGGCACACACTTCTTGAATGAGGTCATAGAAAATCTTCTTCAAGAGTTCTTGGTGATACACAAGAAGTCTGCCCCCTATCATCCACAGGCTAATGGCCAGGCTGAGAGCACAAATAAGATCTTATGCAATGTGCTGACTAAATTGGTGAATAACAAACGCTCTGATTGGGACAAACAACTACACCACACTATTTGGGCATACCGAGTTGCCTATAAAACGGTACTCCAAGCCACACCCTTTCAGATGGTGTTTGGCCAGAATGTGGTGCTACCATTGGACTTTTTGATACCTACATTGAAAGTAGCACAAGAGCATAACTGGACAAGCCATGAACTCTCCTCTAGGGTCTTTGATCTTGAACGGTTAGGTGAGACACGATTGAGGGCTACAGCAGGAATCTATGCAGCCAAGAAGAGGCAAAAGGCTTATTTTGATACACATGTGAAGGATAAAGGCTTGAAAGGAGGAGACCTAGTCCTAGTCTACACATTGAAGCAACATGCACGAAAATTAGAGAAAAGAGGCTATGGACCAATGATTATCAATAGGATCTCCACAAGCAGAGCAGTACAACTAGCCACTCTAGAGGGTGACGTACTACCAAGTTACATAAGTGGATGTAGAGTCAAGCTATATCAAGAACCCTTAACTGAAGAAATGCTCAATCGACTTAATACTGCAAAGAAACGTAAGGAAGAGGAAAAAAGGAATTTGAGAAGAAGCACACGCCGAAGCCCTAGAACGTATTCGACGAATGAAATTGAGGAGGCAAGGTAGAGATCAACCCATGACTGATGCTCATGAAGCTCTGGGTCATCACATGGCCATGTGCAAAGCTTCAGGTGAATGGTCCCATAAGATAGTTGATCGACGACCTTTTGTGACCCTGGAAGTAGGACAAGGAGAGAGTGTAAGGACAGTGAGAGCTTTAATTGATTCAGGAGCAGCCACTAGTGTAGTTCGGCTTTCTTACTGCCAACATTTGCAATTGGAGGTAAAACCCTTAGAAGCATATCTGATAGGATTAGGAGGAGTTGAAACCCCTTGCATGGGAGAGGTGGAACTTCCCCTCTACATTCAAGAGGTCCTAATGTCAGCAAAAGTGTTAGTATGTGAAGACGCGGATCTTACCGAACCTCTAGTCTTGGGCCAAGACTGGATCTATGATCACGCTATCAACCTCAACCTAAGAAGTGGACTTCTTCAGGCTTGGGCAGGCCAAAGCCGCCTTACAATTGAGTTAGAAAATCAAGGACTCAAACCATTAGAAAAGGCACCAACTCCTGGTCCCTCCAGGAGCCCACGTGAAGATAACAATGCTGTTCTTGTCTGAAGTTCTATGGCGCAGAGGATTGTCACTCTCGAAGAAGGTACAGAAGTCAACGATGAGTTCCCATCTATTCCAAAGAAGATTCTAAAAGGGAAGGCTCTGCAACACACAACACTGAGGAGACCGAGGATCAAGAAGCATGAGCACCAACCTGTGCACTATGAAGTACCTCGAGGCATGAAGCAGATCTGGATGCGGAAAGATAGAAAACCCACGGCGTTTGAGACAGACTCTCAAAGAAGTCAACAAGCCACACCGTCACGCATTACAACGAAGGAGTCTCTTAGCCAACGCTATAGACATACCGTATCTATTTGGGTTCCTAAATGGTCAATGAAGGCTATTCCCCATGCTAGATAGATATGGGTGCCCAAGGCATGCTTACGAGCCCAAGTAGCTTCACCTCCAGTCACTAGCATAAATCAACCCTCACCAGTACTCTTGGTAAACAGCTCAGGAAAGATACCTACACCCCACACTATTACACCTTTGGTCAAACCTAGAAATGTCTGGAAATGGGTACCCAAAAGGTCCCAAATCCAGCACAATCTAGCTCATAAACCTTTACCAGTCATCAGCTCTAAGAACTATGAATCCTCAATCAAAGTGTGGAGACTTAAAACCTGTATTAAACCCCCTGACCAATTTTGTAAATCCATCCACTCTGATGTAGGTGCATTCTGAGTACATTGCATATCCAAAGCATGCATCTAGGCTGACACTAACCACTAATCACCACTCACATCTCTCATCAACACTTCATCATTAACCACTAACCACCTGGATTGTCATGTTAGTATTGTGGAGGGAAGACCATTACATCCTGTTTCCTATGCAACACTAATGTGCCTTTCTTCTTATAGCAGATAAGCATCCGAAGTCTCATGGCAGCGGCAGCAGGAACAAGCTCTCAGGCGGGCACTAGTACTCAAAGCAATTGGGATACCATGCCTGTGGAGGCTCCACTGACAGCGAGGCCTGAAGAGTTCCTGAATGTGCGAAGGATTCCCATCTCGAATCCGCCGAGTGGCCTAACAGAATGAGTGAAAGGACATTCTCATTGGTTCAATGAGATGCCAGGAGATTTGGGAGATGCTGATCATATTTGGGAATCCAAGTTGGAATTTGGAGGAGTTTGGTGGACCTTTCAGTTCTTCTCACGAGAATTTGAAGCATTACAGAATGTAGCTCCTCTTCAAGATATCTGGCAAAAAGCGGGATTGCAAGATTATTTCAGTGCAGCTTTGCCTAAACCTGATTTCCTTAGGTGCTATTACTTGATTGCAACTCTGAAGGCTACAGGAGATAAAGATCATTCAGGCACATTCCTGGTACCCTCTCTGTCAAACCAGGAGGAAATGAAGAAGTTTGAGTTGAATATCACTTTAATCAGGGAGGCCCTTCAGATGTATGGCACCCATGTACCCTCCGATCGAGATCCCTTGATACCGGAGTCTATGAAGAACAATAAGCTCAAGAAGTTAAAAGAAATGTGTGCTCTCAACCCCAACATTGCCATACCCCTGCGGATGTGCCTTCAACACTTCACATTTCCGGCGCAAGACCGGTTCACCCAGCCCCATAAGAAGATCTGGTATGGGTTATACCTAGCGGAGACTAGGAGCTTACCTATCAAAATGCCAGTGTGGATCCTTGACCAGTTATAAGAAGCAGGCAAACGAGGCATGAGAAAGCCTACTTTGAATGGTTGCTGTGTGATTACGAGAATTATCTACAGATGCATTGCCTATGATGTGCCGATCGCACGGGCCCTTAAGTACTCACAGTTGGAATTCTTCCAAGGGCGGAAATCAGGGGTTCAACCCACTAAAAGAATGCATGGATCACTTTCACAGGTTCTAATTCCTTGCGAGGCCACCACAGAAGCCTCCTGTAGAGAAGAAGAGCAAGTAGCCCCTTTCATGATCCACCTCCAAGGACCACCATCAAGGGGCGTGGTACAACCCACTCCATCAGCCCCTCCACTACCCTCGGATGCTGAGCTGGCATCCATGGCTACATTGGGAGAGGATGCATCCTTCAACTTTGAGAGATTTTTGCAAACAACACATTTATCTAAGAGTGAATTCTTTTCTGACAATGACGGTCCAGGATCATCATCCCAGAGAGAACAACCACATAGCGCGGCACGAAGAGTACATTGGGAGGATGAGACACACCACACTCAGGCGAGAGGCACACATGAACAAGTGGAGATGCAGAGGAATGAATCGGAGGAGAGTGAGGAGGAAGCCCCTGCTTACACCGCACAACTCAAATGGCTCTACAAAACGATCAAGCAGGTACAAAAGAGGCATAAGCTATCAGACGAGGCAAATAGAGCGATGCTGAATCAAATGCTTCAAGCAGAGAACGCAGACCCCCATTTTGTGGAATCATTGAACCTTTTGGCGAAGACATATGGGATTATAGAAGCTATGCGGATCATGTTACATCGCAACCCTCCTCAATACGATCAACGAAGGATCGATACACGACCACGAAGGGGAAAGATGATCCAAATGGAAGTCTCTAGCTCCCTTCCTACCACCACTCAAGAAGATGTTCACATGGCCAGCCCAACTAACAGTGAAGAACCAGATGTAAATATACAGATACCATCTCCACCATCACCCCCCATCCAGCCCTCCGAAACCCTCACCACCAGTATTCCTAAACCACCAGTATTAGCCATTAGTGAAACTATACCACACACCACTATTTCTCCATCCTTCCCTTTACCTCCATCCACCAGTTCCAGCCAATTTTCTGAACCCCATATAGGTCACCCCGCCACCGATCAAACTATAATAGGTCACCCTTCATATTTCCCCGCCCTCGGACAACCACTTGCCACTACCCAAACCTTAACACACCCATTTCCATTCACCAATACTATTCCTCTTTCCCAACCCCACACCATTGAGCCCCTCTTGACCTTCTCAGAACCAACACACATCACCCAACCTCCATTCTTGACAAACCTTGTAAATATACTTCAACAAATTGAAAATTATAATAAAAAGTCCCTTCCCCAACCCACCTCCCCCACATTCACTACCACCACTAACACACCACCTACCATTCCCGTATTCACGATTCACACTTCATACACCATCACGTCCGATCCTATGGACATTTCACCCTCCACAGGACCACTCACCACCACTTTTGTCTCGACATCACCACTTGTAACTTCACGCACGCCACCGCACACACCCACTGTCAGCACAACATCCACTTTTCCCTTTCTCGTTTCCCGACCACTTGCATATTCCACCTTTACCCTTGCATCCACCTCATTTAGTCAGGCACTAGACACTATGTTCGAAGCGGCCGCCCAGCTTAAACAAGAATACCGATTATTGGAAGAAAACAATAAGGAGCTGTGTACTCTCTCATCCCACCTCCAGGCACGTGTCAATGCCTTGGAATTGAGTAATGCAGCATTACAACAAGAAGTTACCACCCTCCAACAATCGAAGGCAGAGCTTGAAGCCAAGTATACAGAGATGGGTAAGGCTATGGAAGAACAACTTAGAGACCAGCTAGCTCGTAATGCTCGACTATAACAAAACATGGCTCTACTCCGACGCCACCTAGTGGCTACCCAAGAAGAAAACAGGAGATTACCAAGGGCACCCATCGACCCTGCTAGCTTCCGGGCTGTCCCTTCAGAAAGCATACAACAAATTTTGGAAACCTATGCCAACCTCTTAGAAGCACATGATCAGCTGGCCGACCAAGTAAAGGAGCTACAAAGATCCCAAGTGCCTACACCACAACCACCAGAAGCTAAAGAGATGGTCAATGCTACCACTTCACCAGAGCCCGAATCAACAACGACCAATGAGGTACTTGAGCTATGACAACAAGTGGCAAAATTAAAGATCAAGTTGTTACAGTATGAAAGACCCCCCTCTCCACCTGATCAACAAATAGAAGAAGAAGCAGTAATCATTCCAGTGGAGGAAACATTTGAAGACAACTATGAGCCTCAACCCATTCCAGGAGGTAGAATCACGGAGGAAGGACAAGACACATATGAGGAGCCCCCATCGGCATGGATGAAACAGGTAGAAGAAATGGGGCCAACTCATGATGAACGTATCTCCACCCAGCTGTTGGCCATGAGGACTATTAAAGAAACCATACTTCAATCAGAATATTTCAGACACCTCGCCCCTAGAAGACTGATAACCAGCTTTGAGTTACAATATAAGACATACTTTGTACTGTTGGCAGACTACAATGCTGAGATCAAACATAAAACCAACAAGCACCCTACTTTCGCTACCCAATTTGAACCCGAGGACATTCCAGAGGACGCCCACAAAGGGAACATATACCAACCCACCTGGAGGCAAAAGTTACTGGAAACCTATCCGGAGATGCTACGAACATGGGATCACGTGCCCATGCACTTGAAGTATAACAATTGATACGGACGAGTGCAACGAAGAAGATCATGGAAGGCATTTGCCATAAACGTTAAGAACAATGCCAATTGCAAAGAATGGCTCAATTACCCTACCATTGCACCCCAACCGGCACAGCTACTGTAGCTTACATGATGGCTACCATCAGACATTGGATGCCATGCCTCCACCCCATGCCTGACGTCGTTGCACAGATGATGCTCGAGATACTGGACATGATGCAAGTGGTGTTAAAGACTTTCCGAAATGTACGTAATATTCAGCCGCCAATTTCGGGCTTCATCAATGGTAACTATGACTTACTTTATGATATGAGCACAACCCCGAGTATCAGAGTGGCTTATGCATGGCATGCACGAATAAGATATCTCCCTGCTTGCTACAAGCAAACGTTTGATGACATGTTCACCATGGGGTTCTGGGAAGCACACTCAGAAGTGTTCGCGCCACGCCCAACTCATCTACTACAATTATTCGCCTGCAAACAAACAATGCATTCGGAGCTCTACACCACACCACAACCTGACCTACCGGGCGCAGTTAATTGGAAGGCCCTGCAGAGAGACCTGGTCAAGGGACTGCGGATTAAAGAACAAGAATTGGCAACCGACATACTACAGCAGTACATTGATCAAACCGTGGAGCAGAGGTCTGTCAAAGACGACAGACGCTAGGGGGGGGAGAGTGTTGGCATCGTATGAGAAGAAGCAAGTACGGGTATATATGCAGATCTAGCACTAAGGCAACCCTTTAATTTTTTTCCACACCTTACATCATTTTAAAAGTGATTCTCATCACTAAAAACCATTGTAAATACCGTTTCCCTTTTTGTAGCTCCATTTTGTACAAGCCGAGGAGTCCTCGAGCTTGAGGAGCCTTAGAAGTAAGTGCCTACCAATTTTCATATTTTTTAGACCTCGTTTGAGCCCTCAAATAAGCCCTGGAACCTAATTTTTAACTAGGCCGGACACTAGGTCTGGACAGGGCCAAAGCTAGTAAAAAACTATAAATAGAGCTAGAGAGCTCATTTTTGGGGGCTAGCTTCTTGTAGTTTTGAGCTTGTATGAGAACTTGTAGCTTTGGTGTAGCTCAGTGATGAGTAGCACCTCCTTTAATGTCAATCCGGGAAGACATGAGGATGGTATGAAGACCTCGAGCAAGTGAAGGCACAAATGTGTGAGTGAGAAGCATACAAACATGCACACACACACACGCACACACGTCAAGAACAAAGAGAGTAAGACAATGGAATCACTTCTATTATAACCAAGTTTACAAGCTCAAAACTACAAGAAGCTAGCCCCCAAAAAATGAGCTCTCTAGCTCTATTTATAGTTTTTGACTAGCTTTGGCCCTGTCCAGACCTAGTGTCCGGCCTAGTTAAAAATTAGGTTCCAGGGCTTATTTGAGGGCTCAAACGAAGTCTAAAAAATATGAAAATTGGTAGGCACTTACTTCTAAGGCTCCTCAAGCTCGAGGACTCCTCGGCTTGTACAAAATGGAGCTACAAAAAGGGAAACGGTATTTACAATGGTTTTTAGTGATGAGAATCACTTTTAACATGATGTAAGGTGTGGAAAAAATTTAAAGGGTTGCCTTAGTGCTAGATCTGCATATATACCCGTACTTGCTTCTTCCCATACGATGCCAACACGTGGACATTCTAGGAAAGGAGAACTCAAGCTAGGCTAAGTTGGATAAACATAAGCTTGAGAGGCCTGCAAAAATTGACTGAGGTATTTAGTGAATGAACCTTCGCTCAAGACGTGTACTAGGAAGCCGATGTAGTATCATATCTTCAACCGGGAGTGTAAACTTATGTAGTGCCAATTCACAGTATTCTGACACTTCTAGTGAATCAGACAAAGAAACTAGAATGGCTTCGGAAGACATGCATAGTTTAGTTCCTTTGACAGGGTTCATGTCTGTCATTGAAGGAGAATATAGAACCTCGCTGGAGTATGTGAACACTAATCCACATGACATACCAATTGATATTGATGGACTAAATACAGTTGTAGCACGAATGAAGAAAGCAAATGAATCGCAGATAGTCCCTCGACCTACAGTGAAATATGAGGGAGGGTTCTAAATGGATAAAAGAGGAATGATTTATGCAGTGATCGATTGTCCAGAGACCATAAGTGAACCATGGGAAAGTGAGAATGTGGACCATATTAGTGGGGGAGGAACTGAAGGATATGTTTATACACCTCAAGGCAAGTCTAAAGTAACTAGAGCTTGGAGAGGTGACAAAATCCATCAGGATGATGTGTTGCTTGATGTGTATATGGTAGCCGAGATAGAGCAATTGCTACAAGCCCCTACATCTTTGTGGGGAGAAAATAGCAACCCAATCACCATTTATGAGCTACAAGACCCGGAGGATCTTTCTAGAATCACCTATATGGATACGAATATGAGGACTTACTGGCCCATCTCAAATGTGGAAAGAGCCCGATTAAAGTATCAAGGTATTCCCGTGTTTCCCCCCAAAGACCAAGGAACTACATCCTAGAACCCTCATGTAACATACCAAAGTTCTGCTCGTCAGAACTCAGGGCAGGACCAAGAACAAAATATCCCTACAAGGACCAATGTTCAGTTCTCCACACCAGGAGCAAATCCTAATTATCAACCCCCAACCAATGGAGAACCTAGGTATAGAAATCCAGTGCTTGTAAGACCATCCTTAGAAAGGGGAATTGGAGTTCAAGTAAGACATTCAGCGGTTCCTGTTATGCCCAGACCACCCAAACTAGGAAGAAGATTACCACCAATTCAAGTGGCCCAGTGTATGAGAAGCCATGACGATGGGTCCGGTGAACCTTATAATCACATAGCTGAATTCAAGCAAGTGATTCGTGCAGAACAAGTGGAGGATTTTATGATCCAATATGAGTCATTTGGGTTGACACTTACTGACACCACCTTGGCTTGGTTCCAACCTCTTGAGCCCAATCAATTCCTAAATATGGAACAAGTATTTAAGGAAATGATTGAAGAATTCACTAAGATGGGCATTAAGAATAATTCTTCATCACTGATCCATAGTTTCAAACAGTTCCCTACGGAGTCAGTACGATTGGCGGCTCGGAGATTTAAGCAATATGTATACAGATGCCCCACAGAAGAGAGACCCACCCAACAAAAAATGATTTCATTATTTCTAGAAGGACTAGTCAATGGATCCCTGAGAGCACTAGTCTATGTAGAGAGATTCTAAACCTTGAGTGAATGCTTGAAGGAATGCATAGATTTGGAAGATAGTTTGTCGAAAGACTTGAAAATTCCCAAAACTAAGAGTAAGAGCAAGGATAGTTCCAGCAGCATCACTAGTACTACCAATAACGTGGAAGAAATTGCCGACTTAGTGGCTAAAAAATTAAGAGTGCAAGGACAAAGGAACTACCCTAACCCCCCACTATGAATGCTAATGTTAAGAAGGTGTGTACACTGTGGAGGAGATCATCCCTCACACGTATGCAATAGGGAAATTGTTCCATCAAATCCATACATACATAACCATCCACCAATCCAGACTCAAGCCCAATATTGCAATATTGAATAGAAATATACCAACCACAACACTGATAACTGCCCTTACAATAGATAGCCTAGAATAGTCTAACCACCATATGGATACCCAACTAGAGACCTAGGCAGGGAGTTTCCCAGGCACCCTCAGTACCAGAATACAACTCCCAATAAATGTCCTTATGAATACCCAGGATACAACCCAACACAGCCAATCTTGGGACAACAACCACCCCATCCTCAAAACCTAGTCCTAGTGAAGTTGGTCCAAACCAAAGAAAACACCAAGAGAACCCTAGTACCAACTACTCCTTTGAATGGCACGGGCAATTACAATCAATCCTATGACCAAACTTGGGGAGATTATTATTCATACGAAATATTGTGGTGATTGCAAAAAAGAGCATCTATTTAGCGACTATCCGAAAAACCCTAATAAGATGAACCACACCACCCAAGTGAATGTAGTAGAGGTAGTAGAGCCAAATTTTTTTTCAAAAATCTAATAAGGCACCCTTGCAAATTTTGATATCAGCTCTAATCACAACAAGCAAGGTAGAGGAACTGCTAACCTTTGCTTTCATAAAGATCAGAGTCTCAACACTATTACAATGCCATGTCACGAAACAATTTCATGTTCTTTGTTCCGACCCCCCTCCCTCCAGAGCTCTTTTCAAATAAACTTTTTTTGCTCTATATGAAAGATCAAGTGAAGGGCCTATGAGAAACACCATCGTTCCACTTACAACAACCCCATACAGTTCCTTCATTCTAGAGCCCCAGTGTGAAGCGAGCCTAAAAAAGTGAAGATTCACTCACAACATTTATCTCCACATCGTTTTAGTGTAAATCATTGAGGGTGCATACTATGAAAAGCTCATTCTCTTATTAGTATGCGGAATTTCGTGAAAAGATCCTTCATAAAAAAAGATAAATCCTCGTTTGCTCTTCCTGTCCTTTCACGTGTCTTTCCCCGTACCCATAACTCTCTCTCTCCCACACACACACACATACACGCACTCATACACATCAAGTGGCACGTCGGTGGGTAACAAAGAAAGGACGATGGCATCCATCCTATACTCTCTCTAGCTCCTTAAAGTTTTGGTGGCATAATTTTCATGCATGTTGGATGCATTTTTCTCTCTTCAAAAAAAAAGTAATTTCTCTCACTTATAGGCATCCGACCAAAGAGGAGCTCATCTCAATTGCTTCTAAAAAAGTTCGACTTCATCTAGCGGGTGTGGTTTAGCGGATGTGCCTTGTATTTCTAGGCAAATGGCCAAGGTTCAAGTCCCACTTAAGGCTGGATGCCTCATAGTTCCCCAAGATGGGTGACTCTACCTTATGAGGTTGGGTCTATGTGTCTTTCCAATTGATTGTACTCTCAAAAACAAAAATTCAAACTTCTCGGGACACATAAATACTAAAATATAATAACAAAGCCATCCCCTTTCCCCTAAAAAAGGTGCGTTCATGTGAGGCTATGGAATGTGATCAATGTAAGGAAAGAAAGCATCTCAAAACATATATTTTTTAAAATCTAGGATTCTCACAAGTTGGGCCTTCTATGAAAAGCTATTCAAGACCAACTTTTTTGAACACATAGGAAAAGTTCATTCTTCCTATGTTGTAGAAAACTAAAGACAAAGAGACAAGGAAGTAGGAAGGAGAAAGAGGTCAAGAAAAGGGGGTCCCAAATTTTCCATTTTCCAGTCAATTTTCTTTTTCAAATCTCCATTGTAAAACCTTTAGAAACCATGTAAATGCTCTAAACGAGTTCTTTAGATGTATGATCCCTGAAGATTGTAACATTACCCATGTACATTAGTAGGAGTTTACTGATCGTCCCTTAGGTGAAAGGACCAATTTTAAGGCACATGTATATAAGTCATTTTGTGACTCTTTGTAAAGACTTTTTGCCATTGTGAAGAACTAACATGCAAAAAAATTGAATTTGCTTCTTCTTGGTTGTGTATCTTCTTCTCCTTGAGCTTGTATGCATGTTTGATGTGTGGAATGTGTGCCTAGATGTGTTATCTACCCCTTCCCATTCCTTTTTCGCCATTATAATGTGTGTGTGAAGCATTGTGAGTGTTGAAACGAGAGTTGGTGTTTTGGGCCACTCTGTATTTTTCGCATAACTTGAAGCACACTTGTCAGATTGAGCTGAAAATATCACTACTAGGTGTGGCTTATGGAGAACTTCAAAATGGACCCATTGGCTAGTGAAGCTAAGAGATATGGCTCAATTTGTGCTTGCTATTGCAACAAGTATCATGATACACATTTTCAATGAGAAAGGTGTTTTGAGAGGTGGATTTCCCTAATTTTCATGCGTTGCTTGAACTTTCACTTCATTAGCTATCACAAGAGCACATGTCTTCATACACTTGGTTTGGTCTAAGTCCTTGGATTGATAATTTAATGAGTGTATCAAATCCAATGCTATACGCACTTGTTGGTGCTTGAGATATAGTGTCCTTCATCACAAGTCCTTGAGACATCTTGAGCTTAGATGCACATGTTTTTGGCACCATTGTTGGGGACGATTCTCTCTCTCTCACACACACATGCATACACGCACTCATACACATCAAGTGGCATGTGGATGGGTAACAAAGAAAGGATGATAGCATCCATCCTGTATTTTCACTCTCTCTAGCTCCTTAAAGTTTTGGTGGCATAATTTTCATGCACGTTGGATGCATTATTTTGTCTTCAAAAAAAATAAAAAAAGTAATTTCTCTCACTAGTAGGCATCGGACCAACGAGGGGCTCACCCCAACTGCTTCTAAAAAAGTCCGACTTCTCGAGACACATAAATACTAAAAAGCCTCAAAAAGGTGCATTCATGTGAGGCTGTGGAATGTGATCAATGTAAGGAAAAAAGCATCTCAAAATATTTATTTTTTTAAATTAAGGATTCTCACAAGTTGGGCCTTCTATGAAAATCTATTGAAGGCCAACTTTTTTGGACACATAGGAAAAGTTCATTCTTCCTACAAAGAGTTTCTACCTCAAATTTTGTTCTAATGTTGATGTGCTTGAAAATGTTTAGCATCAAATGTTGATGTGCTTGAAAATGTTTCTAACTTCATGGAGCATCAAATGAAGTCTGATTATTAATAGATGGTGGTGAGTGAAATCTTTGCAACATCACAAGCTAAATTGTGGGAATTATATGGTACTTGGATTCAAGATAAAAATGGCCACAATAGATTGCTTCTTGCTCAGGATTATATGTATGTGTTGCCCATCATGAGGCACCAGTGTACATGTGTGCCTTATAGCAACCAGCATAAACACAATAATTAAAAGCAGGTAAATATAGTGTTAGTAGTGATCATCTTGAGAAAAAAATGGCCCAAGGTGTGAAAGTCATCATCCACCAACGTTTGTCACTTGCATTATGCATAAAACCAACAAATATGAGGATGTGGATTGTGATAAGTTAAGGAAAGGAAGCATACCAAAAATATGTTTGAAAAGACTAATTCTTCTAAAAAAGTGAAGTTTTTTTTTATGGAAAGGTATTAAAGACTAGCCTTTGTGGACACACACACACGACAAGTTCATGCTCAAAAATGTTTAGCTCAAACATGAAGAACTTGACTTCATGGAGTATTAATAAAGATGATAGTGACTATTAATAAAGATGAACTTTGACTATTAATAAAGATGATAGTGAGAGAAAGCTTCTCAAAACCCAAAATAGCCACAAGAGATCTCAACATCAAAAGCTAAATTGGAGATGAGGCCTTGTAATCCAAGTACTTATTCTTTACAAGAATGAGAAGGATCCAAAGGCTAACCAAGAGTCTTTACACATGAGAGTCCATTGTCTTATATATAATTTTTAGAAGGTTGGGATCTCTCATGTTTATCCTAGTTAAAAGTTGGTCCAAAATCCTCATTTGAACAGCATCTGACATTAGGCCTCGATCGAACTTCCTTTTAAAAACAGAAAGACAACCCCGTTTTCTCTTTCTCTCCTTTCATGAGGTGTGCACGTGTTTCATTTTCTATCTTTCCCCGCAAGTTTTTGACCAATCAAAGCCATTAACTTCACATATAAATTTTTTTTCTCTCTCTATCTCTCATACACGCACTCAAACACATCAAGTGGCACGTGGGTGGCTAACAAAGAAAGGACGATGGCAACCATCGTATATTTTCTCTCTCTAGCTTCTTAAAGTTTCTCCTGGCATAATTTTCATGCATGTTGGATGCATTTTTCTCTCTTAAAAAAAAGGGTATTTTCTCTCACATAAGGAGAGAGGACTCAATTTGTTCACAAGTATACGCCCTCGTGCTCTGACCAAAGAGGGGGTCAGCCCAAGTGCTTCTAAAAAAGTCATGTTGTTATAATTTTCTCCTTCTAAAAAAGTCATGTTGCTTCTAAAAAAGTTTCTCCTGGCATAATTTTCATGCATGTTGGATGCATTTTTCTCTCTTAAAAAAAAAGGGTATTTTCTCTCACATAAGGAGAGAGGAATCAATTTGTTCACAAGTATACGCCCTCGTGCTCTGACCAAAGAGGGGGTCAGCCCAAGTGCTTCTAAAAAAGTCATGTTGTTATACACGTAAGTTGAGAAGGTCATGCATCATGTGTGGGGTAAGAACAAGGAAACCGACCTCTCTATTTCTCTTTATCTATGTATCTATGTATCTCTATCTATGTATCTATCAAATATGCATTTTCTTCTCACCTCTTATTGCATCACTTGCATATCAAATATCTCAATCTTTCCTCATTCGGACTTCCTTGATCTCATAGGACCCTTCGCTCGTGCTCTTTGAAGTCAATCTCTCTATATGTTTTCTCTCTCTGAAAAGAATCCAAGTGGAAGTCAAAAGACCTTAAAACATGTAGGCATCATCACATACGAACTCTAGGACCATGTCCCGGGCCGCTGTCCTGGTGGTTGGGCCTCTCTCCTCTTGAGGCGGGGGCGAGGGTTCAACCCCTACTGGCAGCACTTATGAGGGACATGTTATCCTGGAATGATGTATCATGTGGCTGATATGCCACTGTCTATCTTGCCCTGCGGTAGTTGTGACCGCTGTCTAACTCAGCTATGTAAACCCCTGTTCTTGTGGGATAAGGGGGTCCCATGGGTACTATGCCTTTCCTTGTACAGTTGCAATTTCAAAGTTAAAGTCCAGGGGAGTAGGCCTCGGCCGAATCTCCATTAAAAAAAAAAACTCTAGGACCATCAATGTGGACCATACCTTTTGTACAATGATATAGATGCCATATATATCTATGCAGACACACGAAAAAAAGGAAGTAAACACTAGAGGACTAAAGAAACCAAATTTGTAGTACACATGCTTCACAATGATTAGTCTCAAAAATAAAGTTGTGGATGATGAGGACAATATATGTTTTATTTGCAAGAACATATGCAAGGATTTCTTGACAAACATTTGATCTTTCACATAGTTTTATGTAAGGACTTAGCCTCCACAAAAAGATCAACTAAGTAACTAATTAACAAGCTCACACTAGGGAGAGAGATGCATGTATCCACCCAACTAGCCCATCCAATATATAGCTTCAAGTCCAAGGGGTAACTAAAGTACAAGGGGACATTTGTACCTTTTGTCATGTGGGTCCTTAAGGTGATCACATAGTTTTCAAGCTTAGAAAATTGCATGTCTTATGAAAAAAGAACCTCAAAGCTCTTGCAAGTCAAGTGGCTAGAAGAAGCTTCCCATTAAGCCTAAGGTACTCAACCTTAGAGAAATAAATCATAAGGTTCAAAGACCCTTGAAGGAGGGGGTAAATAAACAATTAATCCCAAGGGTTGCACACCTAGAAACCCAAGGGTTCTATTCATTAAACCCATGTAATTATAAAACAACCTCCTCTTCAAATCATTTCTATCGTTGAAAATGGTTGGAGATATATACCATGGGGTATTCCCTCATGCCCCATGATTACTCTCATTAATCACATTCTTCATCTCTCTACTTTGCCTCTTTATTTAGAAGAGAATCCTATCTTGATTGAATGTGAAAAGAGGAGAATCCATGTGTGTTCGGATTCCTACCTTAGTCATCCAAAGCCTCATATGGTTTTGCATGTGAAAAGATGAATCAAGTGCAAAACATGAAAACAATGAAAAGGGTGGAACATAACACCCCTGCCTACTTCACTATTTTAGCTATGTGAAAATTGAGCCCACATAACATAAACAAGTGAAATAGGTGGATCGTAAGTGTCTCTGGCTAAATTTCTATCTTTTTCCATCTCTACACACCACTTATGCATGCACCTAGCAAAATAGGTGAAAACTATTCACCACATTAGGACTTTCTTATTAGATTCATTTGTCTAGTCAGATCCTATCTCAATCCAAATAAGAGATTAATCCTATTCATTATATGTGCCCAAATCATTTTCCCTTGATACTTTTAGATTTATTTTGTACCTTTGGGCCAGTGAAATGGGTGGATTTCTTTCTTATGATTTGCATCCATTAAATATATCAATTTGAAGAAAGGGGATTTGTTGATAATCCCTATCCAACCATTAAATATGGTATAATTGAATTATCTATCTAGTTTGCTAAGAGGATATAATTGCATCTTTACTTTGAGTATCATACCTAAAGTGGGTTCAATTTTGTTTCAAAACTTTATGTAATTTTGAGTCCACTTTTGAAAGACTAAAACCTATAGGGATTAATCTAGCTTTTGGAGTTGAATACTCAAATGAGATTGTTCTATGATCCAAAGAATGGGACTATGTTATGTTGGTGCAAGTGCCAAGCCTTCACACTTGGCTAGGCATTGGAAGAAGCTATGTGTACTTCTTGCAAATCCACATGACCCATTGCTTATGGATTGTTACCATTTATCCTTTGTAAAAGTCATTTGCAATAAAAGATTCTTGTAAAACCACTAAACTCGTGAAGTTAGATAGAATGAAAAGCTATGACTTCATTTGGAGAGAATATCTCCTAGATTAGGGGATCACTTTTCTAGAGAGAGCCAAATTTGAATTCAAATTCAAATTTGAACAAAAGCATCATAAAAGAACACTTCAAAACTCGCAAAATTATGCCCCCATTACTGAGCTTAGAGTTTATCATTTGATGAAATAGAGAGGCTCATACTATAGCCTACATTTCTCACTATCATTGGGCATTGATTATCATACCAATGATCATGTACAACATTGTCATATAATACAATAGATCATTGCTTATATATGTTGATCTCTCTGTCATTGTCACTTAGAACAATGTTCTTGTCTTGCTCATATCTCAGCCATTACTCCACCATTTTCAATGTTATATGGCTTTTTGGAATCAAGTCTAGGTCTACTACATGCTAACAAATTTTTTAGCCATTCCATTTAGTGGATTGGGAGAAACGCACCTCGAAGTGGTCATTGGTCATTCTCTACAGAAGTCGTAAAAAATCGGGGGTAATGCTACACTTGCTAAATTGATTGCTCTGTGTATAATCAATCACTTTAAGTGATTCCACTTGGAATCATTAGCTCTTTAAGATAATTAGATATCTCCAGAAGGTTTCTAATTCCTAGTGTGTTGGGAGCACTGAGCTTAACAAGTAGCAGGTGTGTGAACCAAAATAGAAGTTTTTTGATGATTTGTGAATAATGTTGAATTCATCTTTTTTGAATCAATCATTACAAGGATCATCTACAAAGTACATAGGCACTTATTGAGTGTCATTGGAAAGCTAAAAGGGCCTACAACTCAACTCTGAAGTGAAAGAGGGTTGGTACAAAGCAAGGATTAGCAGTACCAACTCATTTCTTGGAGTGTCCATCCATCTTTCTCAACAGTGGTATCAGAGCAAAGCTAAGGTAAAATGGGAGATGGTTTTCCTTCTTTCATTGATAAATTGGATAGGAACAACTACCAAGCATGGTCCTTGAGAATGAAGACATACTTGCAAGGAACGAGTCTCTACGGATACATCTTAAGAGATGAGGAGATGCTCATTTTCAGAAGCAAGGGACAACCTACAAGAGAGGAGAATGAAAGACTCAATTCATGGTGTGCCAAAGATGCATTATCAAGGTCATACTTACTTAACTCTATCTTCGATTTTCTTCTTCCACATATTAGGAACTATAAGACATCTCAAGAGACTCGGGAGACATTGTCATCATATTTTTCTTCCAACACAAGGGCTAGGAAGAACCAATTGTGGATTGAGTTTACCACTCAAAGAAAGCAACCCAAGCAAGGCATATCAGAGTATGTGACCAAATTCAAGGATGTGGCTGACCAATTAGCAAGCATAGGAGATGAGATTGAAGGGGAGAAAATTGTGATATAAGTAATCAATGGTATTAAGGCAGATGACGAATGGGAGAGCTTCACAACTACCATGGACTTGTACATGGACATGCATATTCCAGATCTTACCACACTCATGGGGCAACTCTTTACCCATGAAGCCAAGCTCAACAAAACTGGAGATTCATCAAGAGGTAATAACTCTTCTGCTCTATATACAGATAAAGGCAAGTCTAAAGAGAAAGGGAAAAGCAAAAAGATTGAGGATGAATGTACAACCTCTCAAGCTAACTATGCAGCAAGAGGTAGAAACTCAAGAGGTAGGGGTAAAGGAAGTAAGCAAGGTAGGGGGAGACCTTTCAACTCTTCCCCCATGTAATATTTGTGGTTTATCAAATCACACTATAGATGAGTGTTACAGGAACTTCAAGAATCAGATAGGTAGAGGTTTTGAAAGAGGTGGCTACACACAATCAAGAGGAGGATTCAATCATCATCAAGGCTACAATAACAACTAAAACAACATTTACAATAACAACTACCAAGGAGCCTACAAATCAAGGAAAGATTACAACAATTACACAGAGGACCAAGAGGATCCCCTTCTGATTATGAATATGACTTCAAAGCAAGGTATGAATGATGAACATCTCTTCTACATTGGCTCAGGATGTTCAAACCATGTGGCATGCAATGTAGCTCTTCTCTCTGACCTTGAGGAACCTAAAGGAAAGCATCAAGTACAAACAGGTGATGACACCAAGCATTTAGTGGTCAAGGTAGGAAATGTTAAAACCTCTGATGGAAATAGAAATCTGTTGAGTAGGGTTCTATATGTACCTACAATCACCAAGAACTTGATGAGTGTTGGACAGATTGTGGAAAAGGGTTTCCAGGTTAGGTTCAACAAATATGGAGCATTTGTGGAGGATCCCCAACATGGCTTCAAAAGAATTACCAAAGGAGAAAAGACAGGTAGGTTATTTACATTTGAACTTGAAGATACAAAGAATATTGCACTTTATAACTACAAAGATCAAACATTGTCAGAGCTTGAGATTTGGCATAAGAGATTAAGGCATATTGGTCCTTAAAGCAAATATGTAGAGATCAATGTGTGCTTGGGATAACTAATGTGTCCAAGCAACACATGATCTATAAATGTGGTGCTTATCAGTTTGGAAAATCTCACAGATTACCCTTCTCCAAGAAAGGCTACTTGCATGAGGACTACTTGGAGCTTGTCCATACAGATGTATGGGGACTAAGTAAGGATCCCTTAATTTCTGGATCAAGGTATTATGTATGTTTCATTGATGATTTCAGTAGGTGGACTATCGTATATTTTATGAAGCACAAAGATGAAGTATTCAGTTGCTTTAAGAAGTATCTTGCGCTCGTGGAAAACCAAATAGGAAGAAGCCTAAAAAGACTAAGGTCAGATGGAAGAGATGAGTACTTCTCAAATGAGTTTTATGCATTCTTGCAGGATAGAGGAATCAAAAGGGAAATCACAACAAGGTGTACTCTTGAGCAAAATGGAGTGGCAGAGAGGAGAAATAAATTAATTGTTGAAATAGCTAGGTCAATGCTAAATGAGAAAAAAATACCTAATTATTTGTGGGTAGAGAGTGTATCTACTGCTACTTATCTTGTAAACAGGTTGCCATCAAAATCTCTTGATGGGATGACCCCATATGAAGCATGTCATGGTATAAGACCTTCACTTGATCATTGCAGGATCTTTGGATGTGTTGCTTATGTGCATATCCCATCTCAAATTAGAGGTAAGCTAGACCCTAAGGCAGAGAATTGTATCTTCAAAGGGTATGACTTGAATAAAAAAGGATACAGGTTTTATAATCCATCCAACAAGGGATTCATGGTCAATAGAGATGTTGTCTTTGATGAGAATGATTCTTGGTTTGAAAGTGAATGCAAGAAAATTAAGTTGCCATATGACTTAGAAGAGGAGTTCCCAAGCCTCACCAAGGAAGAGCCAAATCAAATTGAAGACATCAAATCAGATGATAAGGACATCATCAACTTAGAAGAATTCAAGGCATGGAAATCCAAAGGCAAAGTCAAGATTAAGAAGTTGGACGACATACCTAAATCATCCAACCAAAGGTAAATCATATGAACATGTATTCTATATAGACTCAGGTTGCTCAAATCATGTAGCAGAGAATGTAGCTCTACTCTTGAACTTGGAAGATCCAAAGAATAGACATGAAGTCCAAATAGGAAACGACACAAGGCATCCAGTGGAGAAGATATCAATGTAAAGACTTCATACAGTAATATGAACCTATTGAGCAAGGTATTGTATGTGCCAACTATCACCAAAAACCTCATAAGTGTAGGTCACATTGTTGAAAAAGGATTGCAGGTTAGATTCACAAAGAATGGAGCATTTGTTGAGGATCCATATCAAGGATTCAAGAGGATAGCAAGAGGAGAAAAGTCAAATAGATTATTTACATTTGAGCTCCAAGATACTAAAAACATTGCATTGTTCAATAATGGTAGGCAAACTCTATCAGAGTTGGAAATTTGGCACAAAAATTTAGCTCATATAGGTGAAAAGGCTTTGAAGAAAATTAGGAGAGATCAGAGTGTACTTGGTCTACCAAATATCTCCAAACAACACATGATTTACAAATGTAGTGCTTGTCAATTTGGCAAGTCTCACAGGCAACCATTCACAAAGAAGGGATACATTCATGGAGACCTATTAGAGCTAGTCCATACAAATGTATAAGGACCAAGCAAGGAGCCTTCAATCTCTGGATCTAGGTATTATGTGCCATTCATTGATGATTGTAGGAGATGGACAATACTATACTTTATGAAGCATAAAGTGAAGTGTTCTCATGTTTTAAGAAATATCTAGCATTTGTAGAAAATCAAACAGGTAAGACTTTGAAGAGGCTAATGTCAAATGGAGGGGGAGAATATTTCTCCCGTGACTTTGATTCTTATCTCCAAGAGAGAGGATAAAAAGAGAGATTACTACCAGGTATACTCCAGAGCAAAATGGAGTGGTAGAAAGAAGAAATAGAACCATAGTGGAGGTTACAAGGTCAATGCTAAATGAGAAGAAATTACCCAACTATTTGTGGGCAGAAGCTATGTCCACAACCACCTATCTGATCAATAGACTCCCATTAAAAGCATTGAATGGTGTGACACCTTATGAAGCATGGAATGGAAGAAGACTTAGCCTTGATCATTGTAGGATTTTTGGGTGCATAGCATATGCACATATACCTTCACAAATTAGAGCCAAATTAGATCCAAAGGTAGAGAAATGCATATTCATTGGCTATGAACTCAATCAAAGAGCTTATAGGCTATACAATCCAAGCAATAAAGGTTTTATTGTAAGTAGAGATGTTGTGCTTGATGAAAACAAATCTTGGTTTGAAGATGATTGCAGGAAAATCAAACTTCCCTATGATGTAGAGGAAGACTTGGCAAAAAGGAATGAGCCTACACTTGAAGCATCAAGTGTTTTGATGATGACCAAGAGGAGAAATCAACTCTTGGAACTCCAAAGGCAAAGCCAGTAAGAGTTGAGAGACGTGGCAGAATCCTCTCAAAAAACTATAAGAAGATCTACTAGAGAGAAAAGGAAGCCAAAAAGTTATGGTTATGACACCTCTTCGTTCACTAAGAATTCAATATACATAGCATAGGGCTCAAATTATGAAGAACCATCTACATATGAAGAAGCCAAGAAGAAGCCAAAATGGAGAAGTGCCATGGAAGGAGAAATAGAATCTCTACAAGAGAATCAAACTTACAGGTACAAAGCAAGACTTGTGGCCAAAGGGTTTGCACAAACCCAAGGTATTGATTATGAAGAGACATTCTCACCTATGGCAAAAATGCCTATAATTAGAGTATTTATGAGTGTTGCATCTTCCAAGAATTGGAAGATATATCAAATGAATGTTAAAAATGATTTCTATGTGGTTGGATTTCAGAGGAGGTATATATGGCTCAACCTCCTGGTTTTGAAGATCAAACATATCCTGAACATGTGTGCAAGTTGAGGAAAGCTTTGTATGGCTTGATGCAAGCTCCTAAAGCTTGGAATCATAGACTTATTACTTACTTGCAGGATAAAGGTTTTATTGTAAGCAAGGTAGATCCTTCCCTCTTCATTAAGAGGAATCACTTAGAGGTCATATACCTTTGTGTATATGTGGATGACATAATCATTATAGGTAATGATGTAGATGGAATTAGGAGGATCAAAGCTCAAATGAAATAAGAGTTCAAGATTAGTGATATTGGCCTTCTCACATACTGTTGGCAATAGCCAAAGGCATAGACATAGAGGAAGCATGTAGAGGCAGACTACAAAGAGTCATGGGAAGTCAAGGAAACATTTTTTCAAAGAAATATATTTCATATTACTTTTCCAAGACCCCAAACAATGATTTTCATCACTTTTATACCATATGTATCATAAAACATCTACTTTTGTATTTAGTAGCTCCATTTTTGCAAGTCGAGGAGTCCTTGAGCTTAAGGAGCTTAGGTAGAGTGAGCATACCAATTTTGGTAATTTTTAGATATCGTTTAGACCTCCAAATGCCCCTTAGAACCTATTTTTTAACTATGCCAGACACTAGATGTGAAACTGATCAAAACTAGTCTAGAATCTATAAAAAGATCTAGAGAGCTCATTTTTGAGGTTAGCTTGTATGAGTTGAGAAGAGCTTAGAGCTTTGAGCTTGTAATAGTGTTCTTGAGCAATAGAGTCTACTTTCTGCCTTCCATTGTGTCTTGATTGTCTCTTCCATGTGTGTGTGTATGTGTGTGTGCATCTTCATGCTTCTCACCCTCACTCTCACTACTTCTTATGTTCACGATCTTCATATCACTCCTATCTCTTCCACAAATTGACAATTAAAGGAGGTGATGCTTACGCTTGAGCTACACCAAATTTTGGCGTCATTGTTGGGGGAGACTTCTAGGACAAATGCTTGATGGTAAGAGTATAGCAAGAATTAGTGTTGGAAGGTAATTATTTCAATTTTTGTTGTTGTATTTGCATAGTTTTTTGTGTTTTTCGTCTCCCCCACACTCCTCCTTGATCACCGCATCATCTTCTTCCACTCCAAAAAAATAAAAAATTCACCATATCCACCTATCCTCCCCATTTTCCTCATTTGCACATGCGAGAGAGAGAGAGAGAGCTATTGAGCTTGCATATGTGCGTGTGTGTGTTTGAGTTTTCTTGCAATTAAAGCACTCCAGTACAGTAGGGAAGCTCTAAAAAGTTGAGAATGTCAAATTTCTGTCAGATCTGTCGTAGGTGTCGGACCATCGCGATGGTATGACAAGTTTGACATTTTTGGTTCGCATCTATACCATGGCATAAAGCACACTTGCACACATAGGAATCCACAAATGTAGTTGAAAAAATCATAGTTTGGTGGATCATCGTGATGGGCTCATGCCATCACGATTGTGTCGCACCATTGTGATTGGCTCACGCCATCACGACCGCTCAACCAGACCATCGCGATGGTCTCACACCATCATGATGGTTCAGTTGGACCATCACGATGGTCACTGACCATCATGATGATCTTGCTGACCCCATGCCATCACGATTGGCTCAAGCTATCGTGACGATCCCGCCAACCCCACACCATCGCGATTGGCTCATGCCATCACGACCATCCACTTGCCACGTGTCTTTTGAACCATCACGACGGTTCACCTGACCATCATGATGACTTGTTAGGACAGACCATCACGATGACTCGTTAGGAAAGACCATCACGATAGGTCACTGGACCATCGCGATGACTCACTCAATTCAGACCATCACGATGATACAGGTATGCCATTGTGATGGCTCATCATACCATCGCAACTGCTCGATCAATTCGGACCATCACAACGGGTCGTTGGACCATCACGATGCCTCATTCCTCGCGCACCATCATGACGGTCTGCCAGACCATCACGACGGTTCAATTGTACCATTGCGACGTCCCAGACCATCGCGATTATCTCATACCATCGTGATTATTCACCTAAAATGCCAAATTTAGGGTTTGATTTTTTGAGCTATTTTAAGGACTATTTTGAGTCATTTTTGAGTGATTAGGCATATTAGAGACCCCTTAGCTCACATTTGGAGAAAAACTTGTCTACCTATTTTGACCCCCAAGAGCCTGAACATCCATAACATTTTCATTCGAAACCTGTTTTTTGAGCTCTAGGGCTCGTTGGAAAGCTCATTTCGAATCCTACACAACTTTAATTATTTTTCTTAAGAATAAAGTGCTGATATTCAGATAATATGGATTGAAGTTGACCCTTTTGTGGGATCAAGAAAGCAAGGGGGCACTTGAGAATTTTTGCAAAAGGAAAAGGGACCCTTAAAGGTGTATACATCAAAGTGTCTGTTCATTAAGTTTGAAGAGTGATCCAAACATTGGACTTTGACCGGTCTAGCAAGAGTCATCCAAGGGCAATCAAAGCAAGGTGAGCAATGAAGTAAGCAGGGCTTGGGAAGCATGACTTCTCCGGCATCAGAGCGATCAAAGAAGCTGACTCGAGGTTGGAAGAATACTCAACCCCCTCAGTCAATTATTAGCTTAGGCTAAGAGCGTGTAGCATTGCGGATTGAATTAGGATGGCGATAGGAATGCATCAAGTCCAAGAGACTTAATTTTTTCAAGTCCAAGTGTAAGCTAAAATAATGTGCGATACAAAAACCCTAAAGGAAAGAACATAATTTTGATGGAATGAGAACTCAAAAGTACAACGAAAAGTCGATTCTTGACGTGTACATTGAGACAAGACAAGAAGTTAAAAGAGTAAAAACTAAACAAGTAATTGAGAACAAAGAAATATTGACGAGTTTTACTTTCTCATTTTGGTTGTCTAGATAGAAGTGGCACTCTTCTATCAAAAACAAGAGGGAGATCAGTTAATCATGACGGTTAGATTGAGTCTCACCTGGAGACTCTAAAGAGGAGCAATCATGTTACTCCAGTGATGGTCTTTGACTAGACGAGATGATCTAGTTATTGACATTAGTTAGACTGGGAGTAGAGTTATGACTCTTCTCTTTAGGGTTTATAGGAGATAGAGATATATCTAACCTATTAGGGTACCAAACTCTTAGTTGGTGTTACATCATGAATATGATGAGTAAACATCAGTTAGGAGGATGGGTACTTAGGGATTATCTGAATCCCAAAGGGTATGCTTTCTGCATCCATATGGCAAACTACAGTGAAGAGAATATTTTAGAGTTTGCACAAGTGCCAAAAGATGCTCTTCCAATAGAACTTAGTCCAGTCTTTATATCCATATCTCTATGGTTTCTTTCTTTCTCTTTGACATCTCCTTAGTACTTGAGGTGAAGACTCATCTATAGACTGATATTCACGAATCTTTTTTTTTAACCTTTTGATTGAGGACCAATCAGCATGCTTATTGGTGAACCATGCCCTTTTTCAATATCATTATCTTGTTCTTGAATATGCACACTATTTTTAGACAAAAGAGGAAAATCAGCAACAATTATATGAGAGAGGAACTTTACCTTTATCTTGATACCATGAGTGTTGTTCATCAAATGTAACATCTCTTGACACTATGAATAACTTTGTTTAAGGATTGTAAAACATGTAACCTTTATGATTATGATCATATCCAATAAATACAGACTTCTCTACTTTTGGTTCTAATTTACCTCTCAATTTTGATGGTATGTAAACATGAGTAAGACAACAAAAGATTCCACAATGATCTAAATTTGGTCTCCTTCCATGCCATACATGAGGTGTTACACCATGTAAAGCTCTTGATGGTAACCTATTTGTTAAGTATGTAGTTGTACTAATTGCTTCTGCCCAAAGATAAAGTGGAAGACCTTTCTCATTGAGCATACTCATAAAACACTCAACAAGACTCCTATTCCTACGTTCAGCTACTCCATTCTACTTTAGTATATACCTACAAGTAATCTCTCTTATTGTTTAGAGAAATACTCTCCCCTTCCATTTGATCTTAGCCTCTTCAACACTTTACCTATTTACTTCTCAACAAAAGCATGATAATTCTTGAACACTTGAAAAAATTCACTTTGTTTGAGTATAAAATAGTCCAGCTTGAGCAATCATTAAACAATACAAAATGTTTTGATCCCTAAAGTGATGGATACTTGGAAACTCCCCAAAAATTAGTATGTACAAGATCCAAAGATCTTCATGCATGTATCCTTGTTTGTCAAAAGGTTGTTTATGTAACTTTTCTAACTAACAAGCATCACATTGAAAATTGTTGATAATATTCTGGTAGTGATGTGTCTGAACACACTTAAGACTACTGAGGCACTTTTTTCCCTCTTTAGGAGGTTTTTTTCCCTTGGCTTGTATATACATCTATAAACCTAACATTTTACTTATCTTTGTACATTCACTTGGCAATTCATTCAGTGTTGTGTTATGCTCCAAGCTTCTTCTTCTTCATTGTCCTGTTCATGTGCTTCAACATAACTTAAAATCCAACAATCGGTATCAAAGAAGGTTGTAAGGCATCGTCAACACCCCTTTGCTCATAGTCTCAAAATCGCATAAAAATTGGTGAGCATACATAGGGCAATTAGCAATTCAAATCAGCTTTGCTATGTGGTGTCAAAATTTTGATATGAGATCATTTCGGCCTCCAAACACACTATCACAATGCCTGTGCAGGTAATTTCATCCTTTTGTGCCAAACATATATACAAGTTTTGGTTCACTACTACAAGCATCTCAAAGTTTGCTACAAGTTTAGTAGAGCTCGACATGGTGGTTCTATTCAACTTTTCGAGATACAATCTTTTTTTTTTTGCATCATGGTATCTAGTCAGTGGCCATGGTTGAAAGAAATGATGTATTCCATATGTTGGATGTTGAGGATAGATTGGATGGTACTAATTACCGATTGTGGGCATATAACATTTACCACTTTATACTAGGCAAGAAATGAGGTTCGTGTTGCTTACCTCCCAAAACAATTGTGTTGATATATTTAGGTAGTGATATGTGTGAACACTCTAGGACCATTGGGTATTGTTTTGCCTCTTTAGGAGGTTTCTTTCCCTCTACTTGTATATACGCCTATTGCCCTAATGGGTCACTTATCTTTGTACATTCTAGTGGTAATACATTAAGTATTGTGTGTTGTGATCCAAGCTTATTCTTCTTCCTTGTGCTATTCGCATGCTTCCGCAAACCTCAAACTCTAAAAACTGGTATCAAAGCATGTCATCGCTTCATCTAGGGTGTTGTTGACACCCCCCAGTCACATTCTCATAATCGCACAAAATTTGGTGAGCATACTCAGGGTGATTAGGAGATCAAAACAGCTTCATTATGTTGTGACAAAATCGCGATTTGAGCTCATTTCGGCTCTGAACGCACTATCATTGTGCTTATGTAGGAAATTTTGTTTTTTTGTGCCAAAGATATATACAGGTTTTGGTTTGCCAGTATAAGTGTCTTAAAGTCTGCAACAGGTTTAGCAAAACTCGATACGGTAGTTCTGTTCAACTTTTTGAGATACAATCAATTTTTTGCATCAACGTATTTTAGTCAATGGCCATGGCTAAAAGTAGTGATGTATTCCATATGTTGGTTGTTGAGGATAAGTTGGATGGTACCAATTACCCATTATGGGCTTATATGATGCATCATGTATTGGTTGCAAAAGGACTATGGAATATTATGCAGGGTGTTGAAAAACATCCTATTGTACCTACAAACAAAGTTGTTGAAGGTGATGCAGAGAACATTGAAGATGATGATATTCTTCATGTTCCTATTCGTGTTGCGGTTCTTGTTGCACCTACTACACAGGAAATTTGACGGGATGGTAGAGATTCTCAGGCACATGCATTGATAGCCTTGTCTGTCAAACATGCTATTATTCCTCACGTTCGCTCTTATAGAATAGCTAAGGATGCTTGGGATACACTTACCACTTTATACTAGGCAAGGAATCAGGCTCGTGTTGCTTACCTCCAAAAACAGTTGGAGAGGGAGCACATGAATGAAGGAGATTCCATGGATAGTTTTCTGACAAAGATCAAAGATTTGGATGATAAAGTAGTGAAATGTATTTTTGTTGGGTACAGTTTTGAAAGCAAAGGCTATCATCTATATCATCCACATACTAAATGCATTTTGGTTAGCCATGATGTTGTTTTTGTGGAAGATGCTATTCAGCCATTACTTTCATGTACTAAGGAGACATCAATTAGCTCCAAAGATGTGTATGACACTTTGCTTCCTCTGTTATAGGTGGAAAATCTAGTGCTGGTCCAAATGAGGCAACTTTTCAACCTTTACAGGTTTCATGTGATGATGTATATCATCCATTTTTTATGCAGATTTACATGATGCACTTGTTGATGAGAGAGCTGATATTGAGGAGGCAAAAACTATGCCAAAATGGCTGGTGCACACTTTGCATGATAGCAAATTAGATGCACCTCTATCATATTGTACTCATTTGATATCTCATAGTGCTTCTTTTTGCATCAAATTGCTATGCTATGGCTGCCTCTAGTCTCCGTGATGAGAATGAGCTTGTTTCGTTTGATGAAGCACAAAATTCAAAAAATTGGATGGCTACTATGCAATATGAATATGATGTTGTAATGAAGAATGGTACCTGGTCTTTATGTGAATTGCCTCCTCGCAAGAAGGCTATTGCCACTAAGTGGGTACACACGTTGAAGCTTAAGCCTGATGGAACATTTGATAGGTATAAGGCTAGGCTTATTGCAAAGGGTCATGTTGACGAAAGAGGCATTGATTTTGATGAGACCTTTGTTCCTTTCTTTTGAGAACTACCTTACTTTGTGAATTTTATTTATGAGTTCTCCAGGCATGCATGAATGTATCCATTGAAACCAAAGTCCGAAGTGTTTATGTGCTTCAAACAATTTTTGGTTATGGCTGAAAATCTATCAGCATATAAATTGGGCACCCTCCATTCTGATTGGGGGGGTACATGTCTTCTGATTTTAATGCATTTCTGGCTAAGTGTGGATAAAACATCATTGCATAGTGCCATATACACCTAAAAAAAATGGATTTGTTGAAAGAAATAACAAGTGTCCCATGGAGATGGCGAGGTGTATGGTCAAAAGTAAAGCTTTACCACATAGCTTTTGGCTTGAGCTTGTTATGTGTGTAGCATATGTACTTAGTAGGTGTCCCACGAAAGCACTGCAATCCATCACTCCATATGAGGCTTGGCATGGTCGCAAGCCATATGTTGCTCATCTTCGTGTCTTTGGTTGTCTAGCATATGCATTAGTACTTGAACAACAATGCAGGAATTTGGATGATAAAGCATTGAAATGTATTTTTGTTGGGTACAATTTTGAAAGCAAAAGCTATCATCTGTATTGCCCATAGATTAAACACATTTTTGTTAGCCATGATGTTGTTTTTGTGGAAGATGCAATTCAACCATTATTTTCATGTACCAAGGAGGCTTCAATTAGCTTTATAGATGTGTACGACACTTTGCTTCCTATTTTTATAGGTGGACGGTCAAGTGTTGGTCCAAATGAGGCGATTTCTCAACCTTTATAGGTTCCACATGATGATGTAGATCATTCCATTTTTTATGCAAATTTAGATGATGCACTTATTAATGCGAGCGTTGATATAGAGGAGGCAAAAACTATGCCTAAATGCCAAGTGCAGACTTTGAGAGATAGCAAATTATATGCACCTCTATCATATCATACTCATTTAGGCTCTCATAGTGCTTCCTTTGCATCAGATTGCTATGCAATGGATGCCTCTAGTCTTTGTGATAAGAATGAGCCTATTTCTTATAAAGCACTGAATTCAAAAAATTGGATGGCTATTATGCAATAAAAATATAATTCTATAATGAAGAACGGTACCTGGTCTTTATGTGATTTGCCTCCAAGAAAAAAGGCCATTGGCACTAAATGTGTATACAAGCTGAAACGTAAACCTGATGGAACAATTGATAGTTATAAGGCAAGGCTTGTTGCAAAAGGTTATACTCAAGAGAGAGGCATTGATTTTGATGAAACCTTTTCTCCCACATGTTGTATGACCAGGAACTTGAAATTCATCATAGCTAGAATGTACATCAGTTGGATATTAAAATTGCATTTTTGAATGGTGAATACATGAAGAAGTGTATGTATTTTAACCTTGTGGTTTTGTGTAGAAAGGGCATGAATACAAAGTGTGCAGGTTGAAGAAGGCACTATAAGGTTTGAAGCAACCACCACGTGCCTGGTATGAAAAAATACATGCCTCCTTGATTGCACTTGGAGAAAAGTCCAACTGAGAACACCTTATATGTTAAGCGTGTAGCTGATGTAATTCTGATCATTGTTGTACATGTTGATGACATGTTGCTCACTATTCCTAATGAGAAGCATATTGCTAATTTTAAGGTTGATTTGCATGCCTCTTTTGAGATAGTCAAATTTGGGGCATTTGCATCATTATTTGGGCATTCATTTTATGCAAGTTGATGGGGGAATAGCTTTGTGTCAAACAAAATATATTGACACATTATTACAGCATTTTGGCCTTGGAGATTGCAAACCCATTGCCACTCCTATGGAAACAAGATTACGACTGAGTCTTCATGATGTTGGAGATGCATTGATGTTGTTCTCTATCAACAAGCTCTTGTGTGCTTGATTTACTTATGCATAACTTGGCTTGATATTCAGTTTCTTGTCTCTTAGATGAGTAGGTTTATGCATTGCCCATGTGGTAAAGTGCATCTTTCGCTACTTGAGTGGTACTTGACTACTTGGATTGTTTTATCCCAAAGGGGGATCATTACTGCCATATCTACATGCTTTTTGTGACTTTTCATAGGGATGGTTATTATGACATGTGTGTCCACCAGTGGTTTTTGCTTCATGCTTGGTAGCTCATGCATATCTTGGTTGAGTAAGAAGCAGCCTACTATGGACACTTCTAGTTGTGAGATTGACTATAGGGAAGCTTTCATAGTGACTATTGAGTGTGTGTGGCTCATATGCCTTTTGGTTGATTTGGGTGTTGGTCAATCTTCTACCACCACCATCTTCACTGACAGTTAGAGTGCATTGGCATTTATGAGGAACCCTGTGCTCCACGCTCACGCATCTTTTCACAAAAGAGCTTTGAAGCTTTCCGAAAAGCTTTGGGCCTACTTCCTTTTTATGGATCGATCTCTTTCCACATAGCTTTATGCTTCTTTACATTCTAAATGTATGGTTGTGAGTGAGGCTGATTCGGATTGGTTCTTTGATAGTTGTGCTTCAAAGCACATAACATCATGCAAAAGATTTTTTGCCTCTTTGAAAGATGCACCTAAAGGAGGACATGTGGTGTGTGCAAACAATGCCTCTTATCCTATCATTGGAGTAGGAGAAATTGAGCTTACGGCTGCAAATGGAGGTGTGATTCTCTTGAAAAATGCATTGTATGTGCCCGGTATCAAGAAGAACTTAATTTCAGTTCCGTTGATTGCCAAAGCTGGACTTCATGTACACTTTGTTGATGATAAGTGTATGGTTCATGATTTCAGCAATGGCGATGTTATTGTGATGTCCGGTACATTATATAATGGTTTGTATCGCATGGATACATACAAGAGGGCTGCCTCGAATGCCTTAGTTGCTCATACTTCTTCCATGGCTGAAATGGAGCTTTGGCATGCTTGTTTTGGTCATTTAAACTTCAATAGTTTGCTCTACTTGCAAAAGAAGGACATGGTTATTGGCTTGCCTACACTTGAGTCCATTGAAAAGCATGCATGTGAAGGTTGCATTCTTGGAAAAATGCATCGTGCTTCTTTTCCAAAAGATAGTCACACACACACTACAAGAAAATTGCAACTTGTTCATAGTGATGTATGTGGTCCGGTCAAGACTCCATCTTTTGGGAAGCATGTATATTTTGTTACCTTCATTGATGATGCTACTCGCCATACATGGGTGTATCCTATGAAAGCAAAGAATGAGGTATTTTCTTGCTTCAAAGCATTTTTAGCTATGGCTGAAAATTATTCTTCACAAAAGCTTTTGACTCTACGCACGGATCGTGGTGGTGAGTACATGTCACATGAGTTTAATGCTTTTCTTCGTGAAAGAGGTATTTCACACCAATGTACGGTGCCATATACACCTCAACAAAATGGTGTTGCCGAGTGTAAAAATAGAACTCTACTTGAAATGGCACGATGTATGGTTAAAGGAAAGCATCTTCCTCATAAGTTTTGGATGGAAGCGATCATGTGTGCAAATTATGTGTTGAATCGCTGCCCTACGAAAGCATTGAGAGTCATCACTCCTTATGAGGCTCGGAATGGTCATAAGCCTATGGTTAGTCATATGTGTGTGTTTGGCTGTTTGGCATATGCTCTTGTGCCATCACAACAATGTCACAAACTTGATGACAAGGCAAAGAAATGTATATTTTTTGGTTATAGTGCTGAAAGTAAGGGATATCGGTTGTACCATCCATTGACGAACACAATTATTGTGAGTCAAGATGTGGTATTTGCTGAAAATTCAGTTTTCCCTCTACTTGAATGCAAAAAACTACCAACAGTTAGCTCACAAGATGTGTTCGATACACTCATGCCTTTGTTCCAAAATGGTGCGCTTGACTATGGCCATGTAGACCAACCAACTGAGGCTCAAAGGGCTGAAAAATTCCAGCCAAATGGGGCTGAAAATGCAGAGAATTTCCAGCCAAACATGGCTGAAAAAATTCATCCAAAAAATATCAAAACTGTTGGAAATTTCCAGCCACATATGGCTGAACATTTGCGTCAAAATATGGCTGAAACTGAGCATGAAATTCAGCCCACGCATGATGTACATATTGAAGATGTATTACATAATGAACGCATGTCTATCAAGAGTGCACAATCTATGCCAAAGTGGTTGAAACAAACTTTGCAGGACAGCAAATTGAGTGCACCTTTACTGGGTAGAACAAGATCAAGCTCTCACCATGCATCAAGTAATTTTGTTGATTATTCTCTTATTGCTACAACATGTAATGAAGAGCCACTTTCTTTTGAAGATGCATGTGACGATCCACAATGGATGAGTGCTATGCAATCAGAAATGGATTCCATACATAGGAATGGTACTTGGGAGTTATACAAAGTGGGTTTACAAGATTAAGAGAAAATCTGATGGTAGGATTGATCGTTACAAAGCTAGATTGGTTGCCAAAGGATATGCACAACAATATGGCATTGACTATGAGGAAACTTTTGCACCTACTTCACGCATGACTACCATTCGTACCGTGGTTGCATTAGCTGCCCATCGAGGTTGGAAAGTGCATCAATTGGACATAAAAACAGCCTTCTTGAATGGAGATTTGCAAGAAGAGGTCTATGTGAAGCAACCTCCTGGATTTGCTATGAAAGGGAAAGAGCATATGGTTTGTCGCTTGCATAAAGCCTTGTATGGTCTCAAGCAAGCTCCATGTGCATGGTATGACAAAATACATAAGCACTTGATTGCTCTTACTTCACATGTAGTCCGATTGAAAGCACACTCTATGTACGCAAAAATGGGGTTGATCTTATAGTGCTTGTTCTTTATGTTGATGACATACTCTTGACTGGGTCATGTGATGCAAAACTTGACATTCTTATGGCTGATTTGCAGCATACTTTTGATGTCACTTATCTTGGTCTTTTGAGCTACTATCTTGGCATCCAGTTTGTATCCGTTGAGGGGGGAATTGTTATGCATCAAGCAAAGTATGTTGAAAAACTACTTCAGTGTTTTGACTTTGAGGATTGCAAGCCAGTTTCCACACCAGTTGAGACATGATTTAGATTCTCAGTTGAGGATTCCAGTGATGCATTTGACACTTCTCTTTATCAGCAGGGTGTGGGATGTCTTATATATGCATGCAACACAAGGCCGAATATACAGTATGCAGTTTCCCAGTTGAGTCGATTCATGCATAGCCCTAGCACTAAGCATTGGAAAGTGGTGAAATGTGTGTTTAGATATCTTCGAGGCACTTTGAGCTTAGGTCTCTTTTATGGCAGAGATGTAAAATATAAAAAAAAGCAAAAAAATTCTAAACAAAATCCAAAAAATTAAAAGAATTCTAAAAAAAATTCCACAACTTTTAGACAGCTTGCCACACTCAAAACCACAAGGATCCTTCTTTTTGCTTCTATTTTAACAAGAAAATGAGCATTGCAAAAAAAAAAAAAAGAATTTTAAAAAGTCCTAAAAAAATTCTAAAAACTCCAAAAAAAATTTCTTGAAAATTTCCAATAAGGTTCTCATGAGTTGAGCTATGAAATGGCCTCTAAATTGTATGAAAAACATAAAGAAGAATCACAGAAATTGATGAAAATTAATAAAATAATTGCTTAGTTTTCTTAATTTTCATCAATTCTTATTGTTTTTCTATTTGAGCTCTCTTCCCTCTTGTTTTACCCACATAGTATGCTTGCCCCAATCATGCACACACTGGCATGCCTTAGCCAGGGTCTCCCAATCAACAGAAGAAGACTTTCATCTACTTGTGGTAGTCTCAATACAACAAAGTCCAAAGTAAAGATGTTACCTTGTACCTCAATTGGAACTCCAGGCACCACTCCCATACGTCTTATTGTGCTTTGGTTGGCCAATGTGATGGTGAAGTTGGTTGGTCTTGAAGGTTGGAGTCCAACCTTTTTCATAGTATGTTCAAGCATTAAGTTAATGCCTGAGCCGCCATCCATTATAACTCCTTGTAGGATTTGTCGTTTAATAGTGATAGTGATTTATCGGCTCGTATAATCTGTAAGGGGGGCTTCCCCTATAACTTTGCCCTTACTAGTAGTAGTAGCCTTTGCAACCAGGGTGGATGTGGAGGCTTCATCAATGATTTGCAAAAATTTTGATATGAACTTTGCATCCATTTTCAATAGATAAAAAATGTTAACCTCCTTTTTAATGGATTTGAGTAACTTTGAAGCCTCAAATTCCATATGAGCATGGGCTATGTGTGGCTGATCAAAATCCTTTTGGGTCTCTGTCGAACGCATGTCCAACGATATCACTTGTGCTTGTAAGCTCCTCTTTTTTCCGTGTCTCTTCACTTGATATGGGTTTGTCCTCATGTGTCCCCTTGTCTTTGTTCTGTCCATTTCTTCTCGAATCTTTACATGTTTCTACTTGAGCTTTTTTTTTTGCTTCTTGTCTGCATAAAAAAAGAGTCTATTTCTTCTAAATGTACTACTATGGAAGATGCTAATGGCATGATCGCTTCCTCTACCACCTTTTCCTTACTCACTGAGATCATCTGAACGTGAGACCCTAACGTGGATGCCTTGTTCTTTGGGCAACAAATGGTATAGTGATCTCTAACTTTTGGGTGAGTTTTGCAAGGAGGAAAATTTTCTGGTAGAGGGCATTTGCTTTGATAATGTACACATACTCCACACTTAAACCAAACGATTGGTCTTCTAGGCCCATTTCCAAACCTACCCCTTACCTTGAGTTGGTGCAACAACCATTACATTTGTAGGTGGTTGGACTCCTCCTTGTCCCCAATATGCATGTGGAGACATTCCTCTTGAATGAAACTCATGGGTTTCATGGCCTGCTTTTCTGCATAACTTGAAAGGTACACATAAGAGAGGGCATTCACTTACCACATGGCCCTATTTGCTACACATGGTGCACCAAAGTCCATGTTTGATGCTGCGTCCACAAAGTTCTTGTAGCTCCTATCAAAGTTGTGTCAATTTCTTTGCTTGGGCTTCCTCTTCCTTTGGTAGCTTCAATGATCTAATCTCATACCTAACTTGAGTTACTACACTTTTTTCTTCTTTCTAGGGCTTGTTTCTTTTTAAGCTCTTAAGCTCTTTCCTCAATTGTGTTACTGGTTCTTTAGGTTTTGCAGGGTATGGTAGACTAGAAGAGCCAATTCCATATTGGTGTTTAATTTTCTCTAACCTTGTTGTTGTAGAGATGAACACTTAAACTATTGCTATGGGGAGCACTAACTCCTTAATCTTGCACTATGTTGATATTGGAAGTGGTTTAGCAAGCCACTTTTTGACAAAGAAATCTTGGGGAGGATTTGGTAGTTTAGCCATAAGTGCTTTGGCTGAGCTATGCATCCTATTCCTTAGACTAAGAGAATTCTAAGGAAAAGGAAAATTACCTCTTTAATACTGTCGACACCTTTGCACTTCTTCTTCACTTTGTAATATTGGTTCTCCAATGCTCAAGCTGCCTTGTCCCATCCAACATGCCAAATTTTGTTGGGGGATTCTTTAGTTGAAAGGTGCTTGAGTGTTTGTAGGAGAAGAATGGAGAAGAAGAAGATAGATAGTTACACCCGAAGCCTCTATGTCTTGATTAATCATAAGGAATACATTACATACATTGATTTAATGGCTAGTGTATCTTGTGTTGGAGCAAGTCTATGACAAGCCTAAGTATTGGCTTGAGTCCCACAAAGTCTTAGAAGAAGCTTTAAAAAGAAGACTATGTAAAGTTCACTTGTGAACTACCTCTTGTAAATATTTGAAGAGTTTACTTAATGTAAAAAGTAAGAGAATCTTAAGTGGTTGAGTCCACATGATCAAAAAGGGAAAGAGGAGCCACGAATTCGTGTTTTGTGGTAGGTAGAGAATCAAATCAATCATTGATTGATTGGAGAGTGATTGAGGGAAGTTAGCCTCCCAAACTCAACTATAAATAGATGGCAGTTTTAGTCGTGGTTAGAGAGACCTATGTGAAGACCTCCAAGAGCTGAGCTTTATGCCATATCAAGGTGTGATTACAAGGCACACATATGTATCAGTAAGTCATTGTATTGTACAAGCAATATACTTTCATTTTCATGATTATTTGAGTTCATCTTTCCATGTTCTTGTGAAGTGTACTACTCACTGCCATTACTCTCAGTTTTTCTCAGTCAGCTTGCAGAGATGTTTTCTCTGAGCTTGGTGCATCATTTTCAGTGATTTAACTTGGTAAAGTTAGCCTATAAGTCTAATATATGCTCACAAATTTTCATGTCATTTGAATGTTGCAATCTTCAGTTATGTTCAGTTGAAGTCAACAGTGTCTGTGCATTTTCACTTCTCTGTCAGGTACCCGACTTTTTCACTCATCTTGTCAGAGGTGTTTCTCAGTGGTTAATTATCCAAATTCAGTGATTTAAAGCTTGTTAGATTCAGCTTACTGTCTAGTATAACCATAAAAATTTTCATAATCATTAAATTCCTAAATTTTGAGTTATGTTGATTTTTCTGCTCACGGGTCTCAAACTGTAGCAGCCCGTGAAAATCGGGATGATGTCATCACTTGTTAAAACTCATTCTCAGTGTGTGGTTTATTATTTTTGATGAGATTACTCTTGAAAGTTAGCTATTTAAGCTATCTAAACTTCCCCAAGAGGAATTAAGCTAATTGCTGTTGTGTTTAGAGAATTCTGTAAAATACTGGACAGGTGTATGAACCAAGAATAGCAAGTTTTCACCTCTGAGCTTAGTCCAACTTATCTGTTTTGATATATCTTTCTGAGAGTGATCTTCCAAGGTACATAGGGTTTCTAATACATCCATTGGCAAGCTAAAAGGGCCCACCATATACTCCTGGAGTTCAATTGGCTGGTGTAGATCAAGGATTTTGCAACACCTCTTCATCTTCAAGCACATACCTATCCATCTCTTCACAATGGTATTAGAGCAAGGTTGGACAACATGGCAGATGGATTTCCTTCATCAATTGACAAATTAGATAGAGGTAACTAATCAGCTTGGTCATTAAGAATGGAAGCCTATCTCCAAGGTAGAAGTTTATATGGTTATGTGGCTGGAGATGAAGTTATGCCAAGTTTCAGGAACAAAAGTCAACCAACACAAGAAGAGCAAGAAAGATTGAGCACATGGTGCTCCAAGGATGCACTTGCAAGGTCTTATCTCCTCAACTCTATCTCAGATTTTTTGTTGCCTCACATTAGAAGTTGTAAGACATCTCAGGAAGTGTGGGATGCACTTGAAGCTTTCTTTTCTTCAAGTACTAAAGCTAGGAAGCATCAACTATGGCTGGATTTCACAACTCTCAAGAAGGCTCCCAAACAAAATGTGACTGATTTTGTCACAAAGCTCAAGGACATAGCGGATCAGTTGGGAAGCATTGGAGAGATAGATGAAGAGCAAATTGTAAGGCAGGTCATCAATGGCTTGAAGGCAGATGACAAGTGGGAAGCATTCACCACAGCTATGGATTTGTACATGGACATGCATGTACCTGATTTCAACACACTCATTGGACAACTACTTACTCAAGAGGCAAAGCTTATCAAAAATGGAGAAAGCTCTAAAGGTAATCAATCTTCAACTTTATACACGGATAAAAGCAAGTCTAAAGATAACAAAGGAAAGGCAAAGAAAGTGGATGATGAAGCAGGTACATATCAAGCTAACTATGCAGGTAGAGGAAGACATGGCAGAGGTAGAGGAAGAGGAGGTAGACAAGGTAGGGGGAGATCCCAAGACTCCAACTCATGTTCTATTTGTGGATTAACTAATCATACAACTGAAAATTGCTTTAGGAATTCCAAGAATCAAAGAGGAAGAGGATACAATAGAGAAAGTTATGGCTACTCAAGAGGAAGGTTCAACAACTATCATGGCAACTACAACAACTACAATCATTCAAACTATCAAGGAGGCTACAAAGGAAGGAGAGACTACAATAAGTACATAGAAGACTCAAACAAAGAGGATTCATTATTGATCATGAACATGGCTATGCCACAAGGTAAATCTGATGAGCATGTTTTCTACATAGATTCAGGTTGTTCAAATCATGTGGTAGGAAATGTGGCACTCCTATCAGATTTAGAAGATCCAAGGAATAAGCATGAGGTACAAATAGGAGTTGATACAAAACATCCTGTGGAGAAAATAGGCAATGTCAAAGCACCTGATGGAAACATCAACCTACTCAATAAGGTACTCTATGTTCCTACCATTACAAAGAATTTGATAAGTGTTGGGCAGATAGTAGAGAAAGGGTTGCAAGTCAGGTTCACAAAGGCAGGAGCATTTGTTGAAGATCCAAGTCAAGGATTCAGAAAAATTGCAAAAGGTGAAAAGAGAGGTAGATTGTTCACATTTGAATTACAGGACACTAGAAACATTGCTCTCTTTAATTATGGTAGTCAGACACTCACAGAATTGGAAGTATGGCACAAAAGGTTAGCACATATTGGTGAAAGGTCATTAAAGCAAATCTGCAGGGACCAAAGTGTACTTGGACTTCCTAATTTGTCAAAACAACATATGATTTATAAGTGTAGTGCATGTCAATTTGGAAAGTCTCACAGGTTACCATTCATGAAGAAAGGTTATATGCATGGAGATCTCTTGGAGTTGGTTCATACAGATGTATGAGGACCTAGCAAGGAAGCTTCAATATCTGGATCAAGGTATTATGTTTCCTTTATTGATGATTGCAGCAGATGGACTATCCTATTCTTTATGAAACACAAAGATGAAGTTTTTTCATGTTTCAAAAGATATTTGTCTCTTGTGGAGAATCAAACAGGTAAATCACTAAAAAGGCTAAGGTCAGATGGAGGGGGAGAATACTTCTCCCATGATTTTGATTCTTTTCTTCAAGAAAGAGGAATCAAAAGAGAGGTAACTACAAGGTACACTCCTGAGCAAAATGGAGTGGCAGAAAGGAGGAATAGGACAATTGTTGAAGCTGCAAGGTCTATGTTAAATGAAAAGCATTTACCTAATTATTTATGGGCTGAGGCTGTATCAACAACCACTTACTTGATTAACAGGTTGCCTTCAAAATCCCTTGATGGGATGACTCCATATGAGGCTTGGAATGGAAGAAGACCAAGCTTAGATCATTGTAAAATTTTTGGATGTATTGCTTTTGCTCATGTTCCTTCACAGGTTAGAGGCAAGATGGATCCAAAGGCAGAAAGGTGTGTATTTATTGGATATGACAACAATCAAAAGGGCTACAAGTTATACAACCCTACCAACAAAGGATTCTTGGTAAGCAGAGATGTAGTTTTTGATGAGAACAATTCATGGTATGAAGATTCATGCAGGAAGATCAATTTACCATATGATCTTGAAGAAGATTTTCCAAAGCTTGGTAGAGAACAATCAAAGATTGAAGAACAGGACACCTCAGAGGATGATGAAGAATCTCACATGGAAAAGATCAAAGCATGGAAGTCTAAAGGTAAAGCAAAATTGCAGGAACTTGGACATGAGGCAGAATCATCACATCATGGCCTAAGAAGATCTATGAGGGAAAAGAAAAAACCAGAAAGGTATGGGTTTGACACCTCATTAGTAACTAAACATTCTATCTACATAGCACAGGACATAAACCAAGAGGAGCCATCATCATTTGAAGAGGCCAAAGCAAAAACAGAATGGAAGCATGCAATGAAGGAAGAGATTGAAGCACTTGAGGAAAACAACACTTGGGATTTGGTGCCCAAGACTTCATCCATGAAGGTAATAGGCTCAAGATGGGTCTATAAACTCAAGAAGAATTCTGATGGTTCCATTAACAGGTATAAGGCAAGGCTTGTAGCAAAAGGCTTTGCACAAACTCAGGGAATTGATTATGAGGAGACCTTCTCTCCTGTGGCAAAGATGCCTACTATTAGGGCTTTGCTTAGTATTGCCTCTTCCAAGAATTGGAAGATACTTCAACTAGATGTAAAGAATGCATTTTTGAATGGTTGGATAACAGAAGAGGTATATATGGCACAACCACCTGGTTTTGAGAATCAAGTTTATCCTGATTATGTGTGTAAACTTAACAAAGCATTGTATGGCCTCAAGCAAGCTCCAAGAGCTTGGAATTTCAGGCTTGTTTCATTCTTGCAGGACAAAGGCTTTCAACCAAGCAAGGCATATCCTTCACTCTTTATTAAAAAGAGTAATTCCGAGGTCATCTACCTATGTGTATATGTAGATGATATTATATTGACAGGAAATGATGCAGATGGTATGAAGAAGATCAAAGATCAGATGAGAGAAGAGTTCAAGATAAGTGATTTGGGTTCACTTACCTACTTCCTAGGTTTGGAAGTTGTCTACAAAGATCATGGTTTGTTTCTCACTCAAAGAAAGTACATTAAAGACATGTTGGCAAAATTCAAGATGCAAGATTGTAAGATTGCAGGTACTCCAATGGAGGTCAATCACAAATTGAGCTCACATGAAGGTGAACTCATAGAGGACATCACATCATATCAAAGTCTAGTGGGTAGTCTCAACTATGCCACATTGACAAGAGTAGATATATGTTACAGTGTGAGTGTGCTAAGTCAATTTATGCACACACCAAGGAAATCATATGGATGCTGCCAAAAGGATTCTCAAGTATCTCAAAGGAACCATCAATGAAGGACTTTATTATCCTTATGTATCTGATTTAGGTTTGAAGCTATTTTCTGATGCAGATTGGGTTGGCTCCAAGGAAGATAGAAGGAGCACTTCAGGTTATCTTACCTTTGCAGGTTCAAAGCTTATTTCATGGTCATCCAAGAAGCAACCCACAGTTGCTCTCTCTTCTACTGAAGCTGAATATGGAGGTCTTGCCATAGCTACACAAGAAGCTATGTGGATGAAGACATTATTCAAAGATCTTGGATTGGAGTTTGGAACTCCAACTATTTTTTGTGACAATATGAGTTCTATTCATTTGGCTGCTAATCCTATTTTTCATGCAAGGACTAAACATATTGAAGTTCATTATCACTATGTACGAGAGAAGGTTCTAAGCAAAGAGATTCAAATATCATATGTGTCCACTCATCAACAATGTGCAGATATTCTAACCAAAGCATTGGATGGTACAAAGCTTTGCAAATTCAAGGCTATGATAGGTTTGCAGGTAATCTTGGAAGATTGAAGACCTCAAGCATACTTGGCTTGAGGGGGAGCTGTTGGAGCAAGTCTATGACAAGCCTAAGTATTGGCTTGAGTTCCACAAAGTCTTAGAAGAAGCTTTAAAAAGAAGACTATGTAAAGTTCACTTGTGAACTACCTCTTGTAATTTTTTGAAGAGTTTACTTAATGTAAAAGTAAGAGAATCTTAAGTGGTTGAGTCCACATGATCAAAAAGGGAAAGAGGAGCCACGAATTTGTGATTTGTGGTAGGTAGAGAATCAAATCAAACATTGATTGATTGGAGAGTGATTGAGGGAAGTTAGCCTCCCAAACTCAACTATAAATAGATGGGAGTTTTAGTCGTGGTTAGAGAGAACTATGTGAAGACCTCCAAGAGCTGAGCTTTATGCCATATCAAGGTGTGATTACAACGCACACATATGTATCAGTAAGTCATTGTATTGTACAAGCAATATACTTTCATTTTCATGATTATTTGAGTTCATCTTTCCATGTTCTTGTGAAGTGTACTACTCACTGCCATTACTCTCAGTTTTTCTCAGTCAGCTTGCAGAGATGTTTTCTCTGAGATTGGTGCATCATTTTCAGTGATTTAACTTGGTAAAGTTAGCTCTATAAGTCTACTATATGCTCACAAATTTTCATGTCATTTGGATGTTGAAATCTTCAGTTATGTTCAGTTGAAGTCAACAGTGTCTGTGCATTTTCACTTCTCTGTCAGGTACCCGACTTTTTCACTCATCTTGTCAGAGGTGTTTCTCAGTGTTTACTTATCCAAATTCAGTGATTTAAATCTTGTTAAATTCAACTCACTGTCTAGTATAACCATACAAATTTTTATAATCATTGAATTCCTACATTTTGAGTTATGTTGATTTTTCTGCTCACTGGTCTCAAACTGTAGCAGCCCGTGAAAATCGGGATGATGTCATCACTTGTTAAAACTCATTCTCAGTGTGTGGTTTATTATTTTTGATGAGATTACTCCTCAAAGTTAGCTCTTTAAGCTATTTAAACTTCCCCAAGAGGAATTAAGCTAATTGCTGATGTGCTCAGAGAATTATGTAAAACACTGGACAGGTGTATGAACCAAGAATAGCAAGTTTTCACCTCTGAGCTAACTCCAACTTATCTGTTTTGATATATCTTTTTGAGAGTGATCTTCCAAGGTACATAGGGTGTCTAATACATCCATTGGCAAGCTAAAAGGGCCCACCATATACTCCTAGAGTTCAATTGGCTGGTGTAGATCAAGGATTTTGCAACACCTCTTCATCTTCAAGCACATACCTATCCATCTCTTCACATCTTGGTGCTAACTTTGATGTCCCAAGAACCACTTTATGTATAAGGCCAATGACTCCTTATTTTTTCTTGTAGTGACTTTAGGATAAAAAAATTTTTTAATGGGGGCGACACTTAAATTCTTGCATACCGCTTCACTTCATCCCTTTTCCACTTTTTAACCTTCATATCTTCAAAATGTGTGCATAAGGGAGGGTTCACCTGAACCTTCCAAAAAACTTAAAAAGAACCTTGAAACTTCTTCAAAAAAACCATTTTGCAACCTACATTCATGTTTTTGTGTAAAACCATTGTGAACAAAGTATTTATGCACCCTTGTTCTCATCCACTTGTGCACCACCTATGCACCATGTTGAACTTCTGCATTACCTATGCATCCCTTGTAAAGTCATCACTTTAACCAGCTGAACAATCTGTCATCAAAAAATTTGATAACCAAACCATTAATGGCAAATGCTAAAATTGGCATTAGATTTTTATTGATCCCTGGCACACATAAACCATTTGATAATGTGAAAGAACTACCATCAACACTATTCTTTATGAAATCATTTTTTATGAAATCACTCATGATTGTTAGGTTACTAAGTTAATTAGAGTTACCCAAAAGTAATTAAGCCAATTGCTGATGTGCTCAGAGAATTATTCAAAACAATGAAGAGGTGTGTGAAATAAAATAACAAGTTTTTGATCTTGGATTATCTTTCAATCTATCTATGTTGATCCTTCCATTATTGGATCACATCCAAGCAACATATATGATTATTTATGTTCATTATCTAGCTAAAGATGCCCACTAAGCTCTCCAGCCATCATTCTTAGCAGGTGTGAAGTAGGATCTAGCTGCACCACTTCATCTCTTGTGACTATCCACCATCTCCTCCAACAATGGTATCAGAGCAACAACAATCAAGATGGGAGATGGATTCCCATCCTTGATTGACAAATTGGATAGGAACAACTACTCAACATGGTCACTAAGGATGCAAGCCTACCTTCAAGGGAGAAGTCTAAATGGATACATCTCAGGAGATGAAGAGATACCAATCCTCACGAGCAAGCAACAACCTACAAGGGAAGACCAAGAAAGGCTGACCACATGGTGTGCAAAGGATGCTTTTGCCAGGTCATATCTACTAAACTCAATCTCTAATTTCTTGTTGCCACCTGTTAGGAATCGCAAGACCTCCCAAGAGACTTGGGAAGTACTCTCATCATACTTCTCCTCAAACATAAGAGCAAAGAAGAATCAGTTGTGGATGGAATTTACAACCCTAAAGATACAACCAAAGCAAGGAGTTTCTGATTATGTAACCAAGATGAAAGATGTGGAGAGGAGATAGAAGAAGAAAACATTGTGAGGTAGATCATTAATGGAATAAAGGTTGATGACAAGTGGGAGTCCTTCACCACAACAATGGACCTATACATGGATATGGAAGTACCTGACCTCAACACCTTGATGGGGCAACTCTTCACCCAGGAGATAAAGCTCAATAGAAATTGTGACAACTCAAGAGGTAACCAATCTTCTGCCCTTTATATAGATAAGAATAAAGCTAAGGATAAAGGTAAAAGCAAGAAAAGTGAAGAAGAGGCTAGTACCTCTCAAGCTAATTATGTAGGAAGAGGAAGAGGTGCTAGAGGAAGGGGTAGAGGAGGAAAGCAAGGCAGGATGAGACCCTACAACAACTCACCATGCAACATATGTGGTCTTAATAACCACACTGCAGAAGAATGCTTCAAGAATACAAGGAACCAAAGAAGGCTTCCATAGAGGTAGTTATGGACAATCCCGAGGAAAATACAAAAATGGTGGAGGCAACTACAACCATAACTACAATCAAGGATACAACAACAACAATTATCAAGGAGGCTTTAGAGGAAGAAGGAACTACAACAACTATACTGAAGATAAAGAAGACTCTCTACTCATCATGAACATGACATCCAAGCAAGGTAAAGATGATGAGCATCTTTTCTACATTGATTCAGGTTGTTCCAATCATGTGGTTGGAAATGTAGCTCTATTATCTGATCTTGAAGAACCCAAAGGGAAGCATGAAGTACAAACAGGTGATGACACTGAATACTCAGTCAAGCAAATTGGAAATGTCAAAACATCTGATGGTAGTATGAACCTTTTGAGTAAAGTTATGTATGTGCCAACTATAACCAAAAACCTCATTAGTGTTGGGAATATTGTTGAGAAAGGTTTACATGTCAGATTCACTAAGCATGGAGCATATGTGGAAGAGCCCCAACAATGCTTCAAAAGGATTGCCAAAGGTGAGAAGTCAGGTAGATTATTCACATTTGAAATTGAAGACACAAGGAACATAGCACTATTCAGTTATAGAGATCAAACCTTATCTGAGTTAGAAATATGGCACAAAAGTTTAGGACACATAGGAGAAGGAACTCTGAAGCAAATGTGCAGGGATCATAGTGTGCTTGGCATTCCCAATGTGACCAAGCAACATATGATATACAAATGTGGAGCATGCCAATTTGGCAAAGCTCACAGGCAACCATTCAATAGGAGAGGATACATCCATGAAGACTATTTAGAGCTTGTGCACACTGATGTCTAGGGCCCTAGCAAAGATCCATCCATTTCAGGTTCAAGGTACTATGTGTCATTTATTGATTATTACAATAGATGGACAATTCTTTATTTCATGAAACATAAGGATGATGTATTTACATGTTTTAAGAAGTACATGACACTGGTCGAAAACCAAATAGGAAGGAGCTTGAAGAGGATCTGATCTGATGGAGGTGGTGAGTACTTTTCACATGAGGTTGATTCATTTTTACAGGATAGAGGCATGAAGAGGGAAGTAACAACCAGATACACTCCTGAATTGAATGGAGTGGTAGAGAGAAGGAAAAGGATAATTGTTGAAGTTGCTAGGTCTATGTCAAATGAGAAGAAGTTATCTAATTATCTATGGGCAGAGGTTGTTTCCACAACCACCTACTTGGTCAATAGGCCTCCATCCAAATCATTGGATGGTATGGCACCCTATGAAGCATGGATGGTAGGAGACCCTCATTGGACCACTGCAAAATATGTGGGTGCATCTCTTATGCACACATCCCCTCACAAATCAGAGGAAAGCTTGACCCTAAGGCTAAGAAATGTATATTTATTGGCTATGATCAGAATCAAAAGGGGTATAGACTGTATAATCCTACTAACAAGGCAATTAAGTAGGGATGTAGTGTTTGATGAAAATAATTCATGGTTTGAAGATGACTGCAGGAAAGTCAAGCTACCATATGATTTGGAAAATGCGTTTCCAACCCTCAGACAAGAAGATCAACCATTGGCAAAAGATATCAACTCAGAAGATGAAGAGCAGATTGACTTCAAGGCTTGGAAGTCAAGAGGCAAGGTCAAGCTCCAGCAACTAGAAGACATACCAGAGTCTTCAAATCAAGCATTAAGGATATCACAAAGAGAATGTAAGAAGCCCAAAAGGTATGGATATGATACATCCTTAGTCACAAAACATTCCGTGTATATCACTAAAGACTTTATGGCATAAGAGCCTTCTTCATTTGAAGAGTCCAGAAAAAGGAAAGAATGGAGAGAAGCTATGTAGGAAGAAGTGGAAGCATTATATGAAAATCACACTTGGGATCTAGTTCCAAAGAAGCTAGATACAAAGGTAATTGGTTCAAGGTGGATATACAAAACCAAAAAGAACTCTGATGGCTCTCTAAACAGATACAACGCAAGGTTAGTGGCAAAAGGATTTGCCCAAACTCATGGAGTAGACTATGAAGAAACATTTTCACCTGTGGCAAAGATGCTAACAATTAGTGTTTTGGTAAGGCTTGCTGCTTCTAAAAATTAGAATTTGTATCAATTAGATGTCAAGAATGCATTCTTAAGTTGATGGATATTAGAAGAAGTGTATATGGCACAACCACCCGGTTTTGAAGATGAAAATAAAACAGGTTATGTATGCAAGCTTAGGAAGGCACTCTATGGTCTCAAGCAAGCTCCTAGAGCTTGGAACCATAGACTTGTTACTTATTTGCAGGACTAAGGCTTTGTGGCAAGCAAGGCAGATTCTTCTTTGTTTGTTAAGAAGAACAAATCAAAAGTTATCTACTTACATGTCTATGTAGATGACATCATTATTACAAGGAATGATGCTAATGACATCAAGCAGGTCAAGGCTCAATTAATGAAGGAATTCAAAATCAGTGATCTAGGTTTATTAACCTATTTTCTTGGCTTAGAGCTTGTGTATATATATTTTGGAGTATTTATCACTTAAAGGAAGTACATACATGATATGTCGGTAAAGTTCAACATGGAGAACACTAAAATTGCAGGTACTCTTATGGAACTCAGCCATAAATTGAGTTCACATGAAGTTGAACTACTTGATGATGTTACATGTTATCAGCAACTTGTGGGAAGCCTCAATTATGCTACTCTCACAAGAGTGGACATTGCCTATGTAGTAACTACATTGAGTCAGTTTATGCATGCACCAAGGAAGCCTCATATGGAAGCTGCAAAGAGGGCGCTTAAGTATCTAAAGGGTACAATGAATGAAGGGTTGTTCTATCTCTTCACTTCTGACATAGATATAAAGAGGTATTCTCCAAGGATGATGGGAGGAGCACTTCAGGGTACCTATCCTTTGCAAGTTCAAAGCTTATATCAAGGTCATCCAAGAAGCAACCAACTATGGCCTTATCTTCCATAGAAGCAGAATATAGAGGTTTGGCAAATGCAACTTAGGAAGCTATGTGGCTTAAGCAACTATATGGAGATTTGGAGATACATTCCTACACTCCAATAATCTTTGGATTCAATACTAGCTCACTTCGTTTGGCTGCTAATCTTGTATATCATGCAAGGACTAAGAACATTGAAGTGCATTATCATTATGTAAGGGAGAATATTTTAGCAAAGATATTCAACTATATTATGTTTCAACTCATGTACAATGTGTGGATATACTCACAAAGGCATTGGATGGAACAAAGATGATCATGTTCAAATTGATGGCTGGGTTGTAGGAAATCAAGGAGCAATAAAGACCAAGCATGTTAGGCTTGAGGGGGAGATGTTCGTGCAATTAAACCCAAGCCCACATACTTGGTTTAACTAGCTTAACTTATTGGCATGAACTGATTCATATGATTACATTTATCCTTGTAAACGTGGATTACACACACGAGGAGCTAGGAAGCTCTACATCACATATCACTTGGTTGTTGAGCAATGAGAGAATCTAACCTATATGTTAGAATTCATCTTTTATGTAGAAGTTTGAATTTGAATTCAAACTTTGGCTCCAAGCATGACTTTAAAAGAAGGATCTAAAAGACCTATGTGTATCTTGACCTTGAGAGATCATTTTGTAATACAACCATTGTGAAGTGAGAGCTCACCTCATAGCTCATTCACCTCTCACATATTGAGAAATGTTTGATTGACAATGACATTTTATTTTTACATGTTTTAATACATATATGATCAGTACATTCTCATCTCACTTCTCTCTCATAAATCCATCAGAACAATGATCTTGTAAGAGCTTGCTCTCTATGTGTAGTTGATCATTTGCAATGATTTAAATTATTATAGAATTCACATACTATCTATTACAATCCTACAAGGTTTCATTAGCATTGCTTCTTAGGATCGTCAGATATTTGCTTATCTTTGCTCATTGGTCTGATAATTGTAGCAGCCCATGAATGTCAGGATGGAGCTGTGAATTGCTAAACATATTTCTCTTCATGTAGTCCATCATCTTTGATGAAATCACTCATGATTGTTATCTTACTAATTTAATTAGAGCTCCGTGTTGCAGAGCAGAGAAGCACAAAAGAAGAGCCCCAAAATTTTCAAATTAATGGGCACATTTTTTCTTCTTCAAGTCTTAGGAAATTCCCTCAAAGCCGTGTAAATGCACTAGAGGATTCCTCTACTTGCATAATCCCAACTTTTTGTAGAAGATCCCTTGTAAATTAGGGCACATGTATATAAGTCCCTTTGTGACTCTTTGTAGAGACTTTTTGCCATTGTGAAGAAGGAGAGTTCCTGAATTTCGAATTTGCCTCTTTCCTACAGATTTCCATCTTCTCTTTGATCTTCTATGTGTGTAATGCTTGAAATGTGTGTGTAAGACTGTTGTCTATCCCTCCCCACTATTTTTGAGCTACTGTAGTGTGTGTGTGAGCTTGTAGAAGTTGTGGAGTGAGTGTGGGTGTTTTCTGCCATTCACTATTTTGATCATAAATAGAAACACAATTGTCAAAATCGAGTGAAACCACTTCCAATAGATGCGTCTTGTTGAGAGCTTCGAAAGGAGTACCCTATTGACTATATTCAGAGTTCGGAGCTGGGAGAAATCCTCGATTTACTGAAAACTGCTGCAAGTGGTATTGCGGCAGATACTTATAGTATTTCAGTGATTTAGAGAGGTGGATTAGTCTTTTCTCATACATATCAGCTGAACCACTTCATTTTCCATCATGTGTGCACATGTCCTCATACATTTGGTTAGGTCGTTTGGTCGAATTGACAAATAAGCGTGTATCAATTTCCCACTATACGCGCTTGTGTGGCAATTGGGGTTTAGTCTCATTGGCACTAGTCCTTGAGTCTTCTTGACTTAGGTACACACGTTTTGGCACCGTTGCCGGGGAACACTCAGCCAAGGTGCCTTCGTGATGGTTATAGATCGAGTGTGATGAAATTGTACTTGTAGAAGTGAACTCGTTCAGTGGCAAGTAGTCAACCACTTCAGCACTTGTTACTTCACATCCTAGAGGTGTGTGTAATGAGTTTTTAGGTTTAGGGTTAGTAGGAAGGGAGAGAAGGAAGAGTTAGGGTTAGGTTAGGAGAAGAGGAGGAGAGGAGTGAGGTAGGAGTAAGTTAAGATCACCAAGAAAAAAAAAATCTTAAAAAAAGTTTTTTTGTCAAATTAGTTAGTTTAGCTTTAGTCACCAAAAAAGGTATAAAAACCAAAAAAATCTCAGTTCATTTCTCACTTCTCCAGAGCAGCAGTATCGTGAGAGAGCAGCGATCGGTACCGTGGGCTTGGTATCGTGCTTTCCAGGCTATCAAAGCTAGGTATTGAGCTCAAGGTGCAAGCAAGACATCACAAAGGTAAGGATTCCACAAAATTTCTTGGGCAAAAACACTTTAGAAGTGCACAATAACGTGATTAGTTGCGCGACCGGTATCACGGGGAGGGACAGTGTGTTTTTTGAGTTTTTTTGAAAGAGACAGTAAGCTAGGAGTGAAGAGGGATGAGAGAAGAGCAAGGGGGTGTAAGAACTTTTGTATTGGGAGGTATTTTGGCTTGAGTATCGCGATCAGTTGAGTTTCTGGTATCGTGATACCAAAAATTCCCTTGTATCGCTATACTCGCCAAAGTATCGTATCGCTGACCACCAGCCTTGGTATCGCGATACCACTTGTGGTATCGTATCGCCAAGTTGGTATCGCGATCTCACTCTACCAAAGTGGTATCGTATCGCGAACCACTTTTCGGTATCATATCGTCTGCTGTCTAGTATCGTATCGCTATACCATACTATTATCGTATCGTGCAACTCAGCGGTATCGTATCACATAACTGCTGGTATCGTATCGTTCCCCACTTTAGTATCGTATCGTCAGAGACTCCAGTATCATATCGTGCGGTTCGGTGGTATCGTATCGCCTAACTGCCGGTATCGTATCGTCTAACTGCCGGTATTGTATCGCGCCCCACTCTGGTATCGTCCAGTCCTGAAGTATCGTATCGTCTCTTTTTCGGTGTTGTATCGTGATACCACTTTTGGTATCGTATCGTCACTTGTTGTAGTATCGTATCGGGCCAAGATCTAGTATCATATCGTGCCCTTTTTGGTATCGTATCGTCCAAAAAGTGGTATCGTATCGTCTGGGTTTCCAGTATCGTATCGTCCGACTTTGCAGTATCGTATTGCAAGAATCCCAGGTATCGTATCGCCCAATTTTTGGTATCGTATCGTGGACCCAGAGGTATCATATCGCGACTTGACATTGGTATCGTATCGTCTACTCTGGTAGTATCATATCGTCATGGAAGCCGGTATCGTATCGTGGCCAGTTTGGTATCGCCCAGGGTAGTATCGCCTGGTGCAGTATCGTCTGGAGTGGTATCGTCCAGAGCACTTGAAGCATTTTGAAGGGCAAACTTGAAGCTTTTTGAGAGCCACTTAAGGAGAGCTTTAGAGACCTAGAAAGCCGTAGGAGGGTGAATGAACTTGAGGTCAGGGAGAGTGCTAAGTAGTCGAAGAAGTGTTATATCTTCTGTAGGAAGTGCTGCTCAAGTCAGTCACCGCTCAGTCTATTCCGACACCTCTAGTGATTCAGAGGAGGAGATACCCATGGCCTCAGAAGACATGCAGGGCCCCGCTCCAGGTAGAAACTTCATGACCACTGTGGAGGGAGAGTACCGCACCTCCTTACAATACGTTTCTACTAATGCCTAGGTGATTCCCATCTACCTGGATGGCTTAAACCAACTGTGGCTAGAATGGTAACTTCCATGGATGCCACGATTGTGCCCAGACCTGCTATAAAGTATGAAGGAGGAGCATACATGGATAAGGTTGGTCACATATACATTGTGACTGAATTTCTTGATTCAATGAAAGGGGAGAGTTAGTGGGACAGGAAAACTCAGGAAGACCAAACCCTGAGGAGCTAGTGACGACCCCTAGAGGTAGATCCCAAGTGACACGAGTCTTGAGAGGAGACTTGATACCTCAAGATGACTACCTGTTGGAAGTATATTTGATCCATGGTTTGGACTTGTTGCTGCAAACAGATTCACCAACCCAAGAAAAAGAAGAAAGCCTGATGACATTTTATGAGCTAAAGGATCCAGAAGATGAGACTAGAATAACCTACTTAGACAAAAATCGGAGAAGATATTGGTTGGTTGATGCCATAGATAGGTCTCAACTGAAATACATGGGTTTGCTTGTATTCCCTCAGAGAGAGCAGGCAACCACTTCTCAGAACCCCTTTGGAACTCAACAAGAGGCAGAGCACACCATGTCAGGACAAACTAGCCAACGGAGTGTTCCAAACCGTACTCATGTGCAATTTGCAACTCCAGGAGTGCAAAATCAGACCCACCATGGAGTAGGTAATCAGTACCGACCACCATTAAGACCACGACCACCAGTAGGAGGGCAGCCTGGAATACCCCCAGTTAGACCAGCAGTTCCTGCCTTCCCTGTAATGCCTAGACCGCCAGAACCAATGAGAAGGCTGAGACCTATCCAAGTGGCCAAATGCGTAAGAAATCATTATGACGGACTGGGAGAACCCTATGATCACATTGCTGAGTTTAAACAAGTTCTAAGGGCAGAACAAGTAGACGACTTCTTCGTGCAGTATGAGTCTTTCGGACTCACCCTCACAGGAACGGCTCTGGCTTGGTTCCAGCCTTTAGACCCAAACCAATTTGGAAACATGGAACAATTTTTTCAGGAATTCATTGGGGAATTCACTAAGAGAGGGATTAAACACAATTCTGCGTCTTTAATCCATAGCTTTAAATAGAACCCTAATGAAACAGTGAAAATAGTCGCCCTAAGATTCAATCAGTATGTTGATAGATGCCCAACTACAGAGAGACCCACTCAGCAAAAAATGATTTCACTGTTTTTGGACGGACTTATGAATGGAACCTTAAGAACTTTAGTTTACGTGAAGAGATTACAAACCCTGAGTGAGTGTCTTCACGAGTGCATTGACCTAGAAGACAATCTAGTTGAGGATCTCAAGGGCACACCCAGCCCCACTAAATCAGAAGACTCTCGGAGTACTATTACATCCAACTCCAGTAATGTGGAGGAATTAGGAGAGTTGGTAGCAAAGAAATTAGGAGTTCAAGGACATAGAAATCACCAACACCCAGCTTTAAGAGTGTCCATGTTACGAAGATGCAGTCTATGTGGAGGAGATCACCCTACACATATGTGTGTGCGAGGAGGGACCGGTGCACATCAGACATATCCTTACAACAGACAGCTCCAACAAGGAACTATCCTGTACTGCCACAGAGAACAAAAATACACCAATCACACCACAGAGAACTGCCCATTCAATAGACAGGCACGACCGTTACAACCACCTCAGTATCGACCATACAGATATCCACCTAGAGAGCCAGGCAGAGAGATGCCCAAGTACAATCCCTATTCAACACCAGCAGGAGCACCGAGACCATACGAGCAAGTAACATATCCACCGCCCCAACCAGTGTTAGGACCGCAACTGTCACATCCTCAACAAGTGGTACCTATGAAATACGCTCAGCCAGAAGAAAATTTGGAAAGAGCCATAGTGCCAGCCTCAACGATGACCAGTGTAGAATCAGCAAACCCTGGATATGAGCTGCCCCCAGGAGATTATTATCCCTATGAAGCCAATATGTTAGAGTATGAATCAACTTATGATTCGGCTTACTATGGATATGAAGGTTATGATCAGGCTTTTGGAACAGAGGTAGCAACGTTGATGTATACCACACCTAAAGCACAACCACCTGTGAGACCCCCCATTAGACCACCCATGCCGAGAGGACCTTGCTATAGATGTGGAGGAGACCATTTCATTAGAGAATGTCCTCAGCCATATAATCCACCACCCCCTAGGACTTGGGAAGGATATTACAACGATTGCAGAAAGGAACATCTTTTCAGAGACTACCCTAAGAATCCAACCAAAGGCCAAGACACTGCACCAATTAATGTAAATGAGGTGATAGAAGCACCTGGAAGTGATAAAGAATACACAGTACCCTTGAAGGCCATTACAAGAGCTCAAATGAAAGAACTAAAAGGAAAACAACCAAAACAGGAGCGAGAGGGCAATAGAACAGTAAGTCTGAAAATTCAAATAGTTGAAGATTTTGAGGACCCACGTGAGAGTACCCAGAACACTAAAGCACAAAAATGGAAGGAAAGAAGAGAAAAGCTCAAAGATAAATGGATGAAAAACAAAATTCAAGACAATGAGAAACAAACCAAAAGTAAGAAAGAACAAAAAGAGCAAGAAATTTGAAAGGAAGTGCCTAGTCCACCGCTTATCTGAGAAGCTGAAAAACCAGGATCCATTTTAGTTGACCCAAAACTTGATGACCTAGACATGTGGCTAAAAGCTTACCAAGCTAGGATTAAGGCTGGACCAAAGGTAGAGCAGCATGAAAAGCTTTACCCACAAGGAGAATTAGAAAAAGAGAGGCTTGCGATCTGTCGAAAACTTATAGAGGTAGCACATGCAACCCTAGAAAAGACTATCCCAGCCCTTCTAGAAATGAGGATAGCAGAGGATCAATACAAAGAGTATGTCAAAGCCAAGGGTAAAGAACCTAGAGAGTAGGTTGACAAGCGTGAGCAAACGAGAACCCAAGATGAACCGATGTCAACAATACCTGACCTAGAAGCTGATTGGCCAAAGGAATTATGGAATAGAATCCAAGAAGAACAATAGAAGAAGAATGGAGTGACTAAACCTCCCTTTGAGGAAATAGATGTAGAAGTTTATCAACCAAATCCCAATCTGGAAGAGGTATATGAGGCAGTGTTAAGACTCGACCGAAATAGAGAAGAAACCCAGAGCATTTCAACCTTGCCTAATTACATGGGAGAATACGAAAAGGAGTCTATGATAATCCGAGCACCCACGGTACATGGAAAAGGAAAGGGAAACTCAGAAAAGAGTTCACACAATCTAACGGAACTTAAGAAGACGAGAGTACAATGCAAACTGATCGTGGAAGAATTACTTCAAATTAACCCGCATTTATGGAAGCAATTAGCGAGCCAAATGGAATTAGGACAAGAGAAGGAAGAAAAAGAAGTTAAAGGAAAAGGAAACTCACCTAAGATACAAATCCCAGTTGATAAGGTGGGAGAATTCAGTGAAGGAGACGAAGGTAACACGTGTCTACCTGTCACGTACAATGGGTACATGACTAAGGTAATCCTAAACACAGGACATGAAACTCCAATTAGCAGACGGTCATGTAGAGAAACCCTTAGGAATACTGGAAAGAATCAAATTAACCACCTGTGGAGTTGAATTTGAACACACACTAGCCATCTGTAAATTTGAAAAGGCTAACAACTATGAAATGATATTAGGACGACTATTCATGAGACAAATGCGGGTAGTGCAGGATTGGGGAAAAGAATCGTTATACCTACAACACGAAGGAAACACTACCAAGATAAATCTACATACATTTTCATTCGAGATGTCCCTCCACTACAATGGAATCTCATACACAAGGAGGACGATGGTCTATCCATTCATAGTGCTGGATCAAGTGATCAATCATGGATGCACGAGGATGCTCAGTTATGGAATGTGTAAAGAAGCCAAGAAAGAGGACAAGAAAAGACAGCTATGGCCAATAGGACATCCTAACTACAAACCTGTAGAAGACCCAAGGTATATGCCGCAAATCTTTCCTGATGAAACTTTTGAACCGCATGGATGGATGGAAATCTTAGCAACCTTAGATATGTGTGTGAATGAGGAAGTCTTGACAATGAACGAATGCATAGACGAGGAAGGCTATGATTTGAATCTTTATATGGTTGTCCTTCAAGAGTAGAAGAGGGAGAAATCTTGGAAAAAGAGTGGAAAGAGGAATATGAGAGTATAGAAATGGAACCAGAATTTGATTCAAAAGAGAGCTATCTAGACACCATTCGAACCAAAGAGAAGCAGGAACCGACAAAGATCTTGGCAATAGAAGCCGCTCCATAGTACAAAAGCAAGAGGAAAGCATGAGTAAAATCGAACCAAATCCAGATCTTTTCGAGGTTCCTGAACATTTTAAAAGATATGAAGTAGAAGAGAGAAAGGTACCCATTCAAATGCCTAAATGAGAGGCTCGAGACGGAGAAGCATACGACAACAAAGAACAAACGAAAAAAATCATAGTAACAGTGGAAGATGGAGAAGAGAGATGCACATACATATGCAAAGATGTGTCGGTGGAAGAAGAAAAAGAGTTAATACAATTGATCCGAGAATATCGAGATGTATTCGCATGGACATATAAGGATCTTAAAGGTGTGGAACCCTCGATTTTTTCTCATAGAATACCAATGACAACAGATGCGAAACCATCAAAACAATGCCCATATACATACAACGAGGTCTATGCTGCTAAAATTAAGGAGGAAATAGACAAGCTATTAGCGGCAGGATTCATATATGAAATAGAACACACCGAGTGGGTCTCACCATTAGTAGTTGTGCCTAAGAAGAACGGAAAACAGAGAGTGTGCATTAACTTGAAAAAAGTGAATGCAACCACCATACGTGACAGCTACCCATTGCCCATTACGGACCATCTATTGGAAAGAGTCGTAGGAAAGGAAGTCTACAACTTCTTAGATGGATTCTCCGGATACAATCAAGTAGCTATTGCTACGGAGGATCAACATAAGACCGCATTCGCTACCAAATGGGGAGTCTATGCTTTCCGAGTGATGCCTTTTGGACTCACTAATGCGCCTACTACTTTCCAACAATTGATGTGTCATGTTTTCAAGGAATTCCTGAAAAAGAGCATGGAAGTATATGTAGATGACCTATGTACATATTTTAATCAAAGGCAAGATCATATTCCGGAGTTGAGAAAGATATTTAATAAATGTAGATAGTATAGAGTCTGTTTAAACCCAAAGAAGTGTGTCTTCATGGTAAGATAAGGGAAGATCCTAGGACACATAGTCTCTAGGAATGGAATATCCACGGATGAGGACAAGATTAAGGTCATCTTAGAGCTCCCTCGACCTAAGAATGCGAAAGAGGTACAAGCATTTATGGGACATTGTGGATACTACCGCCGATTTATCCACATGTATGCCATAATCGCCAAACCCCTGTATGGACTCTTAACTCAATTCACTTGGACAGAGGAATGTGAGAAGGCATTCAATGAGTTAAAGAAGAGACTTAGCACAGCTCCAATTCTGAAAACACCAAATTGGATCAAGCCTTTTCATATTCATGTTGATGCTTCTAATTATGCAATATGATGTATCTTAGCCCAACCAACCGATGAAGGGAAGTTAGATCATCCGATTGCCTATGCGAGTAGACAACTGAACCAAGCGGAGAGAAATTATACCAGTATCGAGCGAGAAGGATTAGGAATGGTCTATGTAGTGAAAAAATTTAGACACTATCTCTTATCCAACAAATTCAAGTTTTTCATAGACCATCAGGCACTATTGTACCTAGTCAATAAGCCTTGTAACATGGGAAGATTGGTAAGATGGGTCCTACTATTGATGGAGTTCGACTTTGAAGTGATAGTGAAAAAGGGAAACACGCATGTAAGAGCAGATCACCTTTCTAGGTTAGCCCACTGAGAACCACCAAGTGGAGTACCAGATTATCTGCCAGACACTTATTTGTTTAATTTGGAGGTTTGTCCAAAGTGGGCAGAAAAACTAATTTTGATACTCACCCATGGCCCACAACACTCAATCAATAAAGATAGCAAAAAGGAAATTCTCCAATCAAGAAATTTGCACATTATTGCTGGAAGTGTGTACTATAAGGAACCCAATGGTGTATTGCTGAGATGTGTTGAGGAGGATGAACAAGTGAAGCTTATTGAACAAGCTCATGTGAACAAATGGAGGACACACAAAGGGACTCATGAAACCATTAGGGAATTAAAGTGATTGGGAGTATACTGGCCTGACATGCCTAAGGATGTCCATGACTACGTAAGTAAATGTGCAGATTGTCAAGAGACAATCCCCGAAGACCATGTATCCATACCTTTCTCAACAATAGCACCCAATTGGAGCAAGATGCTGGTAAATTTCCTGAAGACAGGAGAACACGAGGAAGGAGTTAGCTTGGCAAGGAAACGATCCCTAGAAGAGATGAGCAAGGATTATGTACTTATGGGAAGACAATTGTTTAGAAGAGGGAAAGACAACCAATTACGGCTCTGTGTGCATGAAGGAGAATATTTGCCCATATTAGAGATGGCACACGCAGGTGCAGCAGGAGGTCATTTTTCCGTCGAAAGAATTGTAAAAATGATCCTCTTCGCGGGCTTGTGGTGGCCAACTTTACATATGGATGCTGAAACATATGTACGAAGCTGCGAGACATGCCAAAGGGCTAAATACCCAATTCGGAGAGATGACATGCCATTGAGACCTATGGTTTGTGCGAGAGCATTCTCTAAATGGGGTATTGACTTCATAGGACCGATCAACCCACCAGCTAGAGGATCACATGCTGAATATATCATAGTAGCCACATATTACTTGACAAAATGGGTAGAAGCAAAGGCTACTAGAAAGAATGATGTGCAAACCACGACTAAGTTTCTTTTTGAGCATATATTCACCCGTTTCGGATTACCAATTGAGATTGTGAGTGACCAAGGAACACACTTCATTAATGAAGTAATAGAGTCTCTAATGAAGGAGTTTTTGGTGATCCATAAAAAATCAGCCCCATACCATCCCCAAGACAATGGTCAAGCGGAAAGTTCCAATAAGGTATTATGCACGGTATTGACAAAGATTGTCAATAATGGGAGGTTTGACTGGGACAAGCAATTGCATCATGCAATTTGGGCCTTTTGAGTTGCATATAAGATTGTCATTGGAACTACTCCCTTCAATTTGGTGTACGGGCAAAATGTGATTTTGCCAATTGATTTTTTAATCCCCACTTTGAGGGTAGCACAACAGTATGATTGGACCGGACATGAATTATCCCAACAACTAGACCAAATAGAGAAGCTGCATGAAACTAGGTTGCAAGCGATAGCAGGAATATATGCAGCCAAGAGAAGACAAAAGGCATATTATGATGCACATATAAAAGACAAACGACTTAAAGAAGGAGACCTAGTCCTGGTTTACACCCTAAAGCAACATGCCAAGAAGTTACAAAAATGTGGATATGGACCTCTGATCATAAATAGGATCTCTACTACTGGAGCAGTTAATCTAGCCACTTTAGATGGTGACATTCTTCCTAACTACATAAGTGGATGTAGAGTGAAACGGTCTGGAGCCGTTAACAGATCAAATGTTAGCACGTCTGGTAGGTGATCAAAATAGGAAGAAGGAGGAAGAACGGATGAGAGAGGAGGCACGACAAGAAGCCCTAGAACACATCAAGAAAAGGAAAGAATGGATTAGACAAAGAGATGAACGATATCTCCAAGGAGAAGAACCTATCCCTATGGATAATTACCAAGTCCATACGTCTGACATGATAGTGCTTACAGGTCACGACCTTACCTAAACCTAGGGATTGGCAAGATAGAGTACAAATTGATAGATGCATTGGTAGACTCAGGAGCAGGACTTAGTTGCATATGTTATACGGTCATAAAAGATCTTCAAATGATTATGACTCCCACAAAAGCGTAGATAATAGGAATTGGAGGTCAAATCATACAATGCATTGGAGCATTAATAGTATCCCTCCACCTAGGAAATTCTTCCATGGAACAACGAGTCTTGGTGTGCAGAGATGAAGACTTAATAGAAGATTTGATCCTAGGACTGGATTGGATCATTGAGAATGAAGTGAGCATCAACTTAGCTCAAGGATATATCTTAGCCAAGATAGGGCACAAGGAAATTTTTAGTCTGTTAGGGGAGAGGCCTTCACAACAAACAATAGTCCTCGACAATGCAGAAGAATGTAAGGAAAAGCTAGTGGAACAGGGTCCCAGCTTCAATACATCAGATCCCAATTTAGAAGAAGCTAAAAGTTCAAACCCTAATGTGTTCAAGGAAGAGGTAAAATCACCCTATTCAGTTGGTGAACAGCCAGATAATAAGGAAACCAACTCTCATGGAGTCTCTCATACGACAAAAGGATCACCAATGTGGAAGACAACATTCAGATACTCGCATCAAGGGAAGAACAAATTCAAATGGGTACGCAAAGATCAAGTGCAAAAATCGGAGACGTCATCACCAACTCATAAGGAGAAAAAGGAGAACAACAAGTCAGCATCACAGAAATCTGAAACAAAAATACTCTTGCAAGTATGGCTCCCTAAGCCTTTGATTGAAGCTCAGAAAGCACGACAGCAGATATGGATTCCCAAGAAGGTTAAACAAGCAGCCAAGCAACAAATAAGCAATCAGGAGGATACATTACATCATAATAGTCGAATGCCAAAGCAAAAATAGACTCGTCCTAGAAACATGAAGAGGAGAACCTCTATTACTAGAACACTCGAGGAAACAAAGAGAACACATGAAGTCCGAGGAACCAAAGAAAGGAAACAACCTATCAAAGTGACCACGAAATGGATTTGGAAACCCAAGCAACTGCAAGGAGTGGACCATCGGAACAACGGAGATTCCAATTGCACTCATGAAGTATCAAATGCACCTAAAGTATGCATGATAGAGCCACATTACAAGGCCAAGCATTCGGCACATGATGTACATGATAAAATTAGTGGTGCACATTCTCCAATGGGGATTAGATCATAGCTTCAACTCCTTTAGGAATGGACATACTATGTACATAAATAAATGCTTCGGCTATACTAATGCTTCTTACCTTTCAGGAAAAGAAATATAAAGATGTGGTAAGAGATCTCACTTATAGAACCAAGGGAAACGGAGTGACGGAACGACAACATATCACTGCAATGCACTACACAGTTGCTATGCTTTCCATTGAAGCTAATGCACTTTTCCTTACGAGTGCAGATGGCTTCTGAAGATTCTGAAGCAACAGTTCAAGAGGAAGCATTGGAATTTTCTCTCTAGAGTATCACCAAAGCAAAGGGACATTGGTTCAGAGAAGATCAACCGGCTGGGGAGTATCTCTTCCTGGCAACTATAAAAATCATGGATACAGATCATCAATTTCCGATCATGTCCCAAGAGTGGGCATTCATAAATATTTTGAACTGCCAATCTATAAGCCCAACTTTCAAAGGTGCACACAAGTCATGAACACATTACAGCCAACACTGCATGATCCGTTGGTGCCCGAGGCTAGAGTGATGGATAAAGTAGGCGAATGGGTAATTATTCAATTCACTCATGATTTGATTAAGGAAGCTTTTGGATGGGAAAAGGATGGAGCCACGGTAGTGAAAGAAGAGAGTCGAGGGGCAAAAACCAGAACGTTCGCCGACATTAATAGAGTCGACATAGAAGAGGAAGTCAGACTTATCCACCAGCACTTCTGCTTCCCAAATATGCATCGATACATGGCTCCATACTAGAAGATTATTGTCCAGTTACTCTCACATGCAATCAAGCAGATTGGAAATCAAATTTATCTGACTCCCTACATACAAGAACGGCTATTCGAGGCAAAGAAGCAATGGAACAGCAATAAGTTCCTCAATGGCAGTGTAGCTCTGAAAAATATTGATTTACCATGCTTTAGGCATTAGAGAGCATCTGCAAGAAATGCCATCGTCGATTGCCATCGCTAAGTATGCCAAAGTTGCCATAGTTCCTAAAAAGAAAAGAGGAGTCAAGATTGTGGAAGAGGCAGAAGCTAGCTCTCAACCTAGAATGAGAGGCACAAAGAGATTAAGGGAAGTAGAGCAAGTGGAAGAGGAAGTTCCAACCACGAAAAGAGCGCACGTACTTCCAAAGACAAGGCTTGAAGAGCAAAGACCGATTAAAGAAGAAGATTTAACTAAGGCACTGGAGGATACACATCAATATATAGAAGGGCAAGTCAATTTACCAGTGCAAGGGCACCAGTATCAGCAGGCCCAACAAGAGATCGAGGTCAAAAAGAAGCTCACAAAAGTACATCGCTACAGGGAATTAGGGTTGGAAAATTCAAGCTCATCTTTGGATGCACAAGAAGAACCTGACACATCATTATTAAATGTGGATATTCAAAGTGAATCAAAGGATGATGGCCAGTGGGAAGAATTGAATACAGTCAACTATAATGACGAAGAAGAGGGCCCAAAGATGGATGCCATAGCTAACCATCCAGATCAAGACACCGTAAGCAAGGCCGCAAACCAAGACAGGATGCATGTGATTAAAATCAATGAGACTTCCACAATTCATGTCAAGGAGACAACACCTACAAGAGAGGTAGCAATCAAGATACCAAAGAAAGAGCCTCAAGAAGTGACAGTAGAAGAAGCACAACTCTTCACACCGATAAGGGTTGTGGCAAAACACTTCCCCATGGACCACATTTCAATTGAGTTCCACAAAAGTTATTGATTTGGATGAAGAAGAAAAAGAACAAAAAATACAATTAAAAATTAGACAACCCCACAACAAAACCATCCATGTAGAGCAAGGAAAAGATGTGCAAACCGGAGAAGCTCCAAGCATACCACGAACATGGTTAAATGGTGACATCGCTGAGCTCAAGCCCGTATTGCAAGATATGATTAGAACTGCAATGGATACACAACAGTTAATGCTTGAGGCTGATGAAGACTACGATCAAGCGATGCAAGACAAGCATGAACTTCAACAAATTGGTAAGAATCTTTCTACTGAGTTAAACATAGCAAAGGAGCAGATCTTACAGAAAGAAAATGAAGTCCAAGAGGTCAAAAAGCGGTACAAAACTCTAGAGATGGAAAATGAAGGATTGAAAGAACAACTCCAGGAATTAACGAAGAAATATGAAGCTAGTGAGGCTGACAAGGCACGAATGCACGCCTGGAGCAAGATACTAGAATCACAAATAAAGGTGTATATGGAAGAGGCAGAAAACCTAAGGAACCAAAATAAGGAGCTCATGATAGCTCTTCTAAGTGATCAGCCCATAGAAGTTCAGGGAGGACTAGAGAAAGATATCAAAGAATGGGAAGAAAAGATAGCTAAGTATGAAGATCAGCTCAAGCAGGAGTAGACCACCATTGTCGAATGGGAAAAGAGGTACATGGATGATACCGAAGCTCTAAGGACTAAATGGAAAAAAGGTGAAAATTGCTATCTCATGCAATGTAAAGAAGACACTGATCACCTTGACATTGTTGCTCAAGAACTTCTCAAACACAAAGACACTATTGCTAAAGCAAATGCAGAAATCAAACAAGAAGATGACTTGATTAAACAACTACAAGAGAAGCTAGAGCAGAAGGCACTTGAGGGGACACTAGTAGTTCCAAAATCCGCAGAGGCTACTCAAGAGACTGAGGTACGTCCTCTCTCTCCCCCCTTATATCATTTGCCACTAAGGGAGGAACAGGATGTCCAACTTGAACATAATACTCGGGACATTGCAGAACTGAGCCAACCGAAAAGGGCACTACTGGTGTCCCAGCTTACTGCTGAATTCGAAGATCAAATAATCCAGGTAATGAAGGAGGCCCAAATCAAAACCAAAAACTTGGATCAAATTTTGAAGCCTTTCAATGTACCATATGGACTACTTAAAGAACAAACATGACAATATATAAAGACTATGACGAATAAGGATCCGGACAACAACCTCCAGTTCAGGCAAGATACAGTCAAGTATACTCAAGAAGAATTCGAAAAAGCTGATCCCATATGGAGGCACAAAGTTTTGGAAAAGAATCCCACACTGCGGGTACAATGGGAAGCATCACCATACACGCTTCAGGTCAATCCAGCATTTTGTCACGTACCCCGCAGACGCTCCTGGATGCAATTTTGGGAAGGATAGCGCCAGGGAAGCATCAATAATCAATGGCTAAATTACCCATTGCTACCTAGTCCACCATATAACTACCTACCAACGGAAGAATATCTGGTAAAAACAATGGAATTTTGGATTGCAAGATATGTGACTATCCCGTACTTAGCAGTTAAAATGCCAAATAAGATTTTCAGCATGCTATTAACTGTAATTCTTCAAGTCTTCCAGCATGCAAAATACACTTTTTTGAATTTCATCGGCATTACCCAAGGCTCTGAAGCGCTCGTTTTTTATCTCTCTACTATTCCGAGCCGCTTAACCCTGATGGCGTATTATTCAAGACTTATGTTTTGCCGTCAACATACATGCAGAATTTTGAAGAAGCATTTTTCACCGGCTTCTTCGAAATAGATTCGGAAATTTTTGTCAAAATGACTTCAAGCCTGAATGCACATCTGGTAGCTTATGAAACCATCTTTTTTGCGGATCACCGACAAGCACCAGAAGATGGAGTGAAGTCAGGCCGGTGGAAAGAATTTATGCTATGTCATGCTAATTTGTTGAATCAAAGAGAGCAAGCAGCCATACAGACGTACTCACGTCACCACAAAAAGCCTGTCGGGGACGACAGAGTTCAGGAGGAGGGACTTGTGGAAGGGGAATCAAGCAAGAAGAAAAGAAGAAGAAGATCAAAGTCAAAAACTGCTCAATAAAGAATGAAGATCATAAAGAAAAATAACCACCCTCTGTCCAAAGCCCCGTAGGGGCACGCATCAGGCAACAACGTGAAACACCCAGGTCCTGAGGAATGGAATTAAAGAACAACCAGAACCAGGACATTTCATGGAAAGGAGGGACCAGGGTCAAGAACTATACATGAAGCAGTGCAAGACAATATTTGGCAGGTAATAATCCTTCCGCTGATAGCGTGCGTTGGCAAAAAAATGAACAGGCTTAAAGCAATGCAACAGGGTCAGATGTGTGAAGACAAAGACAAATCAGAAGACCAAAAGTTAGAAAGAGGTAGAGGCTGAAAAGTTGAAGAGGGTGACTAAGAACAACACATTCCTAGTCGCTGGTATCGTGTGTGGCAGCCCAACTGAATACAACAATCCAGATATGTGACATAAGGAATACGGAGGGGCAAATAGAAGCAAAGGACATACCTTGGACAAAATAACAAATTCTCTGACAGTCCTTATCGCTTCTTCGACCACTGGGTGCGTGTATTCAGAACTCTTAAACAAGCTCAGGACAAGAAGTAAAGCCTATCAAGGGACGATAGAGACAAAGAGGGGGAGGGTGTTGCAGAGCAGAGAAGCACAAAAGAAGAGCCCCAAAATTTTCAAATTACTTGTACAAGTTGTGGAGTGAGTGTAGGTGTTTTCCACCATTCACTATTTTGATCATAACTAGAAACACAGTTTTCAGAATCGAGTTTCACCACTTCCAATAGATGCGTCTCATCAAGAGCTTCAAAATGAGTACCCTATTGACTATATTCGGAGTTCGGAGCTGGGAGAAATCCTCGATTTACTAAAAACTGCTGCAAGTGGTATCGCAGCAGATACTTCCAGTATTTCAGTGAGTTAGAGAGGTGGATTAGTCTTTTCTCATACATATCAGCTGAACCACTTCATTTTCCATCATGTGTGCACATGTCCTCATACACTTGGTTAGGTCGTTTGATCGGATTGACAAATAAGCATGTATCAATTTCCCACTATACGCACTTGTGTGGAAATTGGGGTTTAGTCTCATTGGCACAAGTCCTTGAGTCTTCTTGACTTAGGTACACACTCCCCAAAAGGAATTAAGCCAAGTGCTCATGTGCTCAGAGAATTGTTCAAAACACTGAATAGGTATGTGAACTAGAATAACAAGTTTTTTATCTTGGATTATCTTTCAATCTATTTGTTTTGATCCTTCCATTATTGGATCACCTTCCAATCAACATATATGATTATTTATGTTCATTAGCTAGCTAAAGAGGCCCACCACTCTCCAACCATCATTCTTAGCAGGTGTGAATCAGGATCTAGCTACACCACTTCATCTCTTATGACTATCCATCATCTCCTCCAACATGAGTGGCACTAAGGACAAGTATCTATGCTTAGGTGGAGGGAAAGCATCCATTATTGGTTACATAAATTCTAACTATGCTGGTTGTGTAGACAATCGTAAATCTACATTAGGGTACATTTTTTAGTTTGCTGGAGGTGCTATCTCTTGGAGATCTCATCTTCAAGAATGTAGAGCTATTTCCACCACAGAAGTAGAGTATGTTGTAGCAAGTGAGGCATGTAAGGAAGCATTGTGGTTTTCTCTGAAAGACAATAGTTACGCAATATAACACAGGAGCAATAGCAGAGAAGATAACAGATATAGGAGAATCTCAACAATTTTCTACTAGCAGCAAGTACAAAGATGATGGCGTTGTCCACCCGTGCGCTCTCAAGGTAGAGCTTAAATGGTGATCTAGACAACTCTAGATAGGGAGATACAAGGTAGAGGTATGCTGGCTCAACTCGGTATCTTAGGAAGTGCAGAAGTCATGTATATATAGGATCATGGGTGGCCTGCCATGGACGGCTATACATGGGCGGTAGAGCGTGGGCGGCCACCGCCCGCGTAATTGCCATACACGGCTTAGACTGGTTGAACCGACCTAACCCTGGTAACTCCCTTTCCTTATAATATCTTACATGGTCCAATATGACCTTCATCCAACATTCAAGTTGGGATTCCCATCAATTGGGTAATGCACGCTTGGCTTCTCCTCATAAAGGGGGCCTTACAAAATGTGCATACAATCATGAGGGGTAGACATTGATCATATACTAACATTCTCATCTTGCTTGTTATATGGGTTTTCCTTAGCATGTACCTCGTTTGCTCAGTGATAGTCAGAGTGCCATTGCTTTGGCTAAGAATCCGGTCTATCATGCAAAGATCAAGCACATTGAGGTGAGGTATCACTTCGTTAGAGATTGCTTAGCCACTCAGTGCATTATTATTGAGAAGGTTCACACTTGAGATAATGCTATAGATGCTTTGACTAAAGCTCTACCACAAGGTAGGTTTCGACATTGTTGTCACTTGATGGGAGTTACTTGATTCATGATCTTACACAGTCACTTGTATACTATGTAACATGCCCATCAGGTGGGAGGTATAGTTTGTATACTTACAATCAAGTATTCCTTATCATTCTTTATTTTTCTCCCATAGTTACTTTGGCCATATTGGCCTTTAGTGGAAGATTTTTACCATTAGTGTCCATGTGAAAGGCCAAATGGCCACCGGTCACTTCTTTGTGTATGTTCTTTAATAAAGCATATAGTGGCTTGGTCAGCCACAGGCTATAAGTTCGACCATATTTGTAACACCTAAGAAGTCTATCTCTGTATATCTATACCCTCTGTGTAGAGTATCGTGTGTGGCACTTGGAGCTTGGTTTTCTACTCTGAGGATATCGTTGTGGAGCTCTTGAGAAGGTGAGTACACTAAGGTGCATCGCCACCAAAATGCTTCAGGAATGTTATCACATGCATAAAGAACTCATCATATCCTATCATGGGAGTTAGAATAATGATCCTTATTGTTTCTGATGGTAGCACATTCTTATAATCATATGCTCCATATGTTTCATGGATCAAGAAAAACTTGCACTAGCCAAAATTGGTTTAGTAATAAAGTTTGCTCACAATAGAAGTATAATTCATGATCTCTCTAATGGTAAAAAAAATTATTGCATCTAAAATATAGTTTCTTGGTCCATATGAACTCAAAAGTATGAAAAGTCATTGCATGCATGTTTTGATATTTCGATTTAGCTAGTTTGTTATGCCAGTCTGACGTAGGGTCATCTTTACCTAAACTTTGGGAACCATACAAACATTTATGTGAGGGCTACATTTTAGGGTAAGGGTGCATCATTGTTGCTTTCCTTATGATGGTACACAACAAGTACTAAATGTAAATTATCGCTTGTTCATAGTGACAACTATTGTCCTATGCAAATGACATCTTTTGGAAATTACCTATACTTTGTATTTTATTGATGACTTTTCCAAGAATGCATGAGAAATCCACTAATTCAAATTCCAAATTAGTCGTGTGCTTCAAATAGTAGTTGGTTATGGCTAAAAATATATCAATATGTAAAATGGGTACCCTTTGTTTTGGTTTAGGGGGAGTCCATATTTCTCATTTCAAGGCATTTTTGGTTGAATATGGGATAAAATGGTAGTGCACAGTGCCATCTAGACCACAATAGAATGGCATTGTTCAATGAAAAACAAGTCTCTCATGGAAATGGAAAAATGTATGATCAAAAGCTAGACACTACCTCATAGTTTTTGTCTTGAGGTGTAATGTGTGTTGCATATGTGCTTATTAGGTATCCTACTAAAGCATTACAATCTATCAGTCTTATGAGGCTTGGGATGGTTGCATGCCATCAGTTGCTTGGTTGTTTGGCATATGCATTAGAGCAACAATGAAGGAAATTAGATGATAAGGTTGTGAACTGTGTTTTTTCTGGGTACAATTTAGAGAAAAAAGGCTATCACCTATACCACCCACAAACTAATCAAATTTTGGTTATATGAGTTGTTTGGGTAATGGTTGTTAATACTACTGCGATTTCAACAGTGGTAGGTGGCAGAGGTGGGGGTGATGGAGAAGATGGGGGTGCTAGGGTGAGATTAGTGATGTTTGTACAAATGTCTTTGTAGTAAGATCGATGGTGACTCTCGAGGTAGCCGTGGGTTTGATGGTTGCTTGTGGTTGAAATATCAGTATCCGTATGTCTTTGCTTGCCCGTGGCCTAGATTCCACTTTGCGTTGATCGTACGGGGTTGATTTTCACAATGCCATGTATATGACCTCTTGAACTCCCAAGGATTCTGATAGTAACTTGAGTGAAGTAATGAAATGTTGGTCCACCCCTTCATCTGCAAGCATCTACTCTATTAAGGCTTGGCCTAATGTGAATGAAATTTGATGCCTTTCTTGCATTGTCTTGATTGTATCGTACAATCTTTGTAAGTGAGGTGTATACATCAGAGCACCTTCCAGTTCTGGCACTTCTTGTTGCTCTTCTTCATGTCTTTCCTTGTGTTCATCATCCTCTTCTTCAAATTCTTCACCTTCTTCATCATCTTTGTCCTATTCTTCATCCTCATTGGCTATGGTAACTGGTACTTGTGATGTAGTTGCTTGTGGTTGAGAGCTTCCCACGAGTTGTTACTCAACTGACTCAAGATTCACTTCTCTTGGGATCTGCTCAAAATCCTCATTTGTGAGCTCTTCTAAATGTACTCCTCTAGAGAATTCAAAGTCTATAGGGAATGGCAGAAATATCAAGTTTGGGAACTTAGAGCTGCATCTTGGGAGGCGTAGTGTGAATGGGCATACACGTCGAGGTGGGTGAGTGACATCTGGGGTTAAGGTGGCTCCTTGTGGCTGAGCACATGATACCGCTCCTTGCATCCTCTTTGAAGGGGGTCGTGTGGATGTTCGGCCCTTGAATTGTTGTACTTTATTCCACATTAGAGCCCTCAGGATTGGAATGTCATAAGCGAAACATCTATAAATGATCCTAGTCAATGCACAACATCCATACAAGACTAACTTTCACAGCCATCATTTGTGTGCCAAGTGGATTTGATCAATAATCCAATGAGGTAGGTTAATGGTTAGGTTCTAAGACTCTGCAAGGTATAAACTGAACCAAATCTTCTTAGGTGGGATGGTGAATCTATCTTGTGCTAGGAATGCAAAGTGCTGCATGCACATTCTAAGGTGAACTACAATGTTTGGCATCATGGCCACCATATCTTTTAGCTTTGTGAGATTTCTATTCTTCATGCTATCTAGTACTAGAATCTCCTTCTCAGTGGATATGTGCATTCCTTTCATATCCAAAGCCTCCCATACTAGGTTATTGGTTAGCCTAAACCACTTCAACTCATTCCCTCTGGTTAGCGATGGAGGCACAAACATGCTATATGCTTTGGGATTCTTGCTCGGAGTCAGGGTGTTGATAAGATAGTAGCATCACATGAAGTTGGGTTTGGGAAGCTAAGCATCAAAGTATGCATCTAATCCTGCTTTCTACCACACTGGGCATAGTGCTTCTGCATTCTATAACTTCTCGAACTCCCATGTGAAGAAATGGTACTTTCCCCACTTGACATTGAACTATAGCTCTACCTCCCAAAGGTATGAGCCCTCTCCCAATGGTCTTGCTACTTCACTAAACTAATGGGAGATTTTGCCGATTGGCATAGTATGGCCACTCAGGGAGTCTTGTATGGGTATGATGTTTATGGCCTGCAACTCCTCCGGACTTTCATTCATCTCAGCCATGATGGGTAAGCTCTCCATATCGACAACTTGCTGACTTGTGCCTGCCTAAGCTCGTTTCTACTACTTCAGCCATGATATTGCTTGTAGTCTCTGGTGCTTATCTGTTTGAAGAAGAAAATCATATTAGCATTGCATTGGAAACATGATAATACTATGTTCCCTCTACAATACCAACATGTTTCTCTTTGAGGTTAGAGGTTAGTTAGAGTGGTGTACGTGAGAGTTAGGGAGTCAATAATGTTCCTATATGCATACTTTGGTTGTGCATGGTACTCAAATGCATCTATTCCTATGCACAATAGTTTACATGGTTGGGTAAGGGGGTTCATTACATGGTTTAACTCATCGAATTTTCTTTGTGGGATGGCATCTTTGGGATATGGTATCTTTACATGTTTTTTAATATTTCTTATTGGATTTGGAACTTTTTGGGTACCCATTTCCAGACAGTCCTAGGTGTGATTCCAGGTGTGGAGGTGTTGATTGTAGATGTTTTCCATGAAGTGTATGATGTGAGTGTTTGTGTGTTGTGATTCAAGCTTATGAGCCTATGTGTAGCTATTTGAGCTAGTAACCAAGCCTTAGGCACCCAAATTTGTGGTGCATTGGGGTGTGCCTTCATCGATCGCTTGGGAATCCAAATAGAAATAGTCCAACTCAATTGATTCCTAGCATAATCCTTGATTGTGGTCCTTGAATAAGTAGTTTGTTGGTTGCATCTTTAGGGTCTTGTCATCAGAGCAGAGGGTTGTTCACCCTTGCGTATCCAGATCTTCTTCACAGTTTGAGTCCTCTTGCTTCATGCTCTCCATTGACTATGAGCATAGACCATCTGCTTTCTCTACCTCTTGTACTGCTTTGCTTGCTTTGTCATGATCACTTTTGGAAAAGAAGGGAGTTCCATCAAATCCTTCACTTCTTTCAAAACTCAGGGTGTTGATGTGTGGTTCTTTGACTGTGTAGAAGATTTTAAACATTGTCTGCATCATTTCAAAGATTCTAATGGACCTTTTTGCGGCTATTTTGCAATGAAGTCAAGGGAGCTAGTGGTGGATTTTTGCCATCATGTATCCTAATATGAGAGGGTTGCACGGTGGTGTTAAGTAAGGATAATTGAGCCAATCCTAGCACTGCTTATTGTTTTGAACTTTAATAGTGAATGCAATCTAGGAGCGATGTCGTGGCAATGGATTGTAGCATGGATTGTAATTTAAATGTAGTGGGGCCTTGGTCCATGTATGCATCATTTCTGGATATTCTTACAAAACCTTTGTGTGCCAATTAATCTAAAAGATTTTACCTTGTTTTGCCTCCGAGGGTAAGTCTTCTAGTTCAAACTAGGTGGCATGAGTCGGTTTCTTCCTAGTTTCCTTTTCAATCGCCAACTCCTATTCTGTCATGTATAGAAAATAAGGTTTGTATTGAAGCTCATTGATGGATATATACCTTCGTGGTTCCAGTTGTGCAAAATAAGGCAATTGTAGGATGCATTTTTCTATGAGGGCCATCGCATGGAGTTGGGCTCCTACTCATGTGAAATGAGTTTGACCAAGCTCTTCAATGGATTTGACCCATGTGGGAGTAGGAAGTTCAAATGTATCTAGCCCTTTTGCTGTGACTCTTCCGCCTGGGCCCGATTGTGGTTCATATTCTTCTTCATAAGTGGCCTCTAGGAGGATTGAAATTGTCTCTTCATTCGCTCAGATTTTTGGTGGGGAGTCATATCTAGGAGTCTCAAACTGAGCTGCAATTTGAGCTTCTAAGTCAAGTACATGTGCTTGTAATGTGAGTACTTCTTCCATAATTTTTGGCAGTGTGATCTCTTGAACACTTTTTTGTTGTACAACTTCTTGTAGTCATAAAGTAGTGTGTTCGCTCTATAAGCAATGATATTCTTCATTGATCCGATCATAATCTTTGAGTAGACGTGCATGATCATCCAAAAGTAACTGCATGGTCTCGGAGGGGATTGCGTTAAATCTGCTTGGACTGAGTGGTTCATCGGGTCTATTCATAGTTGCTTTGAAGTTTTCACAATTCTGGTCTTGTACTCTTTGGTTCTCTTCTTTGGATGTTGTGGGGTGTCTTCTTAAGAGCCCCATGTTTCTGGTCAGTGTTGCATTACGTACAATTTTGGCTCATAGTTGTTCCTCTATTTCGGTCACAGCTTCTTGGTCTTCTACTCAAATTCCAACTCCATCGAGTGATAAGCATCATGGAGTTCTTGATGTCGTGCATTAAGAGAAGAATTCTCAATGGTTATTGAGTTTAACTAGGCTACAGTTGTGTGGTGGTTTGTTGCAAGGCCTGGTAATTGCTTCCGAGGGAGGCAAATTCATCCTTGACTTGATTCATACATGCAAACATTTGACTAAATGCAGTGTCTACAATGAGTGATAATAACAATGATTTGGTGCATGAAGATGATGTTGGTGTGGTGGTAGATGCAAGGGGAAGGGAAATTGGGGTCACGGTAGTGAATGTTGTGGTGACAATAGAGAAATGCGATGTGCTTATTGTTGTGGTGAAATTATGGATGTGAGCTGTGGTGTGATGGGTGGTGAAATATCCATGTCACTGGATGTGTTATCAAGTGCACTAATGGTGAAAAGGGGCGTGACTGAGGGTGTGAACATGGGATTTACAAACATGGAGGAATATACGACCTGTTGAGTTTCGCAGATTAGTTGATGTAGAGGAGAAGATAGAGGTGATGTACTCGGACTGGGAGGGGATACGGCTGAGAAGTTCATTGGTTGGGGAAATTGGAAAATAGTTCATGGAGGAAGGGGAAAGGAAGAAAGGGAAGGGTTGAGGAAAAAATTAATTAGGATGGGGGGAACTAGGGTCCAAGTAATAGGGGTGGAGATTTCAGGTAGAGTTTGGGGTACTTGAGGTGCTATGGCTTCTACTGCAGCACTTACTATGAATTGGGATAATGGAGGTGAGCTGGGACGCATTGGGGAAGTTGGATGTATAGGAGAGGGAAGAATTTCGATTGATGTGGAGGTGATTTCGATGGTCGTTGCAAGTAGGGATGTTGAGGATTGTGGCCGTGAGTCGATGATGATCATTTTGCCTACAAGTGGTGATTCAAGTGGGGGTTGAGGGACTAACAATGCTTCTTTTGGATGTCAAGAGGACTAGGCATCTGTTGGGACTCGTATGTATTGTCCGGGCCTTGACATTAAACATATACATCGAGGGTCAAATTGTGGCAAGGGCTTCCTCTTTAAGAAATGGAGCACTTCGATTGTACCCATTGACTTGACTAGTTCATTGAAGCTCTCTACAAAGGAGGCTTTGAATCCTCTGCTGGCTAGCTGTTGTTGTAAGATTTCTTGACTCTGTTCTTCTGAGATTCATCTGCTTGCCCACACGGCTTGCATGTTGTGGTATAGCTTCTGGATTGCTAGTGTGTATGTTGCAGCTTCAAAAGTGTCCTCTTCATATGTGCTAGTATCGCCTTGGGCTTCGGTCTGCTACTCTTTCTATTCATGTTGGTCATTATCTTGAGAATCTTGACTAGTTTGACTAGCTTCATCATCGCCATCTTCATCATCCGTTACTGTCTGGTCTTCCTCATCTGAACTTGGTACTACTTGTTCTCATTGCTGATTAGGTGGTGAGGTGGGATAACTTGGCCATTCGTATTCTTGCAAGAAAAACTATCCTTTTGAAAACTGAAGTTCACTAGAAAAGGCATCTTGCATTTCAAAATCAAACATAGCTGGTGGTAGAGTGGTGGCTTTGGAGGTGAGCACGACATTGGTGGTGCCTTTAGTTATTGAGGGATGTGATAAACGAATACGTATTGGAGGTATAGGTGCAGGAGGTTTTGTGGGAGACTGCTGAGGGGATGGCTATGGTGAAGGCGACTCGAGGACCTGTAAACATGATGCCTCTCATACACTTTCCTGCTCTTGCCTTGCTTGATTTATGTGCCTTCTTGGAGGTTCCTTTAAACCGCTTCAGCTCATCACTGGTCATAGCATGCTTGATTAGTATGTCATAGGCCAAACACATGTATACTATTCTTGTGAGGGCACAACAACCATGGATGACATGCTTTTGGGACCATCTTTTCTGTGCTAAGTATAATTGATCTTGAATCCAGCTACCAAGATCGATCATTTGAGGACCTGTATTTTCTAAGTACAACCCAAACCAAATGCGCTTCTGTGGTATCGTAAAATGATCCTGAGCAGGGAAGCAAAATGCTACATACAAATTTGTAGTGGCTTTGATAACTTTGATGTGATGACGGAAATGTTGGCTGACTTCAATATATCACCCCTTTTCATTGGCTCAGGAATGAGCCTCTCTCTCCATTGGAGTGTGAGTGCCATGGATCTTTCCGGCGACACGGATGAGATCGTTTGAGAGATAGAATTTCTTATAAGGGGATCATTGACTAGCGAGGGCAAAATAAAAGTCCTTGGAAATTTCTTCCTCACAGGGGGTTCGAGAGTGGTTACTAAATAAAAACATCGATAAAAATTTGGTTTTGGTAGGGGTGCACTGAAATACTTTGTAAATCTAGCCCTATACCCAATTAGGTCATAATTCTTCAAAATTTGAAAATTATGACCCCAGTAAAGTGAGACCACAATCCCTTTCCATAACCAATGCATAACCCATGTAGTCATGTAATGTGAGGTGGTTTCTGTAAAGATTTCTCATAAACTAATGCATGTCACTAGACAACCTTCTTGGCGATACAAATCTACCGGATTCTCATCGATGGGGAAGAAGGTCGAGGGGAGGTTGGATGTTGACTCTGATTTTGCCTTGACTTTTTCTTGTCATAGCCTGCACTGTTGGAAACTGTTGGTAATTTTTGGCCTTTTGGCACCCATACTTACTTTATACTAGTTGCCTTGACATGCTGATACTACTTCCACCTTGGGGTCGTTTGGTATGGTCGTCATTTTGGATTCTTAAGTTGTGGTTGAATTCTCTGTGGTTGTGGTTGAGAGGTTAAGTTGACACTCTGCTTTGGAAAAGAAGGGAGGTCCAACACTTGCATGACCTGCACATCAGGAAATGAGGCATTCGGCACAAAAGATCTAGGTAGGTCTACCAAAATTGTGGAGGATGGCCTTGAAGAGGCTATCGTGCCTATCTGTTCGCTCATGTAACCCACCTGACCACTAATGTAGTCCCCAACTTGTTCAAATGAAGACCAGGGGAAAACCTCTTGACATCTTCTTGAGTGGCAACTATCCATCACCAACTATCCAAAGATCTTTTGGTCCTCCTTCACATTCGTTTCATATGGTCTGGGGTTACATCCCTCACGTAGGTAATTTTTAGGGAAGTCAAGCAGTATCACTCGTTGCAAGTCTAAGGTTCTAATATGTAGGGAGCATTTCCTAAGATTTAGGTCCACTGAATGATCGTATAACCAATCTTGGCCAAGGATTAATGGTTCTATCATGTCATCGTCATGGCACACTAGAAGTTTCACAGTCATGGTCATCTCGTGTATGAGGATAGGAAGGTCTACCTCACCCATGCAAGGGGTTTCTATGCCTCCTAGTCCTATCAGGTATGCCTCAATTTTCCACATTTCTAATCCTAACTCTTTATGGTGGGACCACTAATCGCACTAGTCGTAGCACATGAATCAGTTAAAGCTCTAAGCTCTTGCTGGGTGTTACCTTGTCTTAACATGAGTGTAATGAATGGTCTCCTATCCACTATGCTAGGATGAGCAATTGACTTTGTTTGACACATGCCCATGGGATATCTCGGTGTTTCTTTGAGATGATTATAACTGTTGGTGCAAAGTTCAAGCCTACACATTTGGCTAGAAGTTCATCAACAATTGAAGCTCCATGGAAATCATTGCTATAAAGATTTTACCTCTTACCATTTGTAAAAGCTTATTTAACTTAAAAGAATATTTGTAACTACCTACAAACTCATGGATTTTGTTAGATGAAAAGGCACGACTTTATGATGGAGAGAATAACTCCTAGATTGGTGGATTACTTTTAGAGATAGCCAAAAGTTGAATTCAAATTCAAATTTGAATGTAGCACTTATAAAAGGTAGCATGTAAAAGTCACGATTAGATGTGACTCCATTCCTGAGTTCTCCATTGCCATTTTGTAAGAGAGTGAGGTCTATAGTGTAGCCTACACTACTCACCATCATTAGGCTATGATTCTCAAGCCTATGATCTTGTACAACATTGTTCATTAATACAATATATCTACATTGCTCATCTATGATCTCTCTATCATAGTCATTCATTATAGTCAACTTGTACTGCTCATATCTTAGCCATTCCTTTATCATTTTCAATGATCTATAACTTGCTGGAATCAGTTCCAAGTTCTCTATATGCTCACAAACTTTGAAGGAGATCCATTCAGCCAATTTGGAGAAAAGTGCATCAAAGCACTCACTCGTCAAATTCTCTAGAGGTCCTAAAAAATCAGGGGTAATGGTTTGATTGCCAGATTTATTGCTCTATGTATAGTGCATCATTTTAAGTGATTCCACTTGGAATCATTAGCTTACTAAGCTAATCTAATATATCTAAAATGAATTTTTCTGATTCCTGTTGTACTAGAAGCACTGATCATAACAAGCAGTAGGTGGGTGAACAAAATTAGAAAGTTTTCATTGATCCTTCAACTTGGAAGTAGTCTATTTTGATTCAATCGTTTCTCACATCATTTCCAAAGTACATAGGCACTTTTATAGTGTCATTGGAAAGATAAGAGGGCCCACAACTTAACTCTGAAGCTACAAGGGGCCGATACAAAGCAAGATTTGGCAGTATCTACTCATTTCTTGGAGTGTCCATCCATCTTTCCCAATATTGGTATCAGAGCAAAGTTAAGGTAAAATGGGAGATGGTTTTCCTTCTTTCATTGATAAATTGGACAGGAACAACTATCAAGCATGGTCCTTAAGGATGAAGACATGCTTGCAAGGAAGAAGCCTTAAAGGATACATCTCAGGAGATGAGGAGATGCTTATATTCAGAAGCAAAGGACAACCTACAAGAGAGGAGCATGAAAGACTGAACACATGGTGTGCCAAGGATGCATTAGCAAGGTCTTACTTACTTAACTCAATCTTTGATTTTCTTCTTCCACATATTAGGAACTGTAAGACATCCCAAGAGACTTGGGAAACATTCTCTTCATATTTCTCTTCCAACACAAGGGCTAGGAAGAACCAATTGTGGATTGAGTTTACCACTCAAAGAAAGCAACCCAAGCAAGATATGTGACCAAAAGTAAAGATGTAGCAGATCAATTGGCAAGCTTAGGAGAAGAAATTGAAGAGGAGCAGATTGTAAGACAAGTAATCAATGGTATTAAGCTGATGACAAATGGGAGAGCTTCACAACTGCCATGGACTTGTACATGGACATGCAGATTCCTAATCTTACCACTCTCATGGGGAAACTATTTACCCATGAAGCCAAGCTCAACAAGAATGGAGATTCATCAAGAGGTAATAGCTCTCCTTCCCTATACACTGATAAAAGTAAGTCCAAAGAGAAAGGGAAGAACAAGAAGGATGAAGATGAAGGAACTACCTCCCAAGCCAACTATGCACGAAGAGGTAGAACCTCAAGAGGAAGGGGCAAAGGAGGTAAGCCAGGTAGAGGGAGACCTTATAACTCCTCACCATGTAATATTTAAGGATTGTCAAATCATACTACAGATGCGTGTTACAAGAACTTCAAGAATCTGAGAGGTAGAGAATATCAAAGAGGTGGATATACACAATCAAGAGGAAGATTCAATCACCATCAAGGATACAATAACAACTACAACAACAATACAATAGAAACTACCAAGGAGGTTACAAATCAAGGAAAGATTACAACAACTATACAGAGGAGCAAGAAGATTCTCTTCTGATTATGAACATGACTTCAAAACCAAGTATAGATGATGACCATCTCTTCTACATTGACTCAGGATGCTCAAACCACGTGGCAGGCAATGTGGCTCTTCTCTCTGACCTTGAGGAACCAAAGGGTAAACATCAGGTACAAACATGTGATGATACCAAGCACTCAGTGATTAAAGTAGGGAATGTTAAGACCTCTGATGGAAATAAGAATCTGTTGAGCAGAGTTCTATATGTACCTACAATTACCAAAAACTTAATGAGTGTTGGAGAGATTGTGGAAAAGAGTTTGCAGGTCAGGTTCAATCAATATGGAGCATTTTTGGAGGATCCCCAACATGGATTCAAAAGAATTGCCAAAGGAGAAAAGACAGGTAGATTATTCACTTTTGAACTTGAAGATACAAGGAATATTGCAGTCTATAGCTACAGAGATCAAACACTTTCAGAGCTTGAAATCTGGCATAAAAGATTAGGACATGTTGGTGAGAGAACTTAAAAAAAAAATTGTAGAGACCAATGTGTGCTTGGGATACCTAATGTATCCAAGCAACATATGATTTATAAATGTGGTGCTTGTCAGTTTGGAAAATCTCACAAGTTACCGTTCTCAAGGAAAGGCTACATGCATGAGGACTACCTAGAGCTTGTCCATACAAATGTATGGGGACCAAGTAAGGATCCCTCAATATTTGGATCAAGGTATTATGAATGTTTCATTGATGATTACAGTAGGTGGACTGTATTGTAGTTTATGAAGCACAAAGATGAAGTATTCAGTTGCTTTAAAAAGTATCTTGCACTTGTTGAGAACCAAACAGGGAGAAACCTAAAGAAACTAAGGTCAGATGGAGGAGGTGAGTACTTCTCAAATGAGTTTGATGTATTCTTGCAGGACAGAGGAATCAAGAGAGAAATTACAACAAGGTATACCCCTGAGAAAAATGGGGTGGTAGAGAGGAGAAATAGATTAATTTTTGAAACAACTAGGTCAATGCTAAATGAGAAAAAATTACATAATTACTTGTGGGCAGAAAGTGTATCTACTGCCCCTTATCTTGTAAATAGGTTGCCATCCAAATCACTTGATGGGATGACCCCATATGAAGCATGGCATGATAGAAGACCTCACTTGATCATTGCAAGATCTTTGGATGTGTTGCTTATGTGCACATTCCTTCTCAAATAAGAGGTAAGCTGGACCCTAAGGAAGAAAAGTGCATCTTCATAGGGTATGACTTGAATAAAAAAGGATACAGGTTCTACAATCCATCCAACAAAGGATTTATGGTCAGTAGAGATGTTGTCTTTGATGAGAATGACTCTTAGGTTGAAAATACTACCTTATGACTTGGAAGAGGAGTCTCCAAGCCTCATTAAGGAGGAGCCTAATCAGATTGAAGACATCCACTCAGATGATGAGGACATCATCAACTTAGAAGAATTCAAGGCATGGAAGTCCAAAGGGAAAGTCAAGATGAAGAAATTGGAGGATATATCTGAATCATCCAACCAAGCAATCAGAAGATCACAAAGGGAGAGCAAGAAGCCAATCAGATATGGGTATGACACTTCCTTAGTAACTAGGTCATATTGTCTCTAAGAATGGAATATTAATAGATGAGGATAAGGTAAGAGCCATAGTAGGGTTGCCGAGGCCAAGGAATGTTAAAGAGGTACAAGCCTTTATGGGCCATTGTGGATATTATCGTAGATTTATCCACATGTATGCGATCATAGCTAAGCCTCTTTGCGCTCTATTGACATTTTGAGTGGAACCATGAATGCAAAAATTCCTTCAATGAGTTGAAGAGACGTTTGTGCACAGCACCGATAGTGACCACTCCAAATTGGAATAAACCATTTCATGTTCATGTAGATGCATCCAATCATGCAATAGGATGTGTACTAGCACAACCCACAGGTGAAGGAAATCTAGATTTGCCTATAGCATATGCTAGTAGATAGTTGAATGCGACTGAACAAAACTATACAACAACGGATAGAGAAGGCTTAGGCATGGTATATGCCATGAAGAAGTTTAGACACTATTTATTGGCCAAAAAGTTCAAGTTTTTCACTAATCATCAAGATTTATTATATTTGGTCAATAAACGTTGCAATACAGACAGTTAGTAAGATGGTTTCTCTTATGAATGGAATACGGCTTTTAAGTGATTGTTAGGAAAGGTAGGACCCACCTCAAGATAGATCACCTTTCTCGCATTACTTCAAGAGAGTCAGTGCAAGGAGTGTCTGATGAATTGCCCGATGCTTATTTGTTCAATTTAGAAGTTTTTCCTAAATGGGCAAATAAGTTGCTACCAGTCGTAACCTTCAGACCTGCAAATAAAAACGTGAAAAAAAACAAAGATGAAATTGTAAGATCATAAAAATATCAAATATTGGTGCGAAGATGATGAACATAGTAGTTGATTGCAACAAGCCCATGAAGGATTGTTGGGAAATCACTATTCTAAACAACAAACATTACTAAATCTAAAATTTTTAGGAGTGTTTTGGCTTAGTATGGATAAAGAAATATATGAGTGGGTTAAGAATTGTCCAATATGTCAGACGAGACCCCCAGTTGAGCATGCTACCCTTTGTCATGTGTCGATAATCCAAAATGGAGTGCTCCACTGGTAGAATTTATGAGATCGAGAACAATACCGAATGAGACTAGTCTAGAAAACAGAGCATGGAGCAAGAGGCTCAAGACTATGCCTTAGTAGGAGACAACATATACCAAAGAGGCAAAGATGGTTACTTAAGATTTTGTGTTCACGAATCAGACTATTTGAAACAACACACAGTGGTGTTGCAAGTGGACACTCCAGGCCTAATAGAGTAATCCAAGATCATTCTATTCTCAGGACTTTGGTGGCCCACTCTTCATATGGATGCACATACCTATGTGAAGAAATGTGACACATGCCAACGTGCACAATATCCGATCAGAAAAGATATGCCTTTGAGACCAATGATGGGAGGACATGCATTCTCAAAGTGGGATATAGACTTTGTAGGTCCCATTAACCCCCCAACTAAAAACTCCCATGCAGAATACATTATTGTAGCCATAGATTACCTTACAAAGTGGGTAGAAGTAAAATCCATGACAAGCTCAACCACAAAGTATCCGACAAATTTGGGTGCCTAAGAAATTAGCTACAACTCGACAAGGGCAATTACACATGTGGGTACCCAAGGCACTCTTAGATGCACAAGGTCCAATTATCTCCCTCACAAGAAAAGTCTCAACAAAGAAGCCACGGAGAGGCATGCACCAATGCCAAGCACTGAGATCAAAAGAAGGTCAATTCACCTCTTTGGCAATAGAAAGAAGAAAATCATCAAGGATATGGTTTTGGAAGCCAAACGTACCAGTAGCATCTACAGAACCAAAGAGCCAACCATGCAGGATATAGAATTTAAGCAACCAATGAAAGATGAAGAAGTCAAAAATGACTTGTACGCATCCAAACATTGTTCTAAAATGGATCCCCATAAGAAGGAATGATCAGTTATCATTTTGAAATCCAAAGGATACCTCCACAAAGGCTGCATCAACATCTGCAAGAACATTGAAACCCTCGACGTGCAACAACCATGTGCCTTTGGCATAACCTTATCTTTTGCACCATTCACGTCATGCATTTCCAAAGTGTGCATTAATATAGGGCCACATTACACGGTCGTGCATAGACACAATTGAGAATCCTAGGTACATGAGACACATCTATTTTGTTGTTACTAACCTCTCTATTCTTGTTTTATGACATTTTTCTTCAAAAGAAAAACAATAGAGAACAAAAAGAGAAAGGACATAACTATGTGTTTGAAGAATCTCATCAGCGACCCATCAACACAAACATCCATCAACAATGAAAGAAAAGCCAATGGTCAATCACCATGATGGGAGTACAACACGAAGAGATGAACATAGATCTACCTTTCACTGTGGTAGGACTCACCTAATTCGGCAACACTATAACCATGATAGATTAGGAAACCTCTTTGCCTTGAGCACTTAGCCAAGACCCACCTTTTGCACCATACTTCTTACAATGCATTCCCCAAGTATGCATCAATAGCGCCGCATTACAAGGTCGTGCACAAGGCACATATTTTCTTCAATCCATGCATTAACACACTTACCCATCATTCATTATGGGTTACGAATACTTGGCATGAATAATTGTGAAATCCATCTTTGAAAGATCCAAAGGACATCCAAGTTACAACATCAGTACCTATGATGCAATTCATTGGCAACATCTACTCAAAATCAACAGGGACAATCTCCATACAGTCCCTTCTATGGTGGGAGAGGGGGTTTGAGGTCCCCACAGGATACCACTCAACCTTCACTCTCTGCTTCATGCCTCTATCTCTGAAGCCGAAATCATTGAGGTCATTGATGCCCTCCCTTCAGGTAATCATTGAGGTCATTGATGCCCTCCCTTCAGGTAATCATTGAAGCCGAAATCATTGAGGTCATTGATGCCCTCCCGACGGGCTCACTAATGAGTTCTTTAAATCCTTCAAGTTGGTGGTTGCCACCCCTCTTCGTTTGGTTTGGCAAGAGGCACTCAAGTTTGGCGCGCTTCCTTCTTGTCTCAACAATGGCATTATCAAGTTAGTACACAAAAAAGGGGAAAAGAACAGAATAGAGAACTGGCGTCCCATTACAATGCTCCAAACAGGATACAAGATCATCGCCAAATTCATTGCCAACAGAATCTCTTGCCACTTGAGAGCGTGGTTAAGCGAGGACCAAAAAGGTTTCATCAAAGGCAGGTCAATTTTGGAAACCATTATAGATATCTGGGAAGGTCTTGAATTTGCAAATGAGTCTAAACAAGAAGTAGTATTCCTCAAGATCGACTTTGATAAAGCCTACGACAGGCTAGAATGGGACTATATTCTACAGTCGCTACAAGATCTTGGATGTAGTCAGAAATTCACCAAGATGATCGCGACCCTTCTCGGAAACGCATCGACAAATTAACATTAATGGAAAACTTTCAAAGGTGATCAAACTTAGAAGATCTATCAGACAAGGGTGCCCATTGGCTCCCCTTCTCTTTGCCATTGCCACGGAAGGGCTTAGCAGGCTAGTGGAGCATCAAGTGGAAGCTGGTAACATTAAAGGCCTTTGTTTGCCGCATGACCACAGTCAGATCACCATGAGACTTTTTGCCGATGATATGAACGCTTTTGTTCACAATGATAGTACCAGCCTGGAGACGTTCTGGAAGTGTCTTGCTACTTTTTGTGAAGCCTCTGGATCCATAATCAACCACTCTAAGACCGCCTTTAGAGCTATTGGTGGGTCACAGCCCGACCTTCTCATTGATCATGGCTGTCAAATAATTCCGCAGGGCCAAATTTTTCGGCTTCTTGGGATTCCCTTGGGGTTTGGCGTCTCTATGGAACAACGGTGGAACTGGGTGCTTGCCAAACTCGAAAACAAGCTTAACTATTGGAGAGGTATGCGAATCAATCTTGCTGGTCGTGCTATGGTCATCAACACGTTCCTCTTATCATCTACCATTTATTTCCTTTCTTGTTGGAGACCGAAAGAGCAAGATCTGTCCAAACTGGATAGTATTTGTAGAAACTTCCTTTGGACGGGCGACCATAATAGGAGGGGGGTGTCTAAAATCAAATGGTCCATCTGCACCAGCCATAGAGATAGTGGGGGACTTGGTATCTTGGACATTCGGTGCATGGCTAACAAACTGTCGGCCAAATGGATGATTAAGGCTTGGCGCAACGGGGAGGCCTCGTGGGCCAAGTTGATCTTCAGAAACAAGAATGAGTTGGCGCTCATGGGTTTCCCAAATTGGAAGAATCTTGACATCTTGACCTTGCTGTTTTCCCCGATCCCCGTCTTCCCGAAAGGCTCTAATCTGGTGTGCTCCCTTTGGAAGAGTTGGAATAAAGTCAAAAGCTTCACAAGAATAAGTGAAGACTGGAAGTGGGCTGCCGGTATCAGACAAAACGACTCTATCTGGTTTCCGATCCATGGCATCCGGAGTGTGGAATCTTGGAGCATTCAAAATGCCAAGAAGCTATGGAACAAAGGCTTCAAAAAATGGAAACATCTCTGGAAACAAGACACCAACCGCTGGATCAACTTGGAGGATATTGACCCTAGCATCAACATTTCGCATGAAGAATGGAACACTTTGCAAAGCAGATGTCTCGCCTGGGACCGACACAAAGTTCGCCTTCTCATGGGACACGACATGCCGAGCTCGCTTGGTCTCAAATGGCACAATGGGAATAGCCTATCAAAAATCCCGAACATCAAAGAAACGATCGACTATCAGGTTAACCTCAACAAAAAGTGGTGCCTGTCATGGACGCGACTTCGGTGGGACATGAAGTTCATGGCTATCTGGCACCCCCTCATAGAAATCAAAAAGTTTGTCCTCTTATGGCAAATTCTTCATCATGGAATCTGGACCAACCTTAAGGCTAGCAAAATTTGTGGGATCCCTCCCTGGTGCAAACGCTGCTACCGGTCTATCGAAGATGTTTCACAAATCTTCTTTACCTGCCCCAACTCCAATAGACTCTGGCAGGTGGTTGGAAAGAGAATTAGACTTCAAAAACGTCTCAGTTGGCAGCAAGCTCTGCTGGGAGAAGCGATCGGCTGCTCCGCGACTCTCTGGAACGCCATCAGAGGGGAGGTCCTATGGAAAATTTGGCGGGAAAGATGTGCTTTCAACTTCGGTGACTCCCCCAAGGAGTGGTCAATTGAGAAATCGTTGTTCCTCCTTGGCAAAAGGATTGTCAACTGTAAAAAATCCCCCCCCTTTAGGCATCATCAAGTACTCCTTTTGATAGATAACAAGCTTAAACCCAAGTGGGCCCCACATGAGGGTGATGAGAGGGTAATTAACCTTCTTTGTAATGTCATCTAAGCTCTGTAAAAGCTTCCCCTGCTTTGTGGGATTTGGGGGGTCCCGTGGGCACTAGTCCCCTTCTCTTGTACTTTTCTCTATTTAATTCAAGTCCGGGAGAGTAGGCTAATGCCGAACTTCCTTTATATTAAAAAAAAACAGGGACAATCTCTTTTGAGCAACTAACAATTCTTGAAAGCTCACAAATACACCGTCAAGCTGGAATCCAAGAAAGAAGTACATACCAAGGGACTACAATGTACAAAGGCTAGTAAGGACAAAAGGAAGAACTAGATAACCGCACCTGCTACATTTAGAAGATCGACAGCTCTTGTTGATACATGAGGCACACTACAACTCCAAATACTACATGGAACAACCACTCCAACAAGGGTCTATCAGGGATGACAAACCCGAGAGGGGGGAGTGTTGATAGTCAAGGTCAAGCACAAGGCACAAGAATGCATCAAAGAAGCGCACACACAAGAAGAAGGAGCTTGTGGGGAGCTCCAAGAAGCACATGTCAAATTTTTAGAAGAAATCCCTATAAAAACAGTGATTTTTATCACTAAAAACCTTTTTACTTACAACTCCATTTTCCTCAAGCTGAGGAGTCTTCAAGATTGAGGAGTATTAGAAGTATCTACATACCGATTTTCATAATTTTTAGACTCCATTTGGCCCCTCAAATAAGCCGGAGAACTTAATTTTTAACTAGGCCAAACACTAGGCCTAGACAGGGCCAAAACTACTCAAAAAACTATAAAAAGAGCTAGAGAACTCATTTTTAGGTTAGCTTGTTAGAGATTTGAGCTTTTGTAAGAGAGTTCTTTTGTAATAGAAGCTTTCCATTATTCCTCTCTTTGTTCTTACCTTGTGCATGTGTGTGTGTATGTGTGTGCATGCTAGTGTGCTTCTCACTCACGCACTTGTGCCTTCACTTGCTCACGATCTTCATACCAGTCCTCATGTCTCCGTGGATTGACATTTATGAGGTGGATCTCCTCAAGTTGGTACCTGCCATTGTGCTTGATGCATTCCTGTCATATTCCTATTTCAATCAACAATGCTACTCGTGCTTAGCCTAAGCTAGTAATTGACTGAGGGGGTTGAGAGTTCTTCCAACCTCAAGTCAGATTCATTGAATGCTATGGTGCCCAAGAAGCCATGCTTCCCAAGCGCCTTGCTTAGCTTCACCTTTTTCCTTGCTTTGTATGCCCTTGTATGACTCTTAATAGGCCTACAAAAATCCAAAGTTTAGACCAACTTTTAACCTTAATGAACAAGCACTTTGATTTATACACTTTTAAGGGTCCTTTTTTTCTTTATGGAATCCTCAAGTGCCCCCTTGGTTTCCTAATCCCACAAAAGTGTCCACTTCAATTTACCCTGTGGTAGTGATTGCAACTCCTACACTTGAGTCAAAATAGCCTTGGTGGGGTAACCTTGATGAGTGATTGGAAGATAGGTGTTTCCTTCTTCTCCTTCACTCATGTCTCCTATCTTGTCCAAGGGTATTTCAAGAACTATTCGATGTGATCCAACCTAGGAATGGGTTTTATCCACTTCCAGTACTTGATTGACTACATGTTTCCACAATTCTGGCTTAACCTTTAGTAGCTCCTCTAAGGTGAGATTGCACTACACTTTAGTATTCTTTACTACTTCTGTATTCCTAGGTATGTCTGAGTCTTCATTCCTTATCATGCTTGTGGGTGCTCTCATACAGGTAGGCTTGGCTTCCCATGGGCCTGCAAAATGAGGCACTTCTTGTAGGGAATTATACTCAAAGTCTAATCTTTCACTAGACTGATCCTCTTGTTCTCCATCAATAGAAGGAATATCTTATGGGAATTGATCATGTAGATCATCCACAAGTTCAATGGGAGGAGGATTTTCACTTTCTTTTGTCCATTTCTCTTCTTGAATTTCTCTCAGAAATTATTGTGAGTATTGATTTACAAAAGAAGAAGTTCTTGAATCGGTGGAATTGGGAACACAAGCATCCTTGGGAGGAAGGCTTATCCTTTCGCTTCTAATGTTACTCACCTCTGATGTAGCTTCTTTTCCTGACTCAGCTATCATCCTTTCCAATCTTTCTAATAATCCATCAAAGTGTAATTGATTTTTGGTTGAACTAAAGTAATTGAAGAGCACAACTAGGTTCAAACATGGTTTGAGTCAATTCTACCATCTTAGCACAAGCTTTTTTCTATATCTATGTCAGCCCTAGGGTAACACTTTTCATGATCTATCACATTTGGCCCTTCTTGGATTTTGGCCTAATATGCTTTAAGCATCATGTCAAAGTCTTCGGGAGTGGGATCTGCTAGGGCTGATCCTACTCTAGGTGGTGGTGGGGTTATATGAGGTGGATTAGAAAGTGGTGGATTAGAAGGTGATGGGGATGGTGGTGGTGGTGTTGTGTGAGAGTGCATTTGATATGTGAGTTCAACTATTTTGGCTTTTGTTTCTCTTAGGCTTTCCTCAAGCTTGCTCATTTTCTTCGACCATTGTCTCTTCATTCATTCATGGCTATCTTTCCAAGATCTTGTTCTTTTCTTAGTTAGACTCTCAGTCTCACTAACCTTGGAGCTCTTTTCTTGAGCTAAACCTTGATTCTGCTCTAACACCTAAGCTCTAGTGACCACTTGCACGGGGATGGTGGAAGTCACACTTCCATTTGAATCTACCACTAATCCAATGACATTAATGGGAGTGATCTTCGGTACATGTTTGGTTTCTTAGGGCAATCCCATAGAAGGTGCTCCTTCCCACAATCCTAAAAAAAACCTTGAATTGTCACCAATTGGGGTTGCATAGGTTCAGGTATAGGGCGATCACGAATGAAGTGATCTCCTTGGCATCTATAGCAGGGCCCTCTAGGTCCTGGGGGTCTCATTTGGTTGGTTGGGGCCTAAAGTTAGGACTTTTGTACATTACATTAGCTTATTCTGGCTCCCAACTAGATTTGCTAGGCTCCTCATAAGAGTTAGTCTCATTATGTTCTAGTGACCACATATAGTAGGCTGTGTTGAGGAATCACTCACGAATTTGACATACAGATAGATATAAAAAGAAAAAAAGAAAAAGAAAAGAAGCGGAAACTTTAGAAAATCAAAAGCCTTAGTTGTACAGCGTGCCAAATCAGTCCGTTAACTAGATTCAAGAATTGTACGAGTAATAGAGCAATAAACCGCGATGGGCGCAATAATTTGCGTGTAACGTGAATTAAAGAATGAGAGCAGGAAGAACGCAGAAGAAAAGTGTAATAAACACAAGGATTGAAGGACTCGAGGCTGCTGAGAAAGAGAAGGAGAGGATTACGAGAGATCGCGTATGAGTGAAGAGAGAGTGAGAAGTTCTCAGAAGACGCCATAGATCGTGTATGTACAGATGAATAACAGAAACCTGGAATGTCAGGTATTCATCTGAGAGGGATGGTAATAAGAAACTACTCAGTGTAAGAGAGTTTCTACAGCTTGAGCAAGAAGAGGCCAAGCTTGTTTGTACACATCTTCTCTAATAGAAAACACATGTTCATGTGGAAGTTGCGCGTTCTGTTCGCGTGTGAAGAATCTGAAGTTTTTCGTGTTACAGTAGAGATTTCGTTAACCATTAATAGTTACAGTTCGTTACTAAACGTGTCTCTCGGTACTCTCTCAGTAAACGAATGTCTCGGTCAAAGATATCTCAGTAAACACATTTTCGGTAAGTTATAGTTTTCTCAGAAAGTGAATTTTTCCGGTAGAACAACGAAGTATATCTCGCAGTAGAATTCGAAGCTTTGTATGAGAGATAGCTCATCTTGTAGCTAGACGTCTCTACTTTAAGCTGATCACAGTTTCCGGTGGAATGGATATGTACACACAGTACAAAGTCCAACCAGAAAGTGGCACTTGAGAACTGTGAAGTTTTCTGTAAACTTCAAGAAGAAGTCCATTCAGTGTAGGAAGTTCATGTATCACTTCCTTACTTCACATAAACTCATTTGAAGTAATCACGAGCAGAATCAAAGTTCATCCCGGTGATATTTTGGTAAAATTTCGGTGACATCCCTGTGACAGTCCGGTGAAGTTCCGGTGGAATTCAAGTCGCAGTTTAACACAATTAAGCGACAGTAATCCTACTAAGCTATTGTTGATTACAGAGGTGCTCTATATCACTTTAGCTTAGCTCTCTATTCGACAGCGCGGCAATTTCCGCAGGCCTGACAAGGTTCAAGCCTTGCCGTGACGACCATTATCAGCGATATCAGAACGGAAGATAATCGCCAACAAGTGGTATCAGAGCGAAAGAAGGATACCACACATCCGCAACAAGTGGTATCATAGCAGGTTAGCTCCACGAGCGGCATCAGAGCCAAAAGACTCTCAAAGGCAACCTAAAGCAAGCAAGAAGATCATGGCAGATCATGTCCAAATTGATAAGCTGGACAGAGATAATTATCCCGCGTGGGTAATGCGTATGGAAGCCTTACTTATGAGTAAGGACTTAATGATGTATGTGACCGGAGAAGAAAGGAAGCCGACCTTCGAAGATGATAGCCAACCGAAAAAAGAAGAGTTAGAAGCTCTGAAGCTATGGCAGAAGAAAGATGCAACGACAAGAGCCTACATTTACAACACTGTTTCAGATCATCTACTACCGCACATTAGAGGTTTGGAGAAAGCGGAGGACATATGGAGCGCATTGGAAGACCACTTCCAAGATACTACGAAGGCTAGAAAGGCTAGCTTATGGTCCGAGTTCACAACGTTCAAAAAGAAGCCAAGTCAAAGCATTAGTGACTACGTCACTAAAATGAAGGATCTAGCAGATAGTCTTGGATCCATAAAAGAAGATGTCGAAAATCACAGATTGATAGCGCAACTGCTAACAGGGTTGAGAGGAGATGAAAGGTGGAAACCTTTCGTACTCTCAACTGAACTTTCTTTAAATCACTTTGTACCAGATTTAAATCAGTTGCTTGGTTTGATGCTCACATATGAGCAAGATCTGAAAGGAGATGGAGATAAAGGACAAAGCTCTGCAATGTACATGAAGAACAAGAAGAAAGACAAAGCTAAGCCAAAAGATGAAGAAGATTCAAGCGCTCAGGCTTATTATGCTAGAGGTAAAGGCATCGGCAAAGCAAGAGGCTTTGGAAGAGGAAGAAGTAGTAAGAATACCAACAAGAAAGCTTGCTGGATTTGTGGACTAAGTAATCATCTGGCGCATGACTGTTGGCACAACCAACAGGGATCAAATCAAAATCAGAACAGTAATAACAGAGGTAGAAGCGGAAGATATCAAAATTAACTTCCAAAAGGGTAGACAAAATCAAAGAGGAGGCTATGGTAGAGGTGGAACAAGAAGTTGGGGACAGGGCCAATCCTACAACACCACCTACAACAACTACGCAAATGACACACAGAATGAAAATCATACATCATTGATGATGAACTCAATCAGCACATCTGATAACGAAGATCTAAAGGTATTTTACATTGACTCTGGGTGTTCTAATCACTTGTCAGGAAACATAGAACTGATGACAGAACTGGAAAAAGGTTGGAAAGGTGAAATGTAAGAGTGGAGCAGATTTGCTAACCAATGTTTTGTATGTTCCAACAATACCGAAAAATCTGATTAGTGTGGGACAGATAGTCGAGAAAGGTTTTCAGGTCAGATTTACAAACAAAGGAGTATTTGTAGAAGATCCCGAGAAAGGATATAATCAGATTGTCTCTGGTAAGAAAGAAGGAAGACTCTTTACTTTAAGAGTACAAGGGAACATTGGCCAAGCGTTGCTCACATATGATGAAAAGGTGATTACAGAACTTGATCTCTGGCACAAGAGATTAGGTCATTTCAATGAAAAAGGAATCAAAGCTATGATAGCAAATCAGTCTGTACTGGGATTACCGAACGTACAGAACCAACATATGATTCACAAATGTGAAGCTTGTCAGATGGGAAAAACCCACAGGCTACCTTTCCAGAAGAAAGGATTCAAACATGATGGTGTGCTAGAACTCATACATACAGATGTATGGGGACCGACAAAGGAAGGATCTATTAGCGGATCAAGGTATTATGTCCTTTTCATTGATGATGCAACAAGATGGATAACCCTTTATGTTTTGAAAGAGAAATCAGAAGTGTTTGGAGCTTTCAGACATTTTCATGCATATGTTGAAAGACTCACAGGTCGAAAGCTTAAAAGACTGAGGTCTGATGGAGGGGGAGAATACTTCTCCCGAGAGTTCAATGATTACCTTTGGAATGCAGGTATCAAGAGAGAAATAACCTGCAGGTATACACCACAACAAAACGGTGTAGCAGAAAGAAGGAACCAAACTCTAGTCGAGTTTGCACGAGCTATGCTGAAAGAAAAGAATTGTCCAGATTATCTTTGGGCTGAAGCCGTAAATACAGCTACATACTTGGTAAACAGATTACCGTGTACAGCATTAGAAGGAATGACCCCTTATGAAGCCTGGTGGGGAAAGAAGCCAACACTTGATCATTGTAAAGTGTTTGGATCAGTCACTTATGCTTATATACCGTCTCAACTGAGACATAAGCTTGAACCAAAAGCAGAGAAATATGTGTTCGTGGGATATGATGAAAAGCAGATGGGTTACAGGTTATGGAGTCCTCTAACCAAACAATTTACTGTTTCCAGAGATGTAACATTTGATGAACAGAAAAGCTGGTATGCAGATCAGAGTCATACAGCTGAAGAATTTGAAGAAGAGATAAAAAGAAAGGAGAAAGGTAAATCAATCGTACAGGTGAATAAAGATGAAGATTATCTGCAGGCAAGTACGTCCAGGACCGGATCAGGTATGAGAAACGAAGATGAAGAAGTGTATTCAGATACACACGAAGAATACGAGCTAAGGAGGTCAAACAGAGTAAGAAGACAACCTGAAAGGTACTCGTATGATACATCTTATATAACTTAGAAAGATTATGCATATATGGTCAAAGATGATGATGAACCTCAGAGCTATGATGAAGCTAAGGGCAAGAAGCGATGGGAAGAAGCAATGGAAGAAGAATTCAGCACACTAGAAGAGAACAAGACATGGGAACTTGTTCTGAAACCAAATGGTAAGAAAGTAATCGGAAATAATTCAAAGTTAAGAAACTTGCAGATGGAAGGATAGCCAGCCATAAAGCGAGACTGGTTATCAAGGGCTATGCTCAGACGCATGGCATAGACTATGACGAGACGTTTAGTCCGGTGGCAAAGATGTCAACCATAAGGACAATGATTGCTATAGCAGCATCAAAAGGATGGAAGCTAAGTCAACTAGATATAAAGAATGCATTCCTGAATGGATATATATATCAGACGAAGTCTACATGGAACAACCAGAAGGTTTCGTAAATTCCAGATACCCAGAACATGTGTGCAGACTAAGAAAAGCACTTTATGGACTGAAGCAAGCTCCAAGAGCTTGGAACTACAGACTTGTGAAGTGTCTCAATGAACTTGGATACCAAAGTTTGAAGGCAGATGCAAGTCTACTCATCAAAAGAACAGAAGAAGGAATGATCTACATTTGTATTTATGTAGACGACATAATAATTATAGGTACCTCAGAAGCAGGAATCACAGAGGTAAAGAAACTGCTCGAAAAGGAATTCAAAATCAGTGACCTGGGAAAGTTATCATACTTTCTAGGTATGGAAATCACATATACAGATCATGGTGTATATGTTACGCAAAAAGGGTATCTCCTAAACTTACTGAAGAAGTTTAATATGGAGAATTGCAGAGAAGCTTCAACACCGCTTGAAGTAAATCATAAACTCAGTAAATATGATGGAACAGAGTTCAAAGATATGAAGAAGTATCAGTCGTTAGTAGGAAGCTTAATTTACGCTATGCTAACAAGACTGGATCTGAGCTATCCGGTGGGAGTTCTTTCACAGTTTATGCATTGTCCGACAGATCAACATTGGGTTGCAGGACAAAGAGTTCTTAGATATATAAAAAGAACTGTAAAGGAAGGACTATATTATCCTTTTACATCAGATATAAAGCTGAGGGCATTCAGTGACTCAGACTGGGCAGGAAGTCAAGATGACAAAAGATCAACACATGGGTATATGATATACCTAGGAGATAAGCTAGTAAGCTGGTGTTCAAAGAAACAGCATAGAGTAGCTTTATCGTCAACAGAAGCCGAATACAAAGGACTGGTAGAAGCAGCAAAAGAAGTAATATGGATGCAGACCTTGCTCAAAAGCATGGGTATTGATCAAGGTATACCAATTATACATGGAGACAATATGAGCTCTCTATATCTTGCAGCGAACCCAGTATTTCACGCAAGAACAAAGCACATAGAAAATCAGTATCATTTCCTGAGGGAAAAGGTAATGGAGAAGGAGATAGAAATAGTCTACACTCCTACGAAAGATCAGATAGCAGATATCTTGACAAAAAGCTTGGATGGAACAAAGACAAGCAGATTCAAAGAAATGGCAGGAATAAAAGAAAGAAAGATATATGAAAGACCAGAAGAGGTCAAATTAGTGATTGAGGGGGAGCTGTTGAGGAATCACTCACGAATTTGACATACAGACAGATATAAAAAGAAAAAAAGAAAAAGAAAAGAAGTGGAATCTTCAGAAAATCAAAAGCCTCAGTTGTACAGCGTGCGAAATCAGTCCGTTAACTAGATTCAAGAATTGTACGAGTAACAGAGCAATAAACCGCGGTGGGCGCAATAATTCGCGCGTAACGTGAATTAAAGAATGAGAGCGGGAAGAGCGCAGAAGAAAAGTGTATATAAACACAAGGATTGAAGGACTCGAGGCTGCTGAGAAAGAGAAGGAGAGGATTACGAGAGATCGCGTATGAGTGAAGAGAGAGTGAGAAGTTCTCAGAAGACGCCATAGATCACGTATGTACAGATGAATAACAGAAACCTGGAATGTCAGGTATTCATCTGAGAGGGATGGTAATAAGAAACTACTCAGTGTAAGAGAGTTTCTACAGCTTGAGCAAGAAGAGGCCAAGCTTGTTTGTACACATCTTCTCTAATAGAAAACACATGTTCATGTGGAAGTTTGCGCGTTCTGTTCGCATGTGTAGAATCTGAAGTTTTTCGTGTTACAGTAGAGAGTTCGTTAACCATTAACAGTTACAGTTTGTTACTAAACGTGTCTCTCGGTACTCTCTCAGTAAAGGAATGTCTCGGTCAAAGATATCTCAGTAAACGCATTTTCGATCAGTTATAGTTTTCTCAGAAAGCGAATTTTTTCGGTAGAACAACGAAGTATATCTCGCAGTAGAATTTGAAGCTTTGTATGAGAGATAGCTCATCTTGTAGCTAGACGTCTCTACTTTAAGCTGATCACAGTTTCTGGTGGAATGGATATGTACACACAGTACAAAGTCTAACCGGAAAGTGGCACTTCAGAACTGTGAAGTTTTCTATAAACTTCAAAAAGAAGTCCATTCAGTGTAGGAAGTTCACGTATCACTTCCTTACTTCACATAAACTCATTTGAAGTAATCACGAGCAGAATCAAAGTTCATTCCGGTGATATTCCGGTAAAATTTCGGTGACGTCCCTGTGACAGTCCGGTGAAGTTTCAGTGGAATTCAAGTCGCAGTTTAACACAATTAAGCGACAGTAATCCTGCTAAGCTACTATTGATTACAGAGGTGCTCTATATCACTTTAGCTTAGCTCTCTATTCGGCGGTGTGGCAATTTCCGCAGGCCTGACAAGGTTCAAGCCTTACCGTGACGACCATTATCAGCGATATCAGAACGGAAGATAATCGCCAACAAGTGGTATCAGAGCGAAAGAAGGATACCACACATCTGCAACAGGCTGGTGGACTATCCATTTGAGTTGAGTCAAAACTCTGATTATTTGAGTCACTTTCTGAGATCAATGGTGATGCTCACACTAATGCTCTATTCAAATTTTCTTCAGCTGCCGCATACCTTATTGGGATTACACTGGTTGGAGGTGCAAGTTGTTGAACTAACACTGGTTGAGGCCTTTGTTAAGCTTGATGTTGATGCAATTAAGCCCAAGCCTACATACTTGTTGAATACACATACGCTTGATGTATTAGCACATCACTTGAGAAGCTTCATATGTACAACCTCTTGTAACTTTGAGTCTAATTACTCATTGTAAAAGTGATGTAGACCCAGGAGGAGTTAGGAAGCTTGGAATCTCATATCATTTGGTAGTTAAAGTCAAGAGAGAATCAATCCTATAATTTAGGATTACTTTTAGGTGAGGATTTGAATTTGAATTCAAATGCTTGGCTCCAAATCACGCGTGTATCTCGAGGTTCTGAGATCATTTCCATGTACCTTCTTTGAGAAGAGGAGCTCACCTCATAGCTCTCTCATCCTACACTCATTGAGCAATGTCTTATTGCCAATGACCTTGTAATTCTACATGTTCCAATCAATACATGTTCATTACTTCATACTCTCATATCTCTATCACACTATATCAGAATAGTGACTTTGTCTGAACTGGTTCTCACTCTGTACTGCATCCTTTTGCATGATTTAAAGCATGACATCTTCAATATGCTCTCTAATTTGAACCTACAAAGTTTCATTGAATTTGGTTCTCACAATTGTTGGATATCATTCGATTAATGATCACTGGTATGTGACTGTCTAGGCCCGTAAAAGTCGGGGGTGTTGCTTAACTTGCTAAACATAATTCTCTGCATATAGTCTATCACTTTAGATGATTCCAATCATGAATGGTATCTTGTTAAGCTAATTGAGGTTCCCCAAAAGGAATTTTATTAATTGCTATTATACTCAAAGAATTGAGTAAAACATTGAGCAGGTGTCTCAACCAAAATAGCAAGTTTTGTGCATTGTATCATATGCCTACCTATGTGTTTTGATTCTATCATTTTTGCATCATCTTCCAAGAAACACATATGATCATTTATGCTTATTAGCTAGCTAAGGAGGCCACAACACTCTCCAACCACTACTTATAGCAGGTGTGAAGCAGTTTTTAGCTACACCAACTCATCGCTTGTGATTATCCACCATCTCCTCCGATAGTGGTATCAAAGCAAGCACAATCAAAATGGGAGATGGTTTTCCATCCTTCATTGACAAATTGGATAGGAAAAACTACTCAGCATGGTCCCTAAGGATGCAAGCATACCTTCACAGGAGAAGCTTATATGGATACATCTCAAGAGATGAAGACATGCCAATCTTCAGAAGCAAGAATCAACCAACAAGGGAAGAGCAAGAGAGGCTAACCACATGGTGTGCAAAGGATGCTCTTGCAAGGTCATATTTACTAAACTCAATCTCTGATTTCTTGTTACCTCATGTTAGAAATTGTAAAACCTCCTGTTGTGTGAACAACAAAACTACTCTAAGAGAGACCAATCTAAATATTCTAAGTCTAATCAAACCCACAAGGGATGAGAGATGCACATATCCACCCAACAAAATCCACCCATATATATACCTCAAGACCAAAGGGGAAATGTGAGGAGAGCTTGCCAAGTGTCCTCTCCACATGGATGCTAATCCAAGGCCTTCTAACCTTGGAAATCACATGGAATCACATGGCTCTCGCATGGATTCTAAAAGGACTTCTCCCAAGCTTGTACATACAAGTCTCAAGGCTTGAGAGGCCTCCCTAAGGGTTAAATATCATACTCTTAGGTAATATCAATCCTAAGGGTCTAAACCCTTCAATTGGGAGTAAATAAATCCAAATAACTCAAGGGTTCAAACCACACTCTTGGAGTCAATTTCCCAAGGGTTTCCCAATATAATCCAAGGGTTTCTCCAAGTGGTTTTGGACCCTCAGAACCCATGTCTTTGGTCACTTTGGCCCATAGTTATACAACATTCTTCCCCCCTTTAACATTTTCATCCTCAAAAATGTGTGTAGGTATATTATGTGGAGTATTCCCCCGTGCCCCATTATCTTTTCTATAGATCATGGTTTTTTTTCATCTCTCTGATTTTGCTTCTTTGTCAGAAGGAGATTCTATCCCATACTTGATCTGAAAAGAAGGAAATCCACTTGTGGGGCTAATCCCTGCCCAAATCATTACTTAACTTTTCATATGAAACACTAAATCAAATGCTAAGTATGGATGATAAGGGTGGATTAAAACATCCCTGCCTAATTCAATGTTTCCCTATGTCTGAACTCGGCATCCATAGTACAAACATATGAAGTAGGTGGATTGTAATAGTCTCCAACTAATTTGCTATGCAGATCCATTTCAATGCACCACTTGGGTGTGGACCTAGCAAAATAGGTGGATCTCTTACTAGTTCAAGACTTTGAGAAGTCTGTTGAGGTTGACCAAAACATCTAAATAAGATGTTTCTGACTATTTTCTACTTCTTAACCAACATCTTCTGATCCTTTTTCCAAATACAGAATTACCATGTCCTATTGTACTTTAGAGTCAAGGTAGAATGTAGGAAAGAAGTGATTCTATTCTTTCGGCATCCAACCTCAAAATGATTTGCCCAAGACTTTCTCAAAAGCCTTGACTTGTTTGGAACTGTTAGAAAACTATAAACGATTCCTAAGAGTTTTTCTTCAAACTCTTTTAAGAAAACATTTTAGATTCTTCATCCATTGATCTTAAAGAAATATTAGATGGATGAATGAATTCTCTTAAACTTAAGTGTCTTCTGAAATTGAAAGGGTTCTATACAAAACATCCATCTTTTGATGTTTAATTTGGTTATCCATTTCATCTAGCTAAACCTGATCTAGGAGTGACTTTGAAGATTCCTTCCAAGTCAAATCCAAGGTTTGAAAAAGTGAGAAGGAAGAACCAAAACTCGATGTCGCCGGTTCAACTTCTAAAACACTAAAATGATTTGAGTCAAATCAAATGAGACTCAAAACTTTAAGGATTTAATCTAGCTAATGTTTTGAAGCATTGTTTCTATCTTTATGAGATTGAATCTAAATTCTCAAGAAGATCCATTGGGTAAAGTTTAAACCATCATCCATCTACCAGACTTTAGTGGTAAAAAACATCGGTGTCTCGAGCCATCGAGTTTTCATGATGTTCAACTTTATTATGATGCTTCAAATATCTTAATTAAGAACTTAGTCGTTTTCAATCTCTTGAGACTCCTATAGACTGGAATACCAAGTCTAGTATAAATCTCTTACTTTAGGAGACTGATTACCTTGTTGTACTATCAACAAGATGTTTTGGAGTAACTTAGTCTAACCCCAATTACATAGATAACTAAGTCAATCTTTTTTTTCAATATCACTAGATACACTAAAAGATATTAATTCGCTTAGTTGTATTTTTCAATTAAGTGTGTTATCCGAGATTGACTTAGTCAGACTTACCTTTCTTGAAAGGATCTTTCCAAGTTCTCTCTCTAGAAATCCATGTAGCATTTCTGATAAAGAAAATTTATGTAGATTTAACCTGGAGAAAATGTCTAAGTTATTAAATAACTTAGATGTATTAAGGTATTCTTCAATTTCATTTTTTCCTTGCCATGAACTTGGTAAGGGCTTTTCCTCCTTAGGTTTACTTCATTGTTAGGCAAGTCATACTTAATGTGGTCATAACATTAAATATGTGATATATTAGTATCCCTTTTTGGAAGACATTGCTAAGTACTTATATGGCAAAATCTAATCATGATTTTGCAAGTACTTAAGCTTCATTCCTTTCCAATTGCCTTGCTTCCCTAAAGAAGTAAACCCTCTATTCAGGACTATGATTACTTACTTGGTTTCATAACTTTTCAAAAACAAAAGAGTGAATTTTATTCACTAAAGTACATGTGTTTGCGTACATTCATTACATATCCATGCATGCCATGAATTATTCTAGTAATCTATAGCCTTAAGCATACTTCTTGTATGTTATAAACATATACATCTTCACTCAAAGATTCTTAGCATGCATAAGGTTCAAAAATTTGAACCCCTCTTTAAAGCATGCATGGAATTCACACTCATAACTCCATTTCATGTATGAGCCTATATACTACATATGCTAGGGATAAGCCATGCTATGATGGATGTATGTATCCATCGTCATGAATGGAGTCCCTTCCATGCGTCAACATGCCAATGCACATGTTGTTGTGCATCTAAATATGTTTCTTATCAAAAGAAACATTTTAAAAAAAATAAATAAATAAAAATGCACATACATCCATTCTTTTCAATGCATAAATTCATGTAACTACTCAAGATGCTTGATTTTCTTTTCCATGCCTTTATGCTTGCCTATTCAATGCTTCACTTACCTTATCTTTTCCTTTGGACCATATCCATAATTGAAATAATATTCTAAGCTTCAATTACGATTGTGTGCAAAGATGATGAAATCTAAGGTAAGCAATATAAAATCAAACATAATTGAATAAAATACTTAGCTCTATAAGAAGCTTCATTCTTCCATTGCATTTAAGGGAGGGACAATTCTTTGTTTTGAAGAAGAGCCATCCTTCCTTCCAGCTCATGTCCATTGCTTTTCTTTATGATGCTCCAAGCTCATATTCTCCAAAAGTTCTTCATTGGCACTTTGAAAAAGCTTTATTTGTGGACTTCTTCACTACGCGTCGAAGAAAACTATGAGGCGCTCCTAAAATCGCGCACAGGCTGAGACCTTATCCCACATGAACGCAAATTCGCTTCTGAGATGCTGTTATATAAAGTTGAAGTCATATTCATTCTCAAAAACAGCTCACGCGAAATCGTGCTCACGGGCGTTGTTGATGTGGTATGCTCTCATGGGTACTAATACTGTTCTACTGTCACCGATAGTATACCAGATGTCATCTGATATAGAGTCTACATGGCCCCGCTGAGGTGGTTGGCAAGACTAAATAAATATCCTTTTACAGAGGACACTCATCTAGAGAATCGGGTGCAATTGGTGTTCAAGGATGATGGGACCGCTCGCGGAAGTAGCTCACATATGAAGTGGGTCTGAATACCACTGTTGTGTGAACAACAAAACTACTCTAAGAGAGACCAATCTAAATATTCTAAGTCTAATCAAACCCACAAGAGATGAGAGATGCACGTATCCACCCAACCAACTCCACCCATATATATACATCAAGACCAAAGAGGAAATGTGAGGAGAGCTTGCCAAGTGTCCTCTCCACATGGATGCTAATCCAAGGCCTTCTAACCTTGGAAATCACATGGAATCACATGGCTCTCACATGGATTCTAAAAGGACTTCTCCCAAGCTTGTACGTACAAGTCTCAAGGCTTGAGAGGCCTCCCTAAGGGTTAAATAGCATACTCTTAGGAAATATCAATCCTAAGGGTCAAAACCCTTCAATTGGGAGTAAATAATTCCAAATAACTCAAGGGTTCAAACCACACTCTTGGAGTCGATTTCCCAAGGGTTTCCCAATAGAACCCAAGGGTTTCTCCAGGTGGTTTTGGACCCTCAGAACCCATGTCTTTGATCACTTTGACCCATAGTTATACAACACCTCCCAAGAGACTTGGGAAGTGCTTTCATCATACTTCTCATCCAACACAAGAGCTAAGAAGAATCAGTTGTGGATGGAATTCACAACTCTCAAGAAGCAATCAAACCAAGGAGTGGCCGACTATGTAACCAAAATGAAGGATGTTGCAGATCAACTTGCAAGCATTGCAGAAGAGATAGAGGACGAGCACATAGTGTGGAAAATCATCAATGGGATTAAAGCTGATGATAAGTGGGAATCCTTCAACATTGCAATGGATCTCTACATGGATATGCAGATACTTGATCTCAACACATTGATGGGACAACTCTTCACCCATGAAACAAAACTCAATAGAAATGGTTACAATTCAAGAGGTAACCAATCTTTTTCCCTTTATACAAAAAATAATAAAGCTAAGGATAAAGGTAAAAGTAAGAAACAAGATGAAGAAGCTAGTACCTCTCAAGCCAATTATCTAGGAAGAGGAAGAGGTGCTAGAGGTAGGGTAGAGGAGGTAAGCAAGGTAGGGTGAGACCCTACAATAGTTAACCATGCAACATATGTGGTCTCAACAACCACACTAATGAAGAATGCTACAAAACTACAAGGAACCAAAGGGGAAGAGGCTTCCATAGAGGAGGCTATGGACAAACAAGAGGCAGGTACAACAATGGTGGAGGCAACTACAATCATAACTACAATCAAAGCTACAAGAACAACAACTATCAAGGAGGTTTTAGAGGAAGAAGGGACTTCAATAACTACATTGAAGATCAAGAGGATTCTCTGCTCATATGAACATGACATCCAAGCAAGGTAAAGATGATGAGCATCTCTTTTACATTGACTCTGGTTGTTCAAATCATGTGGCAAGGAATGTGGCACTCTTATGTGATCTTAAAGAACCAAAGGGAAAGCATGAGGTACAAACAAGTGATTACACCAAGCATTCAGTCAAGAAAATTGGAAATGTTAAGACATCTTATGGTAGTACGAACCTTTTGAGCAAAGTTTTGTATGTGCCTACCATAACCAAAAATTTAAATAGTGTTGGGCAAATAGTAGAGAAAAGTTTACAAGTCAGGTTCACAAAGCATGGAGCATATGTGGAAGACCCCCAACAAGGATTCAAAAGGATTGCCAAAGGTGAGAAGTTAGGTAGATTATTTACTTTTGAAATTGAAGACACAAGGAACATAGCACTATTCAGTTATAGAGACCAAACCCTATCTGAGTTGGAAATATGGCACAAGAGGCTAGGACACATAGGAGAGAGAACTCTGAAGCAAATTTGCAGGGATCAAAGTGTGCTTGGGATTCCTAATGTGACCAAGCAGCATATGATCTACAAATGTGAAGCTTGCCAATTTGGCAAAGCTCATATGCAACCATTCAACAGGAAAGGATACATCCATGAAGATTATTTGGAACTTGTACCCACTGATGTGTGGGGTCCTAGCAAAGATCTATCCATCTCAGGTTCAAAGTAATATGTCTCTTTTATTGATGATTATAGTAGGTGGACAATTCTCTATTTTATCCAGCATAAGGATGAGGTGTTTACATGTTTCAAGAAATACTTGGCATTACTGGAAAACCAAACAGGAAGAAGCTTGAAGAGAATCAGGTCTGATGGAGGTGGTGAGTATTTTTCACATGAGTTTGATCTATTTCTACAGGACAAAGGCATAAAGAGGGAAGTAACAACAAGGTATACTCTTGAATTGAATGGAGTGGCAGAGAGAAGGAACAGGCTAATTGTTGAGGCAGCTATGTCTATGTTAAATGAGAAAATTACATAATTATTTATGGGCAGAGGCTATTTCTACAGTTACCTATTTGGTTAATAGTCTTCCATCCAAGTCATTGGATGATATGACACCATATGAAGCTTGGAATGGCAGGAGACCCTCATTGGATCATTAGAAGATATTTGGGTGCATTGCCTATCCACACATCCCATCACAAATCAGAGGGAAACTTGATCCTAAGGTTGAGAAATGCATATTCATTGGGTATGCTTAGAATCAAAAAGGATATAGACTTTATAATCCCACTAACAAGGCATTCATGGTTAGTAGGGATGTAATCTTTGATGAGAATAATTCTTGGTTTCAAGATGATTGCAGGAAAGTCAAAATACCATATGATTTGGAAAATGATTTTCCAACCCTAACTCAAGAAGACCAACACCAAGCAGAGGACATCAACTTAGAAGATGAGGATCAGATTGACTTCAAATCTTGGAAGTCAAGAGGCAAGTTCAAATACAAGAAATTAGAGGCTCTACCCAAGTCTTCCAATCAAGCTTTAACGAGATCACAAAGAGAAAGTAAGAAGCCCATAAGGTATGGACATGATACATCCTTAGTTATAAAGCACTTTGTATACATCACTAAAGATTGAATGGCAGAGGAGCCTTCTTCATTTGAAGAGGCTAAGGAGAAGAAAGACTGGAGAGAAGCCATGCAGGAGGAAGTGGAAGCATTACAGGAAAACCAGACTTGGGACCTAATTCCCAAGAAACCAGATATGAAGGTAATTGGTTCAAGGTGGATATATAAAGTTAAAAAGAACTCTAATTGTTCCATAAACAGATACAAGGCAAGATTAGTGGCAAAGGGATTTGCCCAAACACATGGAGTAGATTATGAAGAAACATTTTCACTTGTGGCAGAGATGCCAACAATTAGGGTATTGGTAAGTCTTGCTACATCCAAAAATTGGAATTTGTATCAGTTAGATGTCAAGAATGCATTTTTAAATGGTTGGATATCAGAAGAAGTATATATGACACAACCACCAAGTTTTGAAGATGAAGAAAAAGCAGGATATGTATGCAAGCTTAGAAAAGCACTCTATGGTCTCAATCAAGCTCCTAGAGCTTGGAACCATAGACTTGTTACCTATTTGCAGGATCAAGGCTTTGTAGCAAGCAAGGCAGATTCTTCTTTGTTTGTGAAGAAGAATAAATCAGAGATCATCTACTTGTGTGTCTATGTAGATGATATCATTATTACATGGGTCTATGTGGAATTCAAAATCAGTGATCTAGGGTTGTCAACCTATTTCCTTGGCTTAGAACTTGTGTATACAGATTCAGGTATATTCATCACACAAAGGAAGTACATAAATGATATGTTGGTAAAGTTTAAGATGGAGAAGGCTAAAGTTGTAGGTATTCCTATGGAGATCAATCATAAGTTAAGTTCACATGAAGGTGAACCACTTGATGATATTACAAGGTATCAACAACTTGTGGGTAGTCTTAATTGTGCTACTTTGACAAGAGTGGATATTGCATATGTTGTGAGTACATTGAGTAAATTCATGCATGTACCAGGGAAGCCACACATGGAAGCTGCAAAGAGGGTGCTTAAGTACCTAAAGGGTACAATGAATGAGGGGTTATTCTATCCCTTCACTTCTAACATAGATATAAAGTTATACTCTGATGCAGATTGGGCAGGCTCCAAGGATGATAGGAGGAGCACTTCAGGGTACCTATTTTTTGCAGGTTCAAAACTCATATCATGGTCATCCAAGAAGCAACCAATTGTGGCCTTATCTTCCACATAAGTAGAATATAGAGGCTTGGCTAATGCAACTCAGGAAGCTATGTGGCTTAAGCAATTGTATGCAGATTTGGAGATACATTCCTACACTCCAACTATCTTTTGAGATAATACCAGCTCACTTCACTTAGCTGCTAATCTTGTGTACCATGCCAGGACTAAGCATATTGAAGTGCATTATCATTATGTTAGTGAGAAATTGCTAAGCAAAGATATTCAATTAGCATATGTATCAACTCATTTGCAATGTGCATATTTACTTACCAAAGCATTGGATGAAACAAAGATGAATAGGTTCAAATTGATGATTGGGCTGCAAGAGATCAAGGAGCAATAAAGATCAAGCATGTTAGGCTTGAGGGGGAGCTATTGGTGCAATTAATCCCAAGTCTACATACTTGATGAATACACATAAGCTTGATGTATTAGCACATCACTTGATAAGTTTCATATGTACAACCTCTTGTAACTTTGAGTTGACTGCAATTAATCTATTCTTAGGCTTGAGAATTTAAAGTCTCTTTGAAATTGAGTGTTCCTATCATGCCCCTAATCAATCAAAACCTCTAATTGCACTTAGCCTAAGCTAGGAATTGTTTAAGGGGGTTGAGAGATCTTCTAGCCTCAAGTCGCTTCTCCTTGGTTGCACTTGTATGCCCAAGAAGCACGTTCCCAAGTCTGCACACACTAGCACCTTGCTTTGGCCTCTCTAAGGGCTCTCAATGATCTTGTAAAAATTCCAAGTTTAGCTCAAGCCTTTAACTTCAATTAACAAAAAATTTGATTCAAACTGAAAATCCCTTTTTTTCCCTTGTGTCACAAAATTTCTCTATAGTCCCCTTGGTTTCCTAGCCCCCGTGGAAGGTCAACTTCAAAATGCTACATCTAAAACTCAACATATGAGTTTTACCAAAACTAGTCAAGGTTTGCATAGAATCTTAAATGAGCTTTCCAATGAACTCATGATCACAAGAAATAGATCTTGTATGAAAAAGTTATATCTATTCAGGTTTCTAGGGGTTAAAATAGGTAAAGAGGCAAACAAGATTTCTCAAATTATTTGATTGGGGCCTCACTACGCTCCAATCACTTGAAATTTATGATCAAAATTAGACATAATTTGAAATTTTAAAAACCCTAAAAAATTGGCTAAAAATGTCTATCAATCATGATGGATAGGGCTATCGATCACGATGGACACAGCTATCCATCATGGCCTGTCAATCGTGATGGATAGTGTCAATCGCAATTGATGGTGTCAATCATGATGAACGAGTCAATGGTGATGGACTGAATTTTTTGGATTTTTGCATGAATACATGTCAATCATGGGTCTATGCGTCATGATGGATGGAGTTTTTGGTGACTCCAAGTGTCAATCACGATATTTTTATCAATCATGATGGACAAAGGTGGCCATGGTGATGGACACCTATCTATCATGATGGATAGGTAGTCCATCATCGGTTGTCAATCGCAATGGACTGAAGATTCTGGTTTTTTGCATTATTGCTATCAATCATGGCTCTATGTGTGGTGATGGATACGTTTTTGGACGAGTGCAAGTATCAATCGCAATTTTTTTGTCAATCCCAATGGAAAGAGGTGTTTGTCATGATGGATGTTGTCAATCATAATTGATGAGGTGTCGATCACGGTCTATCAATCGCAATGGATAGGCTGTCCATCGCTATGAAAGTGTCAATCACGATTGATAGTGTCAATCACAATGGACAAAGAAAATGTAATTTTTTTTGAAATTTTTGTGGATTTGTGATGTGCAGGTCTTCTATTCTATGGTGATGCACTTAGTTTTACCAAAAGATTAATTCTTTTGTCAATCACAATTGATAGAGCTCAATGCCCCGAGACCTATGGAGACATTTTTTGTACCTACTTGAGTTGCTGCAGCTACTGTGGATGCTTGTACTTGTAAGAAAACTCAAGAAACATGCAAAAACAACACACGCAAATTTGCTCTCTCTCACATGCCTACTAGTGAAATGAGGAAATGGAGATGGAGTGTGAGGATATGATCGAAATGGTGAAAATGATGATGGAAGGAGATGGAGAGTAGAGATGGTGGGGATGATGATAAAGTAGGTAGAAGAGTAAAAAGTAAGAGATTACCTATGATTCCAACATCACATCTCTATGTCTTACCATCACACGCTTGTCCTCAAAGCTCGATCCCCAACAACAGTGTCAAATTTGGTGTCACTCTAGCACAATGGCAAGTACCAATGTGAGGAGATCCACCTCATAATTGTCAATCTGGGAAGATGTGAGGAGGGTATGACAACCGTGAGCAAGTGAGATGCACAAGTGAGTGAGTGAGTGAGAAGCACATGAGCATGCACACACATACACACACACATGTGCACACAAGGCAAGACAATGACAAGAACAATGGAATCTTTTATTCACAAGCTACAAGAAAGTATACAATGCTCAAGATTAAGTTCACTCTCCAACTAGCTAACCTCAAAAATGAGCTCTCTAACTCTTTTTATAGTTTTTGACTAGGTTTGGCCCTATCCAGACCTAGTGTCTGGCCTAGTTAAAAATTAGATTCTAGGGATAATTTGAGGACTCAAACAGAGTCTAAAAATTATGAAAATTGATACCTAGGTACTTCTAGTACTCAAGCTCGAGGAATTCTTGGCTTGAACAAAATGGATCTAATCTACCAAAAATAGTATTTACAATGTTGGTGTAATGATGAAAATCACTTTTGAAAAAGATTTACCTTTAAGAAATTGGATAGGCCTAGTTTTTGGATCTTCTTTGATTGCTCTCCCTACTTGGTCCTACTTGACTCTCCCTTTGCTCTGACTCTTTGCGGTGGCTCCTCTGCCTTGTAACACCTTGGCTGCTCTGGCTTCCGCCAACACCTACCAACACACCCTCCCTCTCGCGTCTGTCGTCCCTGACATATCTTGGTTGGATGGCTTGGGTGATGTACTTCTGCAAGGGATCATGGGTGAGTGTTTGGTCAATGATATGGAGACCTCGTGCTAATTCATCTTCTAGTTTTTACCAGTCGATGACTTGAGGTTCATCCTATCATAGGAGTCTATAATGCACGGAATACATCAGCTATTTGCAAGCAAAGAGCTGTAACAAGTGGGTCGGTAATCATTCCAATTCCATGATCCTTGATGATAATTCATGGCCAATCCATTGATGCTCTTGTGCACTGCATTTTGATCAAAAACCATATGAAAGGGAGTTGCATTGAGTACGGTCTTGTGGGCCACCCGATATGTCCAAATAGCATGATGTAACTGTTTGTCACATTCTGAGTGCTTGTTGTTTATGAGTTTAGTCAGTACATTAAAAAGGATCTTGTTAGTACTTTCTGCTTGTCCATTGGCATGAGGATGATATGGTGCGGACTTCTTGTGAATCACCATAAAATCTTGTAACAAATATTCAATGACTTTATTGAGAAAGTGAGTCCTTGTGTTGCTCACTAATTCTATAGGTAATCCATACCTCATAAAGACATCTCAAATAAGAATTTTGTAGTCGTGTGTGCATCATGCCTCTATCCATTTGGTGAGATAATATGTATCTACAATGATGTATTCAGCATGAGTACCTTTAGCAAGGGGTTAATGGGTCCAACAAAATCTATACCCCACTTAGAGAAAGAACACCCATCCATCATGGGTTTCAGTGGCATCTCATCTCTGCGAGTAGGAAACTGAGCTCTTTGGCATACATCGCATCCCTTCACATAGGTATGTGCATCATACAAAGAGTAGGCCACCATAGTCTTGAGAAGAGTAATATGCTCAAGTAGTCATTCTCATGAACACATTGTCTCAAGTATCCATCTCTTCCCCTTTTGTATAGATTATCGCCAATAAGTGCGTAGTCTTGAGCTTCTTGCTCTAGAATTCTTTGTCTTGCTACAATCATTCCTTGAGGGAATGACCTCGTCCTCAAGTAGGTTACCATTGGTCCACTCCATTCTAGAGTTAGATACACATGGTGTAAGGTTGCATGTTCGAGTGGTGGTCTAACACAATAGACCAGGCATTCCTTGCACATTTTGTAAACATCTACTTCCATCGAAGGCTAGTACAATCCTATTTATGTAGAGTCTATAGTGTGCAATGTTTCAAATGGTGTTGCTTTAATGCACCTACATGTGCTAATTGCAACTAATTCTCGTGCTCCGATTCCTCTACACAACAAAGCGAGGATCTTTTGATTATCTTTTTTGTAAATGCTTCCTACCAATATTTGGTATCATTGGGATTTAGTTATCTTTGGTTCTCCTATTCTAATTTGAGGGTTCTTGGGTCCAAATGTAAGAATAGGGACAATTGGTTTGGGCCATTCTGACACTACTTCAAGATTAAACAAATACGCATCCGGTAAATAATCAACTATTCCTTGAGGGGCTTCTCCCGTAGTCAATTGTGAAAGGTGATCGGCCCTAAGGTGGTCTTTCCTTTTCTGACTACCACTTCAAAATCATACTCCATTAACAACAAGAACCAACATATCAATCTCCCTAGGTTACACACCCTATAGCATAGCTGGAGGCATCCATGTGTACGTGGAATGGCGTACACCAATCTAGTGTCATCAAAATGGGTGTTCAACATAAGTGTTCTTTGAGTTTGTTAAATGATTTCTTGCATTCATTCGTCCATTCAAACTTAGTCAAGAGTGAGTACAGAGGCTTGGCAATGATACCATACGTGTGTGAAGTATCGATAGTAACCACAATGCCCCATGAAAGCCTATACTTCCTTCATGTTCTTCAGCCTTGGTAGGTTTTCAATCACTCTAACTTTCTCTTCAACTGTAGAGATTCCATTTTTGGACATGGTGTCCTAGAATCCTGCCTGGTTTGACCATGAAAATGCACTTTTCTAGGTTCAAATAGACCTAATATTCTTGACATTCAACAAAGACTTGTTTCAACTCAGGGATATGTGTTCACCTAATGTTGGAATGAGTGCACAAATCATCAACATACACCTCCAAGTTCTTTTGTAAGAACTCCTTGAAGACATGACACATCAGCCATTGAAAAGTAGCACATGCATTTGTCAACCCAAATGGCATCACACGAAATGAAAATATGCCCGATTCTGTAGCAAAAACCATTTTATGATGGTCTTCAGGAGCAACGGCCACCTGATTGTAGCCAAATAATCCATCAAGGAAGTTGTAAACTTCCTTTCCCACTACTCATTCTAATAAGTGCTCAGTGATAGGAAGCGGATAACTATGTCAAATAGTGGCTATGTTAACCTTTTTCAGGTCAATGCAAACACGTAGCTTCCCATTCTTCTTGGGCACTACTACAATGGGTGATACCCATTCAATATGCTCAATCTCATAGATGAATCCAGCTTCTATCAAGTAGTCTATTTCTTCCTTAATCTTGGCTACATAAATATTGTTATAAGTGTATGGTTTTTGTTCTGAGGGCTTGGCTTCTTGAGCCATGGGAAATCTATGGGAGCATATGTCAAGGTCTAATCCTAAATCCTTGTAGCTCCATGCAAACATGTCTCTATACTCTCTCAATAGGGCATTCAATTCTTCTTCTTCCTTGGTTAAATCATGCCCTATATATGTAAACTTTTCTTCCCCTTCGTTGACTATCACTATGATCTTCTTAGTCTTTTCCCAATTGTCTTATGCTTCTCCAGTACTTGTTTATCTCGTAGGCATTCTTAACATTATTCTTCTATCTTCTATTCCATATTTCTTAAAGTTCTCTAGTACTTCCACTAGGGATTCCTCTTCTTCTAACCTAGGTAACTTCTTTCTCTCTTTCTTCTGCTTATTCTCCTTGGCCTCTGTGAGTGACATGAGCTGTTCAATTAGATTCTCCGTCCTTGCCTCAGGGGTGGTGGTTTCTATGAAATAAAGATATTCTTCTTCTAAAGAACAAAAGGTTTCCGTAATAATGGACTCTAGATCTTCATCACTCATCTCATTTGACTCTTGAGTCATTTCCATACACTGTTCCAAAATAGGCTTGTATCCCATGTGTTCGATCATGAAGATAGATATATCATAGCCATCCTCATCACGGTGAGGGGCCCATTGTTCTTCATTCACCGCTACGTCCATGGTGGCTAAAATCTCTAGCCAACCATGAGGCTTGAATTCCTCGTCTGGGAATACTATAGGTGCATAGGCGGGGTCCTAGAGGACATGTGGGAGTCGCTTGAAGCCTAAAGTTCTGGAATTTACTCGCTCTTCTTCTTGTTTAGCTACCTTACACATCCATAAATGAGTGTCCTTGTGTACCATGAAGGGTCTAACTCTAGATGTTGAACTGACTCAGTTTCTTTAGGAGCTTTATGGATAGTATTCCATTGGAGTGGTGGTACATCACGATGAGAATAATCTTGGAGATTGACTTTGGTGGTCAATCCCAAGTGTTGCAGATACAAAGAATTGGTTCCCCAATCTTGTATGATTTGCAATTATTGCATAAAGGGATGTCCCAAAATCATCTCATATGCATCATTCTTTCCAAACTCACAAATGGCAAAGGTGTGTTCAAACTCTACACCACAAGTAGCGAGAGATATTCCTTCAAGTAAACCTAAGGGTTTCTCAATATGACCATCATCCATCTGTAGTCTCACCCCAGTAGGTCTGAGGGCTGGCTTGCCCCATTGTTTCCATAGGGAAGTGGTGGCAATGGCTTCTCCAGCACCTGAGTCGAAGATTTCTTTGGTGGTGTAACCCTGGTACGAGATAGGCAAATAGGTATTTCCTTCCTCTCCTTCTCTCATGTCTCTAATCCTTTCAATGTGTATTTATGGTACCCTCTTGTGTGAGGTTGTCTAAGGGTAGGGATCAGCTACCTCTGGTAACTAGTTTGCTACATGCTTCCACAACTCAGGCTTAGCCTTTAGCAATTCCTCTAAAGTCAGGTGACACTACACTTTAGTGTTCTTTATTACATCTATATTCCTAGGAATATCTGATTCTTCATTTCTTACAAGTATGGTAGGTGCTCTCATACTAACCGACTTCGTTTCCCAAGGACCAGAGAACTAAGGTAATTCTTGCAGAGAATTAGATTCAAAATTTTTATGTTCACTAGGCGGTTCTTCCTCTCGTTCATCATATATAGAGGGTATGTCCTAGGGAAATTGTTCTTGTAGATCATCTATTTCTTGAATAGGGGGTTGAGATTCTTGTTCCCTCTTCCATTTTTCTTCTTGAATTTTCTAAGAAATCCTTGTGAGTACTTGTGTATTGAAGGAAGATTCTCCCAATTCATGGCTTGTGACAAGGAAGGTATGATGTCTTCCGATGCCTTAGGGACATGATAAGTCCTATCAGGATTATTCTTCTCATTGTTGGAAATCGAATGTTCTAATCTCTCTAGTAATCCTTGAAAGTGTAGCTCTGGTTTTGCTAGGTTACTTCAATTGACATATTGGGATGCTTCAGACATTACTTGCACTAATTCTACCATTTTCATGCATAGCTTGATTCTCTCAATTTCTAGGTCTTCCCTAAGATAACTCTTACTCGACTTTCCCACTTGCGGTCCTTCTCTGAGTCTATCCTAGTATGCTTTAAACATCATATCCAGGTTCCCTATTATGGGTTCAACTAGAACTAATCCTGGTTTTGGGGTTAGGTTCTCCTGATTTGACTCTTGTGATGATAATTCTAAAAATTTAGCTCTAATCTCTTTTAAGATTCTTTCTATTTCACTTATCTTCTTACTCCATTTTCTTTTGAGTCTCTCTCATGAGTCCTTCCAAGATCTAGTTTTTCTACCACTAGATTCTCTGACTTCACTACTCTTAGCAATCTTATCAAGGTTTGATTGTTGATTTTTAAGCATTGTCTGGGCTCTAGTTACCGTGTGGATAGGTATATAGGTAGGTGTGGATCCATTTGGAGTGTGCACAATGCCTATCACATTAATGGGTGTTACTTTAGAGGCATTGGTAGGATTTTTTGGGCATTCTCATATAACATGGTCTTTACCACACTCAGTACAAAAACCTTAGAAGTTATAATACTAAAGTTTTCCTATTAGTAGGGGATGCGGGCACTCTCTTATGTAATGATCTCCTCGGCACCTACATCATGGTCCTTTAGGGCCCTATGGTCTTGTCTATCTCATTCGGGGCCGTGGGTTGGGGTTGGCATACATGACATTAGCATAGTCTGGCTCCCAACTAGGTTCCATTGGTGGGCTCTCATATTGGTATGTTTCCATATGCTCTAGCGACTTAGTGTAGAATGTGGGTGGGCTATCTACATGACTGGAATCAAAAATATTTGAGTTAGGATCATTTTCTGTGATTAGTGGAGATGAGGGTACCAATGCTCTACTAAGGTTCTCTTCCGCCATAGTGTATTTGATAGAGATTACATTTTCAGGGGGTGATGGTTGTTAGCCTAGCATTGGTTGGGGTCTAGGTTGTGTTTGGTTGGGCACCTAGTAGTTTTGTTGGGGCCGATAGTAATGAGGCTGAGTGTTGTATTGGCCTGGATATCTATTGGGTTGTTGGTATGCTTGAGAATAGCTTTATCTAACAACTTTCTTGTTGCACAAAGAGTCTTGTGCTGTGTGAGTAGTGTACTGCCTTTTTATTGTGTACTATTGGGTACTAGGGTTACCTTGAGGTTGTGTCACATTTGGACAGGTGCTCGCCATATGATCATCGTCACAAGGGTAACAACGTTTAACTGAATTTATTCTCGTTATATGTTTCCTTGAGACTCTTAGCTTATGGGCTACCTTCTTAGCTAGGTCTTCTATGGAGCTAGAATGTTTCGAAGACAAATGAGTAGAACCATCTATGTCCTTTTAGACCTTGGAGAGTTCTAACTCATCACCTAAGTTATCTTCAATCTCTATACAGATTCTTACACATTGCTCTAGAGTTCTAGGTTCCTTCATGTATACGTAGGATCGTAGTTTAGATCTCAATAGCCCATCCAAAAACAAGGATACTTGTTTGGCTTGAGTGGCTAGCTTTGGCATTGGTCATCTCTTGATGTACTATCTAAATCTACATCCTTCTAATCTGACGGTCTCCTAGGGGGTCTATTTAAAACTGTGGATTAACGAAGAAGTGTTGTGCCTGATCTCGCTTTTAGAGAATTCAATGATGAATGATTCCAACAAGTGATGAATGTCCCTAAATTGCCTTTGTTGTAAAGGTTGGAACCAGGTTAAGGCCGTGTTTTTCAAAGTAAGTCCAAACGCATTTTACTGAGTGAACATGGTGTCCACTTGTTCAGCTCTTAGCACTTTCTTAAACTTGGCCTCATGGTCATAGGGGTCTCTTGTCCCATCAAAATAATTTTTCATTGATTTCACTAACTACATGGGTCTCAATATTCTTAGATGCTCTTGGGATGTAGGTCGAGGAAGTCATCCCTACCACCTTGTGATCTTGGTTCTGTTGGTCTCTCCATTCCATCAATTTCCATTGTTGATCAGTCTCTTCCTAGTGTGTGAATGAATCTCACTTCAGGCCTCTCCTTACCTTTTTCTCTTTGGGAACCATGAGACATGGATGTTCCTACTCCTTGGTGTCCAAAGGCCACATTAGCTCAAAGTGGGGGAGAGACCAATTCTCCCTTTCATGTATAGGCATGTCTCCCATGTTCGGACACTAGAAACACTCATTTCGGGGTGGTGTCTAAATATACTAGCTTTCCAAGTATCTCAGGGTCCTTGAATTCATAGATAATGAATGTTCCTATTTTGCTTGGTTGCTCAGATTTGTACCTCTAGAATGCCTCATCCGTATCCCTATTGAGGAATAACTCAATACTTCTATTGCCTTGAGGGATACATTCTGGGTTAAGCATTTGTGTCAACACTGATTCCCCTCTTGGTGTCCTAGGTTCACCCTCTAATGGTTCCTGTTCTTGGGTCCCTACTTATGCCTCAGGAACTATTACCCCAAATTCATTAGTGTAGTTAGGTTGATTGGAAATAATGTACATTGTTCCCTCCTTGTCTATGTATGCATCCCTCTCAAATTCAACCACTAGATGTTCCAATCCCATGGGTTGGTCTCAGTTCCTCAGTTGAACAATCGACCTCGTCAAGCCATCCTCATAAATCCGAGCACCTAAGTGGTTGGTTCGGATGTATTCTAACTCAGTTCTGTAAGGTCTTTCGAGTCTTTTGGGTCTTTCTAGGTAGGCTAATCCTAAACCACACTCTTCGACTCGCTTGTCTCTTAGCTCAATTCGTAAGGGTAACCACTAAGTTGTTGAGCCCAAGATTGTGTTGTGGTTCTAACACTCGCTTCAAATGACCTAACACTATGTCGATCGGCCTTTCCTATGTTCTTCCATGATCAAAGGTTCAGTAATTTATTTCCCTCTAGCACTCGATGGGATTAGTCATCACACAAATTCTTTGTTCTTAGTCACTTGATTTATTCTTACTCTTCTTTGATTCCTTGTCTTGTCCAGTTTTGTACATCAGTATCGTCTTTTCCATTGTAAGTTGAAGTTGTTGCACCGTTGAAATTAAGTTCTTTCCCTTTAGGGTTTTCACCCTAATGTCTTAATTTGCACTTAAACTTGAGTGATTAATGTTTCTTGTACTTGAATCGTTCCTATCATGACCCTAATTCAATCAATAACACTACTTGCACTTAGCCTAAACTAACAATTGAATGAGGGGGTTGAGAGTTCTTCCAACCTCAATTTCGATGCCTCGTTGATTGCTCTTATGTCCTAGAAGACATGCTTCCAAAGCTTTGCCTTACCTTGCACTGGATGCTCTTAGAAACCTGTAAAAAGAATCAAGTTTAGATCAAACTTCTGCTGATGAGCAAATGGGACTTCTTCAAACATATGCTAGGGGTTTTCACAATGCACAATTTGCTTAAAAATCACCCAAATTGTCCTTAATTTTGCAAAAAAAGTCAATCCCTAAATTTGTGTTTCAGTTGGACCATCATGATGGTCTTATCCAATTGTGATGGTGTGACACAATTGTGATGGCTCAGTATATCATCATGATGGCATGGTGGGGGATCATCGCTATGTTGTGTAACCTATGGGTCATTGTGACTGTCTAGAACCATCGCGATGGTGCGCAATGATCGTGATGCAATGGTGTAATCTTGTCACAATGCATAAGCCAATCACGATGGCATGGATGATCATCATGATGGTCTAGAGTGAATGAGATGCGATGGTCAAGGTGCAATGGTCTGTAGTCCTCATGATGGTGTGAGCCAATCACAATGGTCCAAAGACATAATGGTCTCGAAGTGTCATGATGGTATGAGTCAATCGTGATGGCCTTGGCCCATCATGATGGTCATGAACTATCGCGATGGCGTGAGCCCATCGGGATGGTTTGGTCTTGTCACGATGGCATGAGCCAATCATGATGGTGATGCCTCATTGTGATGGTGATGCACGGTCGTGATGATTCACAAAAATGCAATTTTTTCGAATACACCAATGGATTCCTATACACACTAGCATGCTCTACACCATGCCAATGATGCAATCTCAAAATCATGAACTTCTCATACCATCGGCATTTGGCAAATATGGTAGAAAATCAAAAATTTTACCTTTTTAGAGTTGTATTCTCGTACTGGAGCACTTTCCTACAAGAAAAAACTCAAAAACACATGCACATGCTCTTTCTCACAAGATCTCTCTCTCTCTCCCTCTCTCTCTCTCTCTCTCTCTCTCTCTTGCAAATGAGGAAAATGAGGAGAGAAGGTGGATATGGTGAATTTTGGAATTTTCTTGAGATGAAAGAAGATGATGTGGGGATGAAAGATGAGTGTAGGGGAGGTGAAAGAAGATAAAAAGAACAAAAAAACTGAAATGTATTACCTTCCAACACCAATTCTCATAATACTCTTACCATCACATGTTCGTCGTAGAGCTCACCCTCGACAATGATGCCAAATTTGGTGTCGTTCTAGACAAGGGTAGGCACCACATCAACAAGTTCCATCTCCTTGATTGTGAATCCACAGAAGAGGTAGGATGATATGAAGGTCATGAACAAGTGATATGTGTGAAGGTGAAGGTGAGAAACACTCAAATGCACACATTCGAGGTAGAGACAAGAGAGATACAATGGAAGGTGAGAATTGCACTTGTATTACTCAAGAATAACTCTTACAAAACTAGCTCACAATAAATATCCTCAAATAAGCTACAAGCTAACCCCAAAAATGAGCTCTCTAGCTGTTTTTATAGTTTTGAGACTAGTTTTGGCCAGTTTCAAACCTAGTGTCCGACCTAGTTAAAAAATAAGTTCTAAATGTCATTTGGAGGTCCAAATGAAGTCTATAAATTACAAAAATTGGTGTAAGCATTCTACCTAGGCTCCTCAAGCTGAAGGACTCCTCAGCTCACAAAAAATGGAGTTGATCGATACAAAATTGGGTTTTCTATAATACATATGTTACATGAGTGATGAAAATCATTGTTTGAGGTTTTGAAAAAAGTATTCTAAAACATCTTCCTTCGAAAATTAGTGCATTTTGCCCCCTGAACTTCTTGTTTTTCTCTTTCACATACTGCCTCTATGCTTATGTCAGTGACCACTACCGGTTGCACTACCAACAGTATCCACAATAGGGCCACACTATAAGGCATCGCATTCAGTTGATAGCTTTTTCAAATTGTTTATTGGTGCACATCTCCTTCCAAGGAATATGACACAAATTCTACTATAGTAGTCTATGATTTCTACTAACTCATACTAACAACTACTTATGCTATGACTAATGTTTTATATTTCATTTTAACAAATAAAAAATGAAAAAATGAATGATAAATATCTTCAGGTTGTTGGACTTCGAGGTCTGCAAAAGCATGTGAACAGCACAAGGAAGAAGAAGAAGCTTGGAGCACAACACACAATACTGAATGTATTACCACTAGAATGTACACAGATAAGTAACCCATTGGGGCTATAGGCATATATACAAGACGAGGGAAAAAAACCTCTTAAAGAGGAAAAAAGGTGCCTCGGTAGTCCTAGTGTGTTCACAAACATCACTACCTAAATATATCAACAAATCCCCCTTGGGAGTGATGCAGTGAACAAGGAACTAGCAGTCATGTATAAGGAAGTGCCAAGCTACGTGGAATCAATCCACAAGAGGAAGTAATCCCAAAGCTTTGTGAAAAGCTTCAAACTTCTCTCTAGGTAGAGCCTTTGTGAAAAGGTATGCAATGCTCCTGTGTGGGCACATATACCAAACTGATCTCTCTAGAAGAGCACCTCTCCCTGACGTAATGATAGTACACCTCAATGTGCTTAGTGCAAGCATGGAACACAGGGTTCCTCACAAGTGCTAATGCACTCTAACTCTTAGTGAAGATGGTGGTGGTAGAAGACTGACCAACACCCAAATCAGCCATAAGACATCAGCCACATGCATTCAGCAGTCATTGTGAAAGTTGCCCTATACTCAGTCTCACAACTAGAAGTGGCCACAATAGGTTGCTTCTTCCTCAACCAAGATATGCATGAGCTACCAAGAATGAAGCAAAAACCATTGGTGGACACGTGAATGTCATAGCAACCAGCCCAGTTAGTCAAAAAAAGCATGTAAATCTGGCGGTAGTGATCCCCCTTGGGATAAAACAATCCAAGTAGTCGAGTACCACTCAAGTAGCAAAAAAAGCACTTAACTGCCTGCCAATGCTTGACACCTAGGCAATGCATAAACCTGCTCATCTGAAGGACAACAAACTGAATATTTGGCTGAGTAATGCATAAGTAAATCAAGCATCCAACAGGCTGCTGATAGAGGACAGCATCAAATGCATCTCCAGCATCATGAAGACTCAATTGTAAACCTGTCTCCATAGGAGTGGCAATAGGTTTGCAGTCTTCAAGGCCAAAACGCGACAATAATGTGTCAAGGCATGGAGGAGAAAAGGTCTCATCAAAATCAATGCCTCTTTCCTGATCATTACCCTTTGCAATAAGCCCAGCCTTATACATGCCAACTGTTCCATCAGGCTTACACTTCAAGTTGTATACCCAATTAGTGCCAATGGCCTTCTTGCTAGGAGGCAAGTCACATAAAGACGAGCTACCATTTTTCATAATAGCATCAGCCATCCAATTTTTAGAATTTTGTGCTTCATCAAACAAAACAGACTCATTCTCATCACAGAGACTAGAGGCAGCCATAGCATAGCAATCTGATGCAAAAGAGGCACTATGGGAGCTAGAACGACTGCGATATGACAGAGGTGCATCTAATTTGTTGTCATGCAAAGCCTGCGCCTACCATTTTGGCACAGTTTTCACCTCCTCAATATCAGCTCTCTCATCAACAAGTGCATCATGTAAATCTACATAAAAAATGGAATGATCTACATCATCACATGAAACCTATAAAGGCTCAATAGTTGCCTCATTAGGACCAGCACTAGACTGTCCACCTAAAAAAAGAGCCAACAAAGTGTCATACATATCTTTGGAGTTAACAGATGTCTCTTTAGTACATGAAAGTAATGGTTGAATAGCATCTTCCACAAAAACAACATCACGGCTAACCAAAATGCATTTAGCCTGTGGATGATACAGAGGATAGCCTTTGCTTTTAGAACTATAGCCAACAAACATACATTTCATTTCTTTATCATCCAATTTCCTGCATTGTTGTTCAGGCACCAATGCATATGCTAGACAACAAAAAACATGCAGGTGAGCAACAGATGGCTTGTGATCATGCCAAGCCTCGTATGGAGTGATAGACTACAATGCTTTAGTGGGACACTTGTTAAGTACATATGCTACACACATAATAGACTCAAGCCAAAGATTATGTGGTAAAGCCTGACTCTTGGCCATACACCTCGCCATCTCCATGAGTGACATGTTCTTCCTTTCACCAACTCCATTCTGTTGAGGTGTATACGGCATTGTACACTGATGTTTTATCGCATGTTTAGCTAGAAATGCATTAAATTCTAAAGACATATATTCCCCCCCTCGATTAGAATGGAGGGTGCCCATTTTACATGCTGACATATTTTCAGCCAAAACCAGAAACTGTTTGAAACACATAAATACTTCCGAATTTGATTCAATGGATATACCCATGCATGCCTAGAAAAATCATCAATGAAAGTCACGAAGTAAAGATAGTTTCCAAAAGAGGGTGTCTCCACAGGACCACAAACATCACTGTGAACAAACTACAATTTCTGAGTAGCTCGAATTGAACCATCTTTTGTAAATGAGGAAAAGGTACTAGAGGAAGGGGCTGAGGAGGAAAGCAAGGCGGGGGAGACCATACAATTCTTCACCTTGCAACATTTTTGTCTTGACCAATCATACCACAGATGAATGCTTCAGAAATACAAAGAATCAGAGAGGAAGAGGCTTCCATAGAGGAGGCTATGGAGAATCAAGAGGCAGGTTTAATAATGCAGGAAACAACTACCATCACAATTACAACCAAGGCTACAAGTATCAAGGAGGCCTCAGAGAAAGGAGAGACTACAACAATTACATAGATGATCAAGAGGATTCCCTATTACTCATGACTATGATAGCTAAGCAAGGTAAAGATGATGAGTACCTATTCTATATTGATTTTGGTTGCTCCAATCATGTAGCAGGTAATGTAGCATTATTATCTGACCTTGAAGAACCCAAAGGAAAGCATGAAGTCAAGACAGGTGATGACACTAGGCACTCAATAAAGAAAATTGGAAATGTTAAAGCATTTGATGGTAATATGTGTTACACTTATGTGATCCTCGAGTAGCTTTGATGTGAACCTTTTCCCTATACATGGGCACTTTTTACTCTAGTGCTGGCTACAGGTTTTTTCCCCATGTTACCACATACATGATTCACTCATATGTGGTGTTACTTTGTACTTAGGGATATTATTCAGCTCTTACTTCAGTTAAGTGAGAGAGTTATTTCAGTCATCATCTTCTCCGTGTGTCTTGCTGCATTTGTGCTTCTTGTGTGTTCTTCTTGTGTGTCTCTCGCACTTCTACACACACCCAACATTGGTATCAGAGCAGGTTAAGCTCCTTCTCAAGTTTTGATTTTTTGCATCGCGACAAGCGTGCACTTTTAACAGTGCAAATCGACTTCAGAGCATAGAACTATGAATTTCAACCACCAAGAAACATTTCTACCAGGTGCACTAGAGTTTTACCCCTATTTTGAAATCATTCGTGCAGTCAGAATCGCCATCAGAGTGACAATTTGTGAGCTGAAATTTCAGCACTCATTTCAGCTTTTGTCGAAGTAAAGTTTTTGTCACTTTCTTGTTTCTTAGTGAAATGGCGGGTAACAATGACTTGTTTGGCATGCTTCAAGCTGAAGATAAGCTTGATGGGACCAACTATCCCATGTGGTCTTACATGATGAAGCATGTTCTTGTTGCAAAACAACTTTGGAACATAGTGGCAAATGTTGATCGAAGACTTGCAGGTGCTTCTACTTCACAGTCTATTGTCACAGATGGAGTGTCTTCTTCGAGTACAATGGTTTCTCCTTCTCCACCTACACAAGAGTAGCTTAGATGGGATGGAAAAGATGCTCAAGCTCATGCATTGATTGTGATTTCTTTGAAGCATCATATAGTTCCACACATTTGGACATGTTCTACATCACGACAGGCATGGGACACTCTTTCTTCTTTGTATGCCGTGCGAAGCACGTGTTGCATACTTGAGGAAGAAACTTGAGTATGTATGTATGGCTGAAAATGAGTCGGTGGATGTGTATGTGACATGCATCAAGGACTTGAAAGAGCAATTGGCAAACATAGATGAGATCATTCCGGATCCATCACTCATTTCTACATTAATGAAAGGATTATCGTTCAAAGCTTTGCTACTACACTCCGTTTGGTTGCAAAAGGAAATCCTAATATGCATGCATTTGATGAGGTTGTGTCTCTTCTTTTGCAAGAAGAGCAATCTAGAGTGAATAGGAGTGGTTTGATTGAGGGAACGCAAGCACTTGCTATCTCACAAAAGGGGAAAAGCAAGTATGGTTCAGCTTTGGGTTCATCAAAACCAAAGCCTCAAGCTTCCTCTTCCACTCATTCCTTTAATGATGCCAATTTGCAAAAGAAGAAGAGATGTAAATATTGCCAAAAGGTTGTTCATAGTATTGATGAATGTAGAAAGCTTGCTAAACTTAATGAAAAGAAGAAGGAATCCGGCATATCTATTGCTGAAAATTCAGCAAATGCAAAGAATGATGAAGCTAACATGGCTCAAGATTTTTGGGCATGTGTTGTTACATGTCATTATGATGTTTCTTTGCATTCTAAATGTATGGTTCTTAATGAGGCTGATTCAGATTGGTTCTTTGATAGTGGTGCTTCAAAGCACATAACATCATGCAAAAGATTTTTTGCCTCTTTGAAAGATGCACCCAAAGGAGGACATGTGGTGTGTGCAAACAATGCCTCTTATCTTATCATTGGAGTAGGAGAAATTGAGCTTACGGCTACAAATGGAGGTGTGATTCTCTTGAAAAATGCATTGTATGTGCCCAATATCAAGAAGAACTTAATTTAAGTTCTGTTGATTGCCAAAGTTGGACTTCAGGTACACTTTGTTGATGATAAGTGTATGGTTCATGATTTCAGCAATGGTGATGTTATCGTGATGTCCGGTACATTATGTAATGGTTTGTATCGCATGGATACATACAAGAGGGCTGTCTCGAATGCCTTGGTTGCTCATACTTCTTCCATGGCTGAAATGGAGCTTTGGCATGTTGTAGCTCAAGCATAAGCATCACCTCCTTTACTTGTCAATCCGGGAAGACGTGAGGATGGTATGAAGACCTCGAGCAAGTGATGCACAAGTGGTGGAAGAGAAGCACACTCACATGCACTCACACACACACACAAGTAGAACAAAGAGTGGCATAATGGACGCTTTGATTAATCAAAAAAAGATTACAATTGCTTTAGATTTAGTTCATTATTTAACTTGCTCTCCTCAAAAATGAGCCTTCTAGTCCTTTTTATAGTTTGTCACTAGCTTTGGCCCTGTTCATACCTAGTGCTTGGCCTAGTTAAAAATTAGGTTCTAGGGCCTATTTGAGGGCTCAAATGGAGTCTAAAAAATATGAAAATTGATAGCTAGGTACTTCTAATGCTCCTCAAGCTCAAGGACTCCTTGGCTTCACAATATGGAGTTACAAAAATAGGAAATGGTATTTGCAATGAGTGTTAGTGATGAAAATCACTATTTTAAAGGTTTCTCTTGAGAATTCTGACATACATTTCCATCAGTCCTTTCTTCATTGGCTCCTTTGTCGGCTTGTGCTTCCTGTCTCTTCACCTTGGTGTGTACTTCCTTGACGAGTTAGCCCTTGACTTCCAACACTCCCCCCTCTCTCATGTCTGTCGTCCCTAATAGACCATTGTCGAGGGTGTTTCTTGATATAGAACTCGACGAAGTCCGAGGTGAGATGGTGTTCTTCAATCCTTAATCCTTTTGCAAGATCTATAAGTAGTGTATCCCAATCCACTGGACCTGGGACTTTCGGATGTGGTAGGTGCAACTGATCAGAATGTAAAGTCCTCGCCACAGTGAATAGTTGTAGGAGATGTGAGGGTCTGGGAATGAATATTCTTGAATGGTACTCCTAGAAGCCCGTAATGAACATCTCCTCAAAGGTCTATTTGTAACAGGCTAGGAGGTACTTGATCCTTGCATGCCATGCATAGATTACATTAATGGAAGGGGTTGTACTCATGTCGTACACTAAATTTAGATTTCCTTCATTGAAGCCGACTGCAAAGAAGTGAGGATCTTTGATGTTCTTGAAAGTCCGAAAAGTGACCAGCATCAATTCAAATATCTCCATACACATCTGGGCCATAACATCAGGTATGTTCCATAGTCTAGTACTCCAGTGGCGGATGGTTGATATCATATAATCTACCGTGGCAGGTCCCCGTGGTGGTGCTAGGTACACATAGTTGAGCCATTTCTCACAGCCTTTTACATTCTTAACAGTGATTGCGAATTCTGGCCACGTGCATCTTCTAAGTACTGGAACGTAACATGGGTTGTATTTGATGAAGAGTGGCATATTGTTCCATGTACGAACCATCTCCGAATATGTTTCGAGAAGACGAAGCCGCCAAGTGGGTTGGTAGATGGATCCACGTGCAGCGCTCACGGGTATGCCATCTAGACCAAATTGAGTAGCAAAAGTCGGTACCTTGTCAGTGCACCGTTGAATTTCAGTATTATAGTCCGCTAGTAGTATGCAGTATGGCACATATTGACCATCAGTTGTTCCTATCCATCGATGATGGGACATAAGTCTAAAGTATTCAGACTTGATGATGGTCTCCTCAATCTTCGACACTGATTGGATTTGAACCATTACTCTGTCGTCATGTGTGTTGCCCGTCTTTTCCAGCTTCAATAGCCATTCTAGGGCTTCGACTTTGAGTGTCTCTAATCTTTCAGCCGTTTGTTGACATCCTGGCATGGGCATAGGTACATAAGGTTCCTCATATGACTCTTCCACTTCGATGGGTACCAACTCTTCAAGTTTCAGTTCTATGACGGGGGAGGGTTGTCTTTCGTATTGAAGTAATTTACTCTACAATTTTGCAACCTGTGCTTTGAGCACGTCCACCTCTTTGGTAGTTGATATAGAAATTGTGACCCTCATTTGCTATTCGTATGCCCTTAGCTATCAGTGAAGGGTGTCCCATTCTTTTTCGAAGGTGTCATGCACTTCAAGAAGATCAACATACGTATCGAGGATGGTTCTCATTATGTCCGAAGGAATAGCTTTAAACTTTTTTGGATCTATCTCCTAAGGGAGCCTTCCATTGCCGCTTCCAAATTCTCTTCATTCTGCTTTTGAAGTCATTTATTCTCCTTTATAGCATTTGCCATATGCTTCCACAGTAATGCGAGATTACGACATAATCTGATATTATCGGCCTGATGAACTTCAATTAAAGCTTCTAGTTTTTGAATGCCTTGAGAATTTGATTGTCGAGGATTATCCAATAAGGTTTAGTGGGCTTCTTCTAGAGTAGTATAGCATTGATTGAGTGCTACATTCTCTTCTTCTAAGGTTGTCAGTCGCTCCTATAATTGTTGTTGTTCTGCAAGTATACCGCGGTGATGATCTTCTAAAGTATGATATTCATTCTGCAATTGATATATACATTGATGTAGCGTAGAAAAAATAGTATTTACATGCATAGATGCTGGGAAGGTTGATGATGTAGGGGGAATGGGAATGAATGGAGGGGTGGTGAATGTAGTGGAAATAAGAGGTGATGTGGATGGAGGGGGAAGGGGAGATTGTGGTAGTGTGGAGGGAGGGAGTGGTGCAGTGGGTGGGGATGTGTCCATACAATCAAAAGTGTGTGCTACCATGTATGTAGGGATGGTAGGTGCAGTGGACGTGATGTTTGTGAAAAGTTTTGTGAATGTGGGTGTGGCAGCCCCTCCTAGTTGGGTGCCAGAGGGAAAGGGAAATCTTGTAACATTAGAAATAAGACGATAGTCCATAGTCATGTTTACAACTTTAATGGTTTCCAGATGTAATGATGACGATGAGAGGGTTTTGACAATGGGTTCAGTGGTGGTGGTGATTATGGTGGTGGTGTCATGAGAAGGAGTTTGTTGTGCAGTGTTAGGTGAAGGGGGTGGGTTTGGAGGTGAGGGTTTGACGGGTGGGGACAAGGGTGCGTCATGATATTCTTCAGTGTAGTGGGTGTCAATTGGTGTTGAGACATCTATACAAATCTGCTTTCCAGATCGAGCGGGGCGTGTAGGTACTCGTTGTTCAAAGCGACGAACGTGAGCCATGGCTGAGTGAATGGCTTCATCAAGCCCAAGTGCGTTAGCTAAAAGGTTCAGAGAGTTGATGAATTGTTCATCTACCCCTTCTTCTCTTAACATTTGGCTCATCAGTAATTTCCCTGTCTCTAATGAAATTGGCAATGCTCCTGAACTCTATTCATGATCTCGTATAGTCTCCTAATTTGTGTCATGTAGGTCGATACTCCCACAAGCTCTAGAATTATCTCCTACTCCTGGCCATGCTCTTCATCTAATTCTTCTTCGTTGGTCTCTTCTTTGTCTTCATCCCCTTCTACTACTTCGGATCGGGTAGGGGCTCGAGTCTCCGTTGTCATGTGTTGTACTCTAGTTTGGTCTTCCTCAATCTTGAGATTCACTTCATTGATCATTATGGCGATTTCTTCATTGATTAAGTCATCCAAAGTATAGCCTTGTGGACATTCCAATTCCTTCGGGAAGCCAAGGTTTGGTCCCTCTATACTCTACCTGGGTAATCGAATAGTGAACGGGTGAACACGTCTATGTTGAGGTGGTGTCACCTCTGGTGTGAGAGTGGCACCCCTTGCTTGTGCATAGGGTATCTAAACGGTTCCCCTCATTTTCTTTGATGGTGGGCCTATAGTTGATGCTCTTCTCTAGAACTCCTGGACTCTTGCCCATACCAATGCTCGTTAGATGGATACATCGTAAGCCAAACACCTGTAAATGATCCTGGTAAGAGCGCAACATCCATGAAGTACATTCTTTTGTTTCTTGTTCCACCCCTGATGCACGAGGTGGATTTGGTCGATGATCCAATGGGGCATATTGATGGTGAGGCTCTCTATTTCCACCAAATACAAACTAAACCAAATTTTCTTTGGTGGCACGGTAAAGCGTTCTTGAGCAAGGAAGGCAAATTGTTGCATACATGTGCGTAAGTGGAGAGAGATGGTTGGAGTCATGGCCACCATATCCTTCAATTTGTTGAGGTCCTTGTGCTTCATTCCTCCAAGAATCATGGTTTCCTTCTCTGTTGGAATATGCATGCCCTTCATGTCCAGGGCATCCCGTACTAAGTTGATGGTCAGCTTAAACCTTTTTAATTCAGGTCCTCATGTTAATACTGGAAGCATAAAGGTATTATCTCCTCCCTTGTCTTTGCTAGGTGTGAGAGTGCTGATCATGTATGAGTAGCACAAAAAATCGGGTTTAGGCAATATGTGTTCGTTGGATATGATGAAAAGCATATGGGTTACAGATTATGGAGTCCTCTAACAAAACAGTTTATTGTTTCCAGAGATGTTACATTGATGAACAGAAAAGCTGGTATGCAGATCAAAACCATACAACAAAAGAATTTGAAGAAGAGGTAAGAAGAAAAGAGAAAGGGAAATCAATTGTGCAGGTGAATAGAGATGAAGACTATATGCAAGCAAGTACGTCCAGAAGGGATGACGAAATTCCTATAATTGATGAAGAAGTGTATTCAGACACTTATGAAGAATGTGAACCAAGAAGGTCAAGCAGGACTAGAAGACAACCAGAAAGGTATTCTTATGATACTTCGTACATAACTCAGAAGAATTATGCATATATGGTCAAGGATGATGAAGAACCTCATAACTATGATGAAGCTAAAGGCAAGAAGCAATGGAAGAAGAGTTCAGCGCACCGGAGAAGAACAAGACATGGGAACTTGTTCCTAAACCAAATGGTAAGAAATTAATTGGAAATAAATGGGTTTCCAAAGTCAAGAAACTTGCAGATGGAAGGATAGTCAGGTACAAAGCTAGACTGGTTGTCAAGGGCTATGCTCAGACGCATGGCGTAGATTATGAAGAGACGTTTAGTCCGGTGGCAAACATGTCAACCATAAGGACAGTGATTGCTATAGCAGCATCAAAAGGATGGAAGCTAAGTCAACTAGATATAAAGAACACATTTCTGAATGGATACATATAAGATGAAGTCTATATGGAACAGCCTGAAGGGTTTGTAAGTTCTAGATACCCAAATTTTGTTTGTAGATTAAGAAAAGCACTTTACGGACTGAAGCAAGCTCCAAGAGCTTGGAATTATAGGCTTGTGAAATATCTCAATGAACTTGGATACCAAAGTTTGAAAGCAGATGCAAGTCTACTCATCAAGAGAACAGAAGAAGGTATGATCTACATTTGCATTTATGTAGATGACATAATAATCATAGGAACCTCATATGAAGGAACCAAAGAAGTAAAGAGATTGCTTGAAAAGGAGTTTAAGTTCAGTGATCTAGGAAAGTTATCATACTTTTCTTGGAATGGAAATCACATACACAGATCATGGTGTATATGTTTCGCAAGAAAGGTATCTCCTAAACTTACTGAAGAAGTTTAATATGGAGAATTGCAGAGAAGCTTCAACACCGCTTGAAGTAAATCATAAACTCAGCAAATATAGTGGAGCAGAGTTTAAAGATATGAGAAAGTATCAGTCGTTAGTGGGAAGTCTAATTTACACTACACTAACAAGACCGGATCTTAGTTATGCAGTGGGAGTTCTCTCACAGTTCATGCATTGTCCGAAGGATCAACATTGGGTTGCAGGACAGAGAGTTCTTAGATATATCAAAGGAACTATAAAGAAAGGATTATATTATCCTTTTATGTCAGATATAAAGCTGAGAGCATTCAGTGACTCAGACTGGGCAGGAAGTCAAGATGACAGAAGATCAACACACGGGTATATGGTATACCTAGGAGATAAGCTAGTGATCTGGTGTTCGAAGAAACAACACACAGTGGCTTTATCGTCAACAGAAGCAGAATATAAAGGACTTGTAGAAGAAGCTAAAGAAGTGATATGGATGCAGACCTTGTTCAAAAGCATGGGTATTGATCAAGGTATACCTATCATACATGGAGATAATATGAGCTCGTTGTATCTTGCAGCAAATCCAGTATTTCATGCAAGAACAAAGCACATAGATATTCAGTATCATTTCCTGAGGGAAAAGGTAATGGAGAAGGAGATACAAATAGTATACACTCTGACAAAATATCAGATTGCAGATATTTTGACAAAGAGCTTGGATGGAACAAAGACAAGTAGATTCAAAAAAATGGAAGGTATAAAAGAAAGAAAAATATATGAAAGACAGGAAAAGTCAAATTAGTGATTGAGGGGGAGCTGTTGAGGAATCACTCACAAATTTGACGTACAGACAAAGAAAGATAAAGAAAAGCAGAATCAAAGTATCCAAAAAATCAAAGCCCTAGTGAAGGGACAAATTCACGATCGTAATGTACAACGCAGAATCTTCCAGAATCTTAGAGTTCGTTACACCGGATCAAAACTGTATATAAAGAGAGAGACAAGAAACAGAAAGAGAGCGGAGTGCCAGCGTGCGAGCAAGAATGTGCGTGAGTAGAGCGCGCAGTTTGAATAGAGCGCATATAGAGATCAAGAATAGGTTTAGAAGACGCCAGAGATCGCGTATGTAAAGATGAATAACGAAAACCTGAAACCTCAGGTATTCATCTGAGAGAGATGGTAAGAAGAAACTACTCAGTGTAGGAGAGTTTCTATAGCTTGAGCAAGAAGAGGCCAAGTTGTTTCTGTACACATCTTCTCTAATAGAAAACACATGTTCATGTGGACGTTTGCGTGCATTCTTCGTATGTGAAGAAACCTGAGTTTTTTCATCTTACGGTATAAAGTTAGTTAACAATTACAGTTCTTTCAGTAAACATGTTTTCCGGTACTTTCTCAGTAAACGTAATTTTTGGTCAGTTACTGTTTTCTCAGTAAACGAGTTTTCCGGTAGAACAACAAAGTATATCTCGCAGAGTAAATTAAAGTTTTGTATGAGAAATAGCTTATCTTGTAGCTAGACATCTCTACTATCAGTTCATCAAAGATTTTGGTGAAATGAATATGTACACACAGTACAAAGCCTGACCGAAAAGAGGCACTTAGAACTGGAGAAGTTTTTCTTTAAACTTCAGAAAGAGTTCATTCAGTGAAGGAAGGTCACGCATCACTTCCTTACTTCTTGTATACTCACCTGAATTGATTACAAATAGAATCGCAGTTGATTCCTATAAGATTCCGGTATAATTACGGTGACAGTCTGGTGACAGTCTGATGAAGTTCTAGTGGAATTTTCAGTAAATTCAAAACGCAGTCTTATACATTTGAGTGACAATAACTTTGATAAGCTACTGCTGATTATAGAGGTGTTCTAATATCACTCTAGCTTAGTCCTCTTTGGTGGCGCAGTAAATTCTGGAGGCCTGACAAGGTTCGGGCCTTTGCCACGTCGACCATCAACAAGTGGTATCAGAGCAGAATAACCACCATCAGTGGTATCATATCCATGAGATCCAAGAAGAGGGTTCAGAGCCGGTTAACATCACAAGTGGTTTCCGAACAAGAAAGATTCTGAAGAGCAGAAAGATTCTCAAAAGGTCACCGAAAGTAACAGAAACAAGAAGATCATGGCAGATCATGTCCAAATTGATAAATTGGACAGAGATAATTATCCCGCATGGGTAATGCGCATGGAAGCCTTACTTATGAGTAAGGACTTAATGATGTATGTGACCGGAGAAGAAAAGAAGCCGACTTTCGAAGATGATAGTCAATCAGAAAAAGAAGAATTAGAAGCCTTGAAGTTGTGGCAGAAGAAAGATGCAACGGCAAGAGCTTACATTTATAATACTGTTACAGACCATCTACTACCGCACATTAGAGGTCTGGAGAAAGCAGAGGACATATGGAGTGCGTTGGAAGATCATTTCCAAAATACTACGAAAGCTAGGAAGGCTAGCTTATGGTCTGAATTCACAACGTTCAAAAAGAAGTCGAATCAAAGCATTAGTGACTATGTCACCAAGATGAAGGATCTAGCAGATAGTCTTGGATCCATAAATGAAGATGTTGAAGATCACAGATTGATAGCGCAACTACTAACAGGTTTGAGACGAGATGAAAGGTGGAAACCTTTCGTACTCTCGACTGAACTATCTTTAAATCATTTTGTACCAGATTTAAATCAATTGCTTGGTTTGATGCTCACATATGAGCAAGACCTAAAAGGTGATGGAGATAAAGGACAAAGTTCTGCAATGTACATGAAGAACAAGAAGAAATATAAAGGCAAGTCAAAAGACGAAGAAGAGTCGAGTTCTCAGGCTTATTATGCAAGAGGTAAAGGCACCGGTAGAGGAAGAGCAAGAGGTTTTGGAAGAGGAAGAAGTAGTCAGAATATCAACAAGAAGGCTTGCTGGATTTGTGGATTAAGTAATCATCTGGCTCATGATTGTTGGCACAATCAACAAGGATCAAATCAAAATCAGAACAGTAATAGCAGAGGTAGAAGCGGAAGATATCAGAGTAATTTTCAAAGAGGAAGACAGAACCAAAGAGGAGGCTATGGTAGAGGTGAAGCAAGAAGTTGGGGACAGAATGAATCCTACAACACCACCTACAACAACCACGCAAGTGACACACAGAATGAAAGTCATACATCATTGATGATGAACTCAATCAGCACATCAGATAACGAAGACCTAAAGGTATTTTACATTGATTTTGGATGTTCTAATCATTTGTCAGGAAATATAGAACTGATGTCAAAATTGGAAAAAGGTAGTTCTAGTCATACTGTTCAAACAGGTGACAATACGAGACATAGTGTACATTCAATTGGAAAAGTGAAATGTAAGAGTGGAGCAGATTTACTAACCAATGTTTTGTATGTTCCGACAATACCTAAAAATTTGATTAGTGTGGGACAGATAGTTGAGAAAGGTTTTTAGGTCAGATTTACAAATGAAGGAGTATTTGTAAAAGATCTCGAGAATGGATATCATCAGATCATCTATGCTAAGAAAGAAGATAGACTCTTTACTCTAAGAGTACAAGGGAACATTGGTCAAGCGTTGCTCACACATGGTGAAAAGGTGATTACAGAACTTGATATCTGACATAAGAGATTAGGTCATTTTAATGAAAAAGGAATTAAAGCTATGATTTCAAATCATTCAGTACTGGGATTACCGAATGTATAGAACCAACATATGATTCATAAGTGCGAAGCATGTCAGATGGGAAAAGCTCACAGGTTACCTTTCCAGAAGAAAGGATTCAAACATGATGGAGTACTTGAACTCATTCATACAGATGTATGGGGTCCAACAAAAGAAGGATCAATCAGTGGCTCAAGGTATTATGTTTTATTCATTGATGATGCTACAAGATGGATAACGTTATATGTTTTGAAGGAAAGATCAGAAGTATTTGAAACCTTTAAGCATTTTCATGCATATGCTGAAAGACTCACAGGTCGAAAGCTTAAGAGACTGAGGTCTGATGGAGGGGGAGAATATTTCTCCCGAGAGTTCAATGACTATCTTTGGAATGCAGGTATCAAGAGAGAAATAACCTGCAGGTATACACCGCAACAAAACGGTGTAGCAAAAAGAAGGAACCGAACTCTAGTTGAGTTTTCACGAGCTATGCTAAAGGAAAAGGATTGTCCAAATTATCTTTGGGCTGAAGCTGTAAATACAGCTACATACTTGGTAAACAAATTACCATGTACAGCTTTAGATGGAATGACCCCTTATGAAGCTTGATGGGGAAAGAAGCCAACACTTGATCATTGCAAAGTGTTTGGATCAGTAGCTTATGCTTATGTACCATCACAACTCAGACATAAGCTTGAACCAAAAGCAGAGAAATATGTGTTCGTTGGATATGATGAAAAGCAGATGGGTTATAGGTTATGAAGTCCTCTAACAAAATAGTTTATTGTTTCCAGAGATGTTACATTTGATGAACAGAAAAGCTGGTATGCACATCAAAACCATACAACGAAAGAATTTGAAGAAGAGGTAAGAAGAAAAGAGAAAGGGAAATCAATTGTGCAGGTGAATAGAGATGAAGACTAAATGCAAGCAAGTACCTCCAGAAGGGATGAGGAAATTCCTATAATTGATGAAGAAGTGTATTCAGAAACTTATGAAGAATGTGAACCAAGAAGGTCAAGCAGGACTAGAAGACAACCAGAAAGGTATTCTTATGATACTTCCTACATAACTCAGAAGAATTATGCATATATGGTCAAGGATGATGAAGAACCTCAGAACTATGATGAAGCTAAAGGCAAGAAGCAATGGGAAGAAGCAATGGAAGAAGAGTTCAGCGCACTGGAGGAGAACAAGACATGGGAACTTGTTCCTAAACCAAATGGTAAGAAAGTAATTGGAAATAAATGGGTTTTCAAAGTTAAGAAACTTGCAGATGGAACGATAGCCAGGTACAAAGCTAGATTGGTTGTCAAGGGCTATGCTCAGACGCATGGCATAGATTATGACGAGACGTTTAGTCTGGTGGCAAAGATGTCAACCATAAGGACAGTGATTGCTATAGCAGCATCAAAAGGATGGAAGCTAAGTCAGCTAGATATAAAGAACGCATTTCTGAATGGATACATATCAGATGAAGTCTATATGGAACAGCCTGAAGGGTTTGTAAGTTCCAAATACCCAAATTTTGTTTTCAGATTAAGAAAAGCACTTTACAGACTGAAGCAAGCTCTAAGAGCTTGGAATTACAGGCTTGTGAAATATCTCAATGAACTTGGATACCAAAGTTCGAAAGCAGATGCAAGTCTACTCATCAAGAGAACAGAAGAAGGTATGATCTACATGCATTTATGTAGATGACATAATAATCACAGGAACCTCAGATGAAGGAATCAAAGAAGTAAAGAGATTGCTTGAAAAGGAGTTTAAGTTCAGTGATCTAGGAAAGTTATCATACTTTCTTGGAATGGAAATCACATACACAGATCATGGTGTATATGTTTCGCAAGAAAGGTATCTCCTAAACTTACTAAAGAAGTTTAATATGGAGAATTGTGGAGAAGCTTCAACACCGCTTGAAGTAAATCATAAACTCAGCAAATATAGTGGAGCAGAGTTTAAAGATATGAGAAAGTATCAGTCGTTAGTGGGAATTCTAATTTACACTACACTAACAAGACCGGATCTTAGTTATGCAGTGGGAGTTCTCTCACAGTTCATGCATTGTCCGAAGGATCAACATTTGGGTTGCAGGACAGAGAGTTCTTAGATATATCAAAGGAACTATAAAGAAAGGATTATATTATCCTTTTATGTCAGATATAAAGTTGAGAGCTCAGTGACTCAGATTGGGCAGGAAGTCAAGATGACAAAAGATCAACACATGGGTATATGATATACCTAGGAGATAAGCTAGTGAGCTGGTGTTCGAAGAAACAACACACAGTGGCTTTATCATCAACAGAAGCAGAATATAAAGGACTTGTAGAAGCAGCTAAAGAAGTGATATGGATGCAGACCTTGTTCAAAAGCATGGGTATTGATCAAGGTATACCTATCACACATGGAGATAATATGAGCTCATTGTATCTTGCAGCAAATCCAGTATTTCATGCAAGAACAAAGCACATAGAGATTCAGTATCATTTCCTGAGGGAAAAGGTAATGGAGAAGGAGATAGAAATAGTATACACTCCTACAAAAGATTAGATTGAAGATATTTTGACAAAGAGCTTGGATGGAACAAAGACAAGTAGATTCAAAAAAATGGCAGGTATAAAAGAAAGAAAAATATATCAAAGACAGGAAAAGTCAAATTAGTGATTGAGGGGGAGCTGTTGAAGAATCACTCACAAATTTGACGTACAGACAAAGAAAGATAAAGAAAAGCAGAATCAAAGTATCCAAAAAATCAAAGCCCTAGTGAAGGGACAAATTCATGATCGTAATGTACAATGCAAAATCTTCCAGAATCAGAGTTTGTTAGAGTTCATTACACTGGATCAAAACTATATATAAAGAGAGAGAGAAGAAACAGAAAGAGAGCGGAGCGCGAGCGTGCGAGCAAGAACATGCGTGAGTAGAGCGCGCAGTTTGAATAGAGCGCATATAGAGATCAAGAATAGGTTTAGAAGACGCCAGAGATCACGTATGTAAAGATGAATAACAGAAACCTGAAACCTCAGGTATTCATATGAGAGAGATGGTAAGAAGAAACTACTCAGTGTAGGAGAGTTTCTATAGCTTGAGCAAGAAGAGGCCAAGCTGTTTCTGTACACATCTTCTCTAATAGAAAACACATGTTGGACGTTTGCACGCATTCTTCGTATGTGAAGAAACCTGAGTTTTTTCATGTTACGGGATAAAGTTAGTTAACAGTTACAGTTCTTTCAGTAAACGTGTTTTCCGATACTTTCTCAGTAAACGTATTTTTCGGTCAGTTATTGTTTTCTCAGTAAACGAGTTTTTTGGTAGAACAACAAAGTATATCTCGCAGAGTAAATTAAAGTTTTGTATGAGAAATAGCTTATCTTGTAGCTAGACATCTCTACTATCAGGTCATCAAAGATTTCGGTGAAATGAATATGTACACACAGTACAAAGCCTGACCGGAAAGAGGTAGTTAGAACTGGAGAAGTTTTTCTTTAAACTTCAGAAAGAGTTCATTCAGTGAAGGAAGGTCATGCATCACTTCCTTACTTCTTGTATACTCACCTGAAGTGATTAAAATAGAATCGCAATTGATTCTGGTAAGATTCCGATATAATTACGGTGACAGTCCGGTGAAGTTCGAGTGGAATTTTCAGTAAATTCAAATCGCAGTCTTATACGTTTGAGTGAGAGTAACTTTGCTAAGCTACTGCTGATTATAGAGGTGTTCTAATATCACTCTAGCTTAGTCCTCTTTAGTGGCGCAGTAAATTCTGCAGGCCTGACAAGGTTCGGGCCTTTGCCACGTTGACCATCAACAAGTGGTATCAGAGCAGAATAACCACCATCAATTTACAAGTGATCCTGTTAGTGCTTGTTGATGCATGTGTGATTGTGTGTGAATGGAGCTTTGTCTCGTGAAGCTTATGGGTTGCTACTTGAGCCCGCAAGCAAGCCTTAGGCACCCAAATTTGTCTTGATTGTGGGTCAGCCTTCATTGACTTCTTGGGTACCCAAAAAGACATTATTTTCATGGATGATTGTCGAAGAAACGTTTTATTAGGTGTCCTACACTGATCATAAGAGTAGGGTTTGGTTGAGGCTTCAGTCGAAGTTGCTTAGGAAAGTTCGCCCTTCTGTACCCATATCTGCTTTGATGGTTGAGATGCCTTGGCAGAGGTGATCTTTGCTTTAGGATAACTGCTTCTTTGCTTCATTCTGGTCTCCTAGACTTCATGTTTTGGGTTCGAGACTTCCTTTGGACAAGAAGGGAGTTCCACTTGCATCACCTCGCCTGTAGTGGAGGTTTTCTGCATCACAGAGGGTTGGACAAGAAAAGCATCATTTTCCATCAGTGTGGTCCTGGAAGGACCAGGAGTTGGTGCCTTTTCTACTTCCTTGAGTGCTCCAGTGATCAATTCGATAGTTAAATATTGCTGTTGCACCCAAACCTGAAGAAGTACACTTCTTAGGTTGAGATTGACTTCATTATTATAAATCCAATCCTGTCCTAGGATGAGGGGTTCTATGAGATCCTCATCTTGGCACACTAGTACCTTTACTTTCATAAGAACCTCTTGAAGGTAGATGGGAAGTTCCACCTCACCTAAGCAAGGGGTTTCCACACCGCCTAATCCTATAAGGTATGCCTCAATAGGATTGACATTCATTTGCATATCCTGACAATAGGACAGCATAATAGCACTCGTGGCAGAGCCTGAATCAATTAAGGCTCTGATAGTCCTTGCATCCTCTCCGTGTCCTAACTCTATCGTGACAAACGGTCCTCTATCCCTAATTCGTGCGGAACTCTTAGTAGATATTTGGCACATAGCCATTTGATACCTAGGTATGTCATCGACTTCTACCCTCGGGTTTTCTCTTCCTTGCCTCCTAAGCTTCATCTCTTGAATCCGTTCTAAAGCTTTAGCCCGTGCCTCTTCTCTAATGCGTTCCTCTTCTTCCTTTCGTTTCTTTGCAGTGTTAAGTCTAGTGAGCATCTCATCGGTGAGGGGTTCTTGGTATAGTTTCACTCTACACCCCCTAATGTAGTTGGGTAGGACATCTCCTTCTAATGTGGCTAATTGGACCACTCCACTTGTAGATATTCTGATGATTATCATTGGTCCATAGCCACATTTCTCTAGCTTCCTGGCATATTTCTTGAGTGTATAAACCAAGACTAAATCTCCTGCTTTTAAGCCTTTGTCTTTCACATGGGCATCAAAGTAGGCTTTTTGTCTCTTCTTGGTGGCATAGATTCCTACAGAAGCTCTCAATTGTGTCTCTCCTAATCGCTCTAAGTCCAAGATTCTTGAAGAGAGCTCATGACCCGTCCATTGGTGCTCCTATGCTACCTTTAATGTAGGGATCAAAAAGTCTAATGCCAGCATTGCATTTTGTCTGAAAACCATCTGAAAGGGGGTGGCTTGGAGTACCGTTTTATAGGCAACTCGATATGCCCAAACAATATGATGTAGTTTTTTGTCCCAATCAAAGCGTTTATTGTTTACTAACTTGGTCAGCACAATGCATAGAATCTTATTGGTGCTTTTGGCTTGCCCATTAGATTGTGGATGCTAGGGCCCAAACTTCTTGTGTATCACCAAGAACTCTTGCAGAAGATTTTCAATGACTTCATTCAAGAAGTGAGTGCCTCTATCACTTACTAGATCTATTGGTAGCCTATATCTAGTGAACACGTTCTCAAATAAGAACTTAGCAGTCGTCTGAGCATCATTCGTAGTCGTAGCTTTTACTTCTACCCATTTGGTTAGATAGTGAGTGGCCACAATAATGTATTCGGCATGTGAGCCCTTAATTGGGGGATTAATAGGACCAACGAAGTCTATTCCCCGTTTAGAGAATGCACGTCCACCCATCATGGGTTTCAGTGGCATCTCATCCTTACGTATTGGATATTGAGTTCGCTGACAAATATCACCCCGCTTGACATGGGTATGGGCATCCATGTGAAGGGTTGGTCAACAAAGACCTGCGAATAAAATTGCCTTAATCACATGGTCTAGTCCAAAGTGTCCTCCTGCCACACCTTGGTGAGCAGTCTCCAAGATCTTCAAATATTCGCTCTCATGGACACGTAATCTAAGATATCCATCTTTCCCTCATCTGTAGAGATTATCTCCAATGAGAGCATAGTATAATGCTTCTTGTTCTAAGCTCCTTTGTCTAGCTAGGGTCATTTCTTGAGGGAATGTTTTTGTCCTCAGGAAGGCCACTAATGGTTCACTCCAATCTGGTATTAGAGATACTTGGTACAGTGTAGCATGCTCCATAGGGGGTCTAATACAACAGACTGGGCATTCCTTACACAACTTATGAATATCTACTTCCCAATACACTCCTAATCTTTTTAGTGTTTGTAAAGTTCTTTGCCTTGAGTAGTGTTGCTCTAATGAACCCACATGTGCTAATTGCAACCATTTTGTGTACTCCTCCTCTTCCACACAACAAGCTAATATCCCTTGATCTGTATGCTTGTACATAGTTCCTGCCATGATATGGTACTTTTGGGCTTTTACTACCTCCCTATCTTGAGTGTTCATTACGGGATGTTTAGATCCATATGTCAATACTGGAACTAATGTCTTGGCCCACTATGGTACAGCTTCCAAATTGAACAAGTAAGCATCAGGGAGATCATCTGATACTCCTTGTGGGGCCTCTCTGGATGTGAGCCTCGAGAGATGATCTGCTCTCAAGTGAGTGTTGCCCTTCCTCACCACTACCTCAAAGTCATATTCCATTAGTAAGAGGAACCATCTTACTAATCTACCTATATTGCATGGCTTGTTTACCAAGTACAGTAGAGCTTGATGATCAGTAAAAAATTTAAACTTATTTGCAAGCAAATAGTGTCTAAACTTTTTAACCACATATAGCATGCCTAATCCTTCTCATTCGGTGGTGGTATAGTTTTGTTCATTTGCATTCAACTGTCTACTAGCATAGGCAATTGGAAGATCCATATTACCTTCGCTCATAGGTTGTGCAAGTACACACCCAATAGCATAATTGGATGCATCCACATGAACATGAAAGGGCTTGTTCCAATCTGGTGTAGTCAAGATTGGTGCTAAACATAATTGCCATTTAAGCTCGTTGAAAGACTTCTCACATTTTTCCATCCAGTCAAGTTAGTCAAAAGGGAGTACAGAGGCTTTGCAATGATCACATACATATGAATGAATCGGTGATAGTAGCCACAATGCCCCATGAAAGCTTGTACTTCCTTGACATTCTTTGGCCTAGGTAGCTCTACAATAGCTCTAACTTTTTCCTCATCCGTAGATATGCCGTTCTTTGACACTATGTGTCCTAGAATCTTGCCTTGCCTAACCATGAAAACACACATTTTTGGGTTCAAGCAGAATTGATATTCTCTACATTTGTCAAAGATAGCTCTCAGCTTAGGGATATGGGTTTGTCTAATATTGGAATGAGCACAAAGATCATCAACATAGACTTCCAAATTCTTCCTCAAGAATTCTTTAAATACATGATAGATCAGCCTCTGAAAGGTAGCAAGCACATTGGTTAGACCAAATGGCATTACCCGAAAAGCAAATATGCCCCACTCTGTGGCAAAAGCCATCTTATGTTGAACTTCTAGAGCTATGGCCACTTGATTGTAGCCAGAGAAGCCATCAAGGAAGTTGTACATTTCCTTGCCTGCTACTCTTTCTAGTAGATGTTCAGTGATAGGAAGCGGATAGCTATCTCGAATGGTGGTTGCATTAACCTTCTTCAAGTTAATGCATACATGTAACTTGCCATTCTTATTGGGTACCACTACCATGGGGGACACCCATTCAGTGTGCACAATTTCATAGATGAATCCAGCTTCAACCAAATGATCTATCTCTTCCTTGATTTTGGCAGCATAGTTATCATTGTATGTGTGTATGGCTTCTGCTTAGAGGGTTTGGCCTCTGAGGTAATGGGGATCGCATGTGAGCATATGTCAGGGTCTACACCTTTCAGGTCCTTGTAACTCCAAGCAAAAACATCTTTGTATTCTTGTAATAAGGCTATCAACTCATTTGGTGGTTTCTTTGTTATCATAGGCCTCTCCGGCTTGTGCGTCACATTTAGGCATTCTTATCATGACTCTCCTATCTTCTATCTCATACTTCTTAAAATTTTTAGGGACCTTTGATGTGGCTTCTTTCTTCTTCCTTTTTCTGCCTTCATTCTTGGTGGTCACTTGTGTGGTTAACCTCACATCATTTGTAAGTTCTTTGTGTCTTTGTGGGTGAGCCTCCACTTCATAGAAATATTCCTCATCCGATGCAAAAGGTGGGTCCATGATAATTGACTCTAGATCGGAGTCACTTGCATCCTCGAATGCATCAATGCTAGGTTCACATTCTTCAATAATCGAGTCACACATGATTGGCTCTATTGTGAAGACTGAAATGTCAAAGCCATCCTCATCACAGTGTGCTGGAGTGGGTAACTCTAGAACATGACATCTCTCTAGGTATTGCCTAAACCTTCTTCCCGCAAGTCTAACCATCTCTTGAGGTGTTTGTTTGAAGCTGTATATCAGGGAGAATGTGTTATGTCTAATACCAATCTTAAAAAATTCTGTGATGAAAGCCTCTAGAAGTTGGTCTATGTTCCTGAACTGCCTCTCGTGTAGTGGTTGAAACCATGTAAGGGCTATGTTCTTGAGAGTTAGGCCAAATGCATTGTACTGCATGAATAGGTCATCAACTTGCTCGACTCTCAAGACTTGCCTAAATTCTACCACATGATCGTATGGGTCTCCAGTGCCATCGAAGCAGTTCTTCATGGACTTAACTAGTTGTGTAGGCCTCAAGGTCCTTGTGTGTTCCCTAGGCCTTGGCAAAGGAAATTCATCTGTATTTCTTTGGTTCCTTGGGTCTCTAGGTCTCTCGGTTTCTATTCTATCCATCTCCATTCTCGTTCTCTATCTTCCCAATGGGTTAGCAAAGCTTACTTCCGGCCTATCTCTACTCCTATCCTTGTGAGCTCCATGAGCTTGGGATGTTCCAGCTCCTTGGTGACTATACGAGATATTAGATCTTGCTTGGGGAAAAACGAATTCACCCTTCCAAGTGTAGGCATGCCCACCATGCTCTGTGACCACGAAGATCCTCTCTGAAGTATTGTCTAAATAGGTCACTTTGCCTTGGCTATCGGGATCTTTAAACTCATAGATTGTAAGAATTCCTACTTCATTAGGCTGGTCAGGCCTATACCTCCAAAAGGATTTGTCGGTCTCTTGGTTTAAGAGCACGTCTATGCTCTTGTTATCTTGGGGAACCCATTCTGGAGTGATGATTCTAGTCAGGATTGATTTGCCTCGAGGAGTTCTGGGATCTCTTGCTAAATTCCCTTGCTCTATGTCACCTATGTCTATCTCTAGAATCACATTACCGAATTCATCTGTTCTATCTGGTTGGTTGGTGACTATGTACATTGTCCCTTCTTTATCTATGTATGCACCATTCTCAAATTTGATGATTGGATGTTCTAGTCCAATGGGTTGATCTGGGTTGCTGATATATTCAAGTTACATCTTGTAAGGGCCTTCGAGTTTCTGTAAGTAAGCCACACCTGAACTTCGTATGGGTCTCTCCATACCATAAGACATCTCTGATTCACTAGTTTCAAAGCTAGGATAGTGTCGGTAAGTGCTCAGCTATTGGGCCCAAGACCTAGCAGTGTGGTTAACACTAGCTGCCGAAGACCTAAGGCTTTGTTTGTCTCTCCCTAGATATCGTCCCGATGTAAGGTTCATATGCCTGATTAATCAATCCCAATTTTACCCAAATTACAATCTCGTTGCTGATTCTTTTTTCTCAACCACTGGATTCTTTTTATTTTGTTATCGTGTTTATGATCTTGTCTGATTTTGCATCGTCAGGAATACTTAAGTGATTTTTCACACTTGAAGTTGATCGCAACAGAATTAGTTCTTTCCCTCAAGGTTATCGTCACACACACCTATTATCTCTTGACTTGAACTTGATTACTTAGGTAGTCTTCAACTTGTTTCGTGCCTATCGTTGCCCTAACTTACTCCTAATACTATGCATTATTAGCCTAAGCTAGGAATCGACTGAGGGGGTCTCAAGAGAATTTCCAACCTCAAGTCCTTTGCCTTTTGATTGCTAGTCGAGCTCAGGACGCGCTCGCCCAAGCTCCATGATCACCTAGCTAAAGTTGCTTGAAATCCTTGCTTGCACACCACAGACCTGTGAAACTTTACCAGTTAAAAATGGACTTGACCACAATGTATTGAGAGACAAAAACAACCTTCAACATACACTGAAAAGTATAGACCCTCGCTTTCCTTTTTGCCCTAAAAAGTATTCTCACTCCCTAGTACCGACTGATGGTCAACTTAAAAACACATATACTAGAACGGAGTTCGTATGAAGAAGTTATGGCTAGTCAAGCACTTGGGAGTCAAAACAAGTGAAACAGGCACTCATGGGTAGCTCACAGTGTTTTCTAAGGTTTCTTCATGCTCTAATGACCCTTAATTTTCCCAAATTTTGGCCAAAAATAGGTTAAATTTTTCAACCCAAAAAAATTTTCGAATTTGCCTGTCAATCGTGATCGATTAGTCTGCCAATCACGATTGATGTGTCCGTCGTGATCGACTGGTCGATCATGATGGACAGGTCCGATGGGGCTGTCCATTGTGATTTATAGGTCAATCGTGATTGACACATGGCTCGAAAATTCAGTCGGTCGTGAGGTTGTCCATCCTGATGGACACGTGGTTAGTCGTGGAATGAGTCGATCATGGTCAAACAATCGTTGACTTGATCAGTCACGATTGACAAGTCAGTTGCAATGGACCTATCGATTGCGATTGACACATTACGTCAATAGACTCAGTCAATCGTGGGTCAAATAGTCATGGATAGTGTCCTCGTGATGGACACGTCCGTCAAGGCTGTCTATCACGATTGATGAGTCAGTTGTGATCGATGGGTAAGTCACGATTGACACATGGCATGCAATGGCTCTGTTAATCATGGTCAATCAATCATGGACCCTGTCGATCATGATTGACGTGTCGGTCGTGATTGACTGGTCCATCGGGATCTATTCGTCGTCGTTTGTCAGTCATGATGGACAGAAAACTATGGAATTTAAAAAAATTAATCATATATTTGGGATCCTCTAGGCCTAATCATCATGGTTATGCACTTACTTTTGCAAAATGGTCAACTTTTCTATCGGTCTCAATTGATAGAAGTCAATGCCTCGAGAGCTGCACATCAAATTTTTTACCTGCTTGAGCTGGTACAACTGTTGGAGATGCTGATTCCTGCAAAAAATCTCAAAAAACGCACAATAAACAATCGCACACAAGTCGCTCTCGCACTCAAAGTGGTGGAAGATAATGATGGATGGATATGATGGATGGTATATGATGGATGGTATAATGATGGATGGTATAATGATGGATGGATATGATGGCATATGGTCGTGATGGTGAACATAATGATGGATGGATATGGAGTGTAGAAGTGAAGAAGAAGATGAAAACAAATAAAAGAAAAGCTTACCTATGCTTCCAACATCTCTACTCTATGTCTTACCATCACACGCTTGTCCTCAAAGCTCAATCCCTAACAACGGTGCCAAAATTTGGTGTAGCTCAAGCATAAGCATCACCTCCTTTACTTGTCAATCTGGGAAGACATGAGGATGGTATGAAGACCTCGAGCAAGTGATGCACAAGTGGTGGAAAAGAAGCACACTCACATGCACTCACACACACACACGAACACACAGGTACAAAAAAGACTGGCACAATGGAAGCTTTGATTACTCAAAAAAAAAGATTACAATTGCTTTAGATTTAGTTCATTATTTAACTTGCTCTCCTCAAAAATGAGCCTTCTAGTCCTTTTTATAGTTTTTCACTAGCTTTGGCCTTGTTCAGACCTAGTGTCTAGCCTAGTTAAAAATTAGGTTCTAGGGCCTATTTGAGGGCTCAAACGGAGTCTAAAAAATATGAAAATTGATAGCTAGGTACTTCTAATGCTCCTCAAGCTCAAGGACTCCTTGGCTTGCAGAAAATGGAGCTACAAAACTATAAAATGGTATTTACAATGAGTGTTAGTGATGAAAATCACTATTTTAAAGGTTTTTCTTGATAATTTTGACATACATTTTCATCAGTCCTTTCTTCATTGGCTCCTTTGTCAGCTTGTGCTTCCTGTCTCTTCACCTTGGTGCATACTTCCTTGATGACTTAGCCCTTGACTTCAAACACATGCTCGCTTGGTCACTTGAACTTCAATAGTTTACTTTACTTGCAAAAGAAGGATGAGAATTTAGTTTTCCCTCTACTTGAATGCAAAAAACAGCCAACGGTTAGCTCACAAGATGTGTTCGATACACTCATTCCTTTGTTCCAAAATGGTGCGCTTAACTATGGCCACGTAGACCAGCCAACTGAGGCTCAAAGGATTGAAAAATTCCAACCAAATAGGGCTAAAAATGCAGAGAATTTCCACCCAAACATGGCTGAAAAATTTCAGCCAAAAATTATCAAAACTACTAGAAATTTCCAGCCACATATGGTTGAACATTTGCGACAAAATATGGTTGAAATGAGCATGAAATTCAGCTCATGCATGATATAAATGTTGATTATGTATTACGTAATGAACGCATGTCTATCAAGAGTGCACAAAGTATGCCAAAGTGGCTGAAACAAACTTTGCAGGATAGCAAATTGAGTGCACCTTTACTTGGTAGAACAAGATCACGCTCTCACCATGCATCAAGTAATTTTGTGGATTATTCTCTTATTGCTACAGCATGTAATGAAGAGCCACTTTCTTTTGAAGATGCATGTGACGATCCACAATGGATGAGTGCTATGCAATCAGAAATGGATTCCATACATAGGAATGGTACTTGGGAGTTATGTGAATTGCCAAAATGAAAGAATGCCATTGGTACAAAGTGGGTTTATAAGATTAAGAGAAAATCTAATGGTAGCATTGATCGCTACAAAGCTAGATTGGTTGCCAAAGGATATGCGCAACAATATGGCATTGACTATGATGAAATTTTTCCACCTAGTTCATGCACGTCTACCATTCGTACCGTGTTTGCATTGGCTGCCCATTGAGGTTGGAAAGTCCATCAGTTGGTCATAAAAATAGCCTTCTTGAATGGTGATTTACAAGAAGAGGTTTATGTGAAGCAACCTCCTGGATTTGCTATGAAAGGGAAACAGCATATACCTTGTCGCTTGCATAAAGCCTTGTATGGTCTCAAGCAAGCTCCACGTGCATAGTATGACAAAAAATCCATAAGCACTTGATTGCTCTTGGCTTCATATGTAGTCGGATTGAAAGCGCACTCTATGTATGCAAAAATGGAGCTGATCTTCTAGTGCTTGTTCTTTATGTCAATGACATACTCTTGACTTGGTCATGTGATGCAAAACTTGACAATCTTATGGCTGATTTGCAGCATACTTTAGATCTCACTTATCTTGGTCTTTTGAGCTACTATCTTGGCATCCAGTTTGTATCCGTTGAGGGGGGACTTGTTATGCATCAAGCAAAGTATGTTGAAAAACTACTTCAGCATTTTGACTTTGAGGATTGCAAGCCAGTTTCCACACTAGTTGAGACATGATTCCAATTCTCAGTTGAGGATTCTAGTGATGCATTTGACACTTCTCTTTATTAGCAAATTGTGGCAACACAAGGCCAGATATACAGTATGCAGTTTGCCAGTTGAGTCGATTCATGCATAGCCCTGGCATTAAGCATTGGCAAGCAATAAAACGTGTGTTTAAAGTTCTCAGAGGCACTTTGAGCTTAGGTCTCTTTTATGGCAGAGATATTCAACCATGCTTGCATGCTTTTATAGATAGTCATTGGGCTGGTTGTTATGATACTCGCGTGTCCACTAGTGGTAATTGCTTTTTCCTTGGAGACTCATGCATATCTTGGTTGAGTAAGAAGCAACCTACAGTGGTGACATTGAGTTGTGAAGCTGACTAGGTTGAGACACCTATTGATGGATTTTTGCATGGAGATTGATGCTACTACACATATTCTCACTGATAGTCAGAGTGCTTTGGCTGTTGCACGAAATTTAGTGTTTCATGCATGAACCCAACATATTGAGGTGCATTATCACTATGTGAGAGAGCGCCTTCATGCAAGAGATATTGATTTGGTATATGTGCCTACACAAGATAATATGGCAGACATATTCACCAAATCAATATTACCTTGTGGGGGCTGATTTGTCACTCCATGTATGTGTTCACATCATTCACTCTAGGGGGTTTTGTTACACTTATGTGATCCTCAAGTAGCTTTGATGTGAACCTTTTCCCTATACATGGGCACTTTTTACTCTAGTGCCGGCTAGAGGTTTTTTCCCCATGTTACCACATACATGATTCACTCATATGTGGTGGTACTTTGTACTTAGGGATATTATTCAACTCTTACTTCAGTTAAGTTCATTGTCAATAAAGAGAGCTATTCTAGCCATCGTCTTCTCCATGTGTCTTTCTACGTTTGTGCTTCTTGTGTGTGTCTCGCACTTCTACCCACACCCAACAATATGAATCTTCTAAGTAAAGTATTGTATGTGCCAACAATAACCAAGAACCTAATCAGTGTAAGTACAGATTGTTGAAAAGGGTTTACAGGTTAGATTCATGAGACATGGAGCATATGTGGAGGACCCTCAACAAGGCTTCAAGAGGATTGCAAAAGGTGAGAAATCTGCTAGATTGTTTACCTTTGAAGTTGAAGATATAAGAAAGATTGCTCTCTTCAATTACAAGGACCAAACCTTATCTGAATTGGAGATATGGCATAAGAGACTAGGTCATATAGGTGAAAGGACATTGAAGCAAATATGTAGGGATCAAAGTGTGCTTGGCATCCCAAATGTGTCCAAGCAACACATGATTTACAAATGTGGAGCATGCCAATTTGGCAAGTCACATAGGCAACCATTCAACAAAAGAGGATACATGTATGAAGACTACTTGGAGCTTGTACACACAAATGTGTGGAGTCCTCGTAGAGAGCCATCAATTTTAGGATCAAGGTATTATGTTTCATTCATAATTGACTATAGTAGGTGGACAATACTTTATTTTATGAAGCATAAAGATGAAGTCTTCACTTGTTTCAAGAAGTATCTGGCATTGGTTGAGAATCAAACAAGTAAAAGTTTGAAGAGGCTCAGATCTGATGGAGGTGAAGAGTATTTCTCACATGAGTTTGACTCCTTCTTATAGGACAGAGGCATAAAGAGAGAGATTACAACAAGGTACACTCCTGAACAGAATGGAGTGGCAGAGAGAAGAAATAGATTAATAGTAGAGGTTGTAAGATCAATGTTGAATGAGAAAAAGCTCCCTATTTATCTATGGGCAAAGGTTGTTTTGACAGCTACTTACTTAACCAATAGAATTTCATCCAAGCCTCTGGATGGGATGACACCTTATGAGGCATGGGATGGCAAGAGACCTTCCTTATATCATTGTAAGATCTTTGGGTGCATTGCTTATGCACACATACCCTCATAGATTAGGGAAAATCTTGATCCAAAACCTTAAAGATGCATATTTATTGGCTATGATCAGAATCAAAAAGGATATAGGTTATATAATCCCACAAATAAAGGGTTTACAGTTGGTAGGGATGTGGTATTTGATGAAAATAACCTTGCTTTGAGGATGATTGCAAGAAAATAAGCTACCCTATGATTTGGAGAATGATTTTCCAAATCTAACCAAGGAAGAACCATATACATCTAAAGATATCAATTCAAAAGATGAAGAATAAATCAACCTTGAAGAATTCAAAGCTTGGAAGTCCAAGGGCAAAGTAAAGATCGGTCAAAGGGAAAGCAAGAAACCTATAAGGTATATGACAGTTCTCAAAGGGAAAGCAAGAAACCTATAAGGTATATATCCAATTTTTGTTCGGTACCCGTCTGAAAGTAAAGGCTATCGTCTGTATCATCCATAGACTAAACGCATTCTGGTTAGTCGTGATGTTGTTTTTGTGGAAGATGCTATTCAGCCATTGCTTTCATGTACTAAGGAGACATATGTTAGCTCCAAAGACATGTATGATACTTTACTGCCTCTTTTTACAGGTGGACAGTCTAGTGCTAGTCCTAATGAGGTAACTTCTCACCCTTTGCAGGTTTCATGTGATGATGCAGATAATTCCATTTCTGATGCAGATGTACATGATGCACTTATTGATAAGAGAGCTGATATTGAGCAGGCAAGAACTATGCCAAAATGGCTGGTGCAGACCTTGCATGACAAAAAATTAGATGCACCTCTGTCATATCATACTCGATCAGGCTCCCATAGTGCCTCTTTTGCATCAGATTGCTATGCTATGGCTGCATCTAGTCTTTGTGATGAGAATGAGCCTATTTCGTTTGATGAACACAAAATTCAGAAAATTGGATGGCTGCTATGCAATCTGAATATGATGCAATAATGAAGAATGGTACTTGGTCTTTATGTGACTTGCCTCCTGGCAAGAAGGCCATTGGCACTAAGTGGGTATACAAGCTGAAGCATAAACCTGATGGTACAGTTGACATGTATAAGGCTAGGCTTGTTGCAAAGGGTTATGCGCAAGACAGAGGCATTGATTTTGATGAGACCTTTGCACCTACATGCCGTATGACTACTGTTCGGAGCATTTGTGCACTTGCAGCCCATCATGGTTGGAATGTACATCAGTTGGACATTAAAACAGCATTTCTGAATGGTGACTTGAATGAAGAAGTGTATGTTTTTCAGCCCCATGGCTTTGTGCAGAAAGGGCATGAAAACCAGGTGTGCAGGTTAAAGAAGGCATTATATGGTTTAAAGCAAGCACCACGTGCTTGGTATGAGAAGATACATGCCTATCTAATTGCACATGGTTTTGAGAACAGTCCAACTGAAAGCACCTTATATGTTAAGCGTGCTAATGATGTGCTTTTGATCATTGTTGTCTATGTTGACAACATGCTGCTCACTAGTCCTATTGAGAAGCATATTGTTGATTTTAAGGCTGATTTGCATGCCTCATTTGAGATGTCTGATTTGGGGCATTTGCATCACTATTTGGGCAGTTTATGCAAGTTGATGGTGGAATGGCTTTGTGTCAAACGAAATATATTAACACATCATTGCAGCATTTTGGCCTTGAACACTGTAAGCCTATTGCCACCCCTATGGAGATAGGTTTACGATTGAGTCTTCATGATGCTGGAGATGCATTTGATGTTGTTCTCTATCAGCAAGCTGTTGGATGCTTGATTTACTTATGCATTACTCGGCCAGATATTCAGTTTGTTGTCTCCCAGATGATGAGCAGGTTTATGCATTGCTGAGGAGTCAAGCATTGGCAGGCGGTTAAGCGCATCTTTCACTACTTGAGTGGTACTCAACTACTTGGGTTGTTTTATCCCAAGGGGGGATCACTACCGCCAGATTTGTATGCTTTTTCTGACTTTGATTGGGCTGGTTGCTATGACACTCATGTGTCCATGAGTGGCTTTTGCTTCATGCTTGGTAGCTCATGTATATCTTGGTTGAGCAAGAAGCAACCTACTGTGGCCACTTCCAGTTGTGAGGCTGAGTATAGGGAAGCTTTCATAGCTACTGTTGAGTGTGTGTGGCTCAGACGCCTTATGGCTAATTTGGGTGTTGGTCAGTTTTCTTCCACCACCATCTTCACTAACAGTCAGAGCGCATTGGCAGTTGCGAGGAACCCTATGTTCCATGCTCGCACTAAGCACATTTAAGTGCATTATCATTATGTCAGGGAGAGGTTCTCTATTGGGGAGATCAACTTGGCATATGTGCCCACGCAAGAGAATGTTGCGCTTGCAATCATGAGTTCTTAGGAGATCTCTTTACGAGTTGTTTGGTGAGTTAGATGAAGGTTGAAATCCTAAAGTCTAGGGATACTTTTTGGTAGGAGTTTGAATTTCAAAATGGCTCCAACTTTCGCTATAAAAGTAGACTTCAAAAGTCACATAAAGAGAGCTCGGTTTGGAGAGACATTCAGAGGGATTCCAAGTGGATATTGAGCTCACACTATAGCTCTACCATTTCCCTCATATTTTGCAATCATTCATTGCCAATATCATTGTACTTTGTGTGCATTAATACATATATTTTGATTATGTTTCATTTTCTCTTCTCTATCATGTATTATGAGTGAGCTTCTCTTATCCATTTCTCAGTGGATACTTGATCATTTTCAGTTATTTAACTTGCTATAGATTTATTAGACCGTCTGTTTGCATGATACAAATTTTTAGCTCAATTGCTTCAGTCATTATTGAGAAATATGCAAAATAGTGCTCTATAGTTTGCATATTGTTAACTCCCTAAAATGTCGGGATAGTCATCTGATTTGCTAAGCATCATTCTATGAGCATAGTTGATCATTTCAACTGAGATAACTTGAAATGATTACCTGCAAGTTTTTTACTCACAGTGAAACTCCAAGTTATCTATTTTGATCGAATGATTTGAGGATTATCTTCCAAAATAAATGGGTGATTATTTGTGGCTCCTAGAAAGCTCAAGAGATCTACTTTGCACTTCTCAACTCATTTTTGGTTGGTGTCAAGCAAGAATTTGCAACACCACCTCATCTCTAGAAAGTGTCCACCATCGCCTCCATCAATTTCTTAAATATCTAATATTATCTTCTTACTAGAGAGGGCATATTTCTTGCAAAGTTGTCCGTTAACATGATTTGTAACTAAAGACTTTGTCTTATATTCAATAAAAGGTAAAGCAACAGAAGACAAATTAGCACCATAGATCAGCAATTCTCATTGTTGTACCCTTTTTGTTAGTGCACATGCAATACATGATCCATGCTATTTTTTCTTATTGATGAGCTTGCGTTACATGCGAGGAATAGCCAATTTCTCCCTTTTCACTTGGACATCTCAAAGATGACCATAGCAAAGGTTTGTTGGAAGCAAAAATGTATTTTTTTCTTGAAAAAAAATCATGCTTCTTAAGTGTGCATTTGTAGTAAGTATGTACTTTCTTGGAAGCTTATCCAAGCTCACTAAATTTTGAAATTTGGAGTTAAAGCATGCTTTCCTGAAAGGCATCCTTCCCTTGAACCCTTCTTTGACAATCGGCCATAAATCATTCACATCTGCAATGGTTTGATTAGTTTCCATTTAAAAGTATAGATGTCTCTAATGTAGGTGATGAGAAGAAAAATGTCCATAACACCTCTGACAATCATCATTAATAAGTTTTTAACAGATCCCTTACTTGATCAAGCCACAAAGTGTCGATGGAGTCCAACTGATATAATGGGTGAGATCATCAACTAATTTGACATTCATCTACCATACATAGCATTATGATCTCATACACGACATACACAACATAGCTTGGAGGGTGCTCTTCTTTAGGCTTGATCTCTAAGGGCACACATTCGATTTTGACTACTGCAAGCATCAGATTCCTTCTATGCCACCACCACCTTCTTACCATGAATAATTCCCATGAGCTGAGTGTACTTGATCTTGTGTATTTGATTGATGGCATATGTGTGGCTCCTCCTTCCTTGAGCTCTTGAATGGGAGCAAGGGTGGAGAGAGCAGCATGGATGGCATCAAGATCATATTTCCTTGCAGGTCCCTTGAAGTGTGCTATCTCTTGATGATGAGAACCATTTCCAATGCTATTAACATTTCTTGAAAACAGAGTGTGCTTGCTTGAAAACGAGATTAGCCCTATGAGGCTTTGCCCGCAATTTGGATAGACTCCCAAAAAAATCCCCTCCATCCCTTGAACTCTTGTGGCTCCCCCCCCAAGCAACCAGACAATCATCCCCAATGCTCTCACATCCCTTGCGTACCTGCACAAATAAGCCACAAAAGACCTCCCTCTCTGGAGATAGAACAATGCCCCCCCTTCCTTCCACTCTTCGTTGGAGAGAGAGAGAAAGGGGAAGCGAGTCTCCCTAAAATCTCACATGGACTTCTCGTCCCCTTCCCCTTCTACCTTCATTACCTGCACCAACATAGAAAAACCCTAGCAAAGAGTAGAAACTCCCCCCCCTACAGATGCCTGAATGTCCCCATCATAACTTTCTTTTTTTTTTATAGCACAAAATGATCTCTCACTTTTCTCCTCCTTTTAGCTTAGTTCCATGTGCCTCCTTTCCCCAAGCACTCTTGAAAATCCTTCTTCCATAGCATGTGAGCCGCCCTTCTCTTCTCCTCTCTATCACTTGCACATTAAAAACACCAGAACTCCCACAAAATGATGCTCCCTTTTTTCTCTTTGATAGCACAAACCTCACTTTGTTCCCCTCTCTGAATCAGACTCATTGAAGCCTCCAGCACCCGATGAACCTATACATGAAGAAAAAGCATAGTAGCAAAAAGAAAACCCGCCTCCTTCCAAATGATTGCACTTATTGGTCAATCTTCTTCATTGTTGTGCTCCTCCTTTCCTAATCTGCCTTGGAGAGAGCCCACACACACTTTCTATTGATAGCTCGGCAAACCCTTAATGCCTCTCTTCTGCTTCACCTTCAACAACTGCCTGCACAAACACTCGAGAAAAAAAATAGTCTTCCTCTACTACTGTCTGGGGGAGAGAAAGAGATTGAGACAGAGAGAGTGAGTGTCAAGGGGGAGAGAGAGAGAGAGAGAGGAAGAGTGAGGAGAGAGGAAGAGAGGGATAGTTTTTTTCTTTTCTTTTTTTTCCCACTAACCCACTCCCCCTAATACCCACTCCTTGTGCTCACACATGACATGCACTTTTTCTTTTTCTTCTTTTATTTTTTCTAATTAATATTTTTCCCTTTTTGTGTTTTTGTTTTGTTTTTCTTTTCTTTTTTTATGTATTTTATTTTTTTATTCCCTTTTTTTTATATTTTTTTCTTTTTTCTTAAATTATGAGAAACCAATGAAAATAGGCATGTCACACATGCTTCTAGTGTGTATTTCCATTTTTTTCATCTATATACTTCTCCCATCTACACAATCAACCCCTCCCTGATTCATCTCTCTTCTCTTTTTCATGTTCCCATTCCCTTTCCACCTAAATCTTGTTCTTTCACTTTCCTTTTTCTCTACATTGCACTCTCTTCATTCATCAATCAAATTCAACTGTTCAACCTTTAGAAGTCCATTCACTTCTCTCAGAAGATGTTTGACTATGCACACACATCCGCAAGGACCTCTCAAGTCTAACCTTTGTTCACCTCATCAAAACTACTCATCATCAATGCGATTCAAGACTTGACAAATCATTGCACAAACTAAGAGTCCAAGTGCACAACTTCTAGAAGGCTTGCATATAAATAAGACAACTAGCACGATTAGATCTATCAAGTCAATGTCTTCTACAGACATGTAGCAAGCCAAATTTCAGCCAAGCTTGAGCTTCAATGCTTCCCAAGAGTCCAAATCAACCCATGTCCTCACAACACATACACATATTCCCATCCGAGCATCATGCCTTCTCCTCTCTTCCACCCCCCTCGAATTTACCTACTATACTCAATAGCCAACTCTTTCCTTTAAAGATCGTCACATACCAACCACCTCATCATTTGAACCCTCAAAAAGTGTCACTTCATCTCCTATGTTTGCAACACAACTCAATCAATCCATCCTCACAGCTCAAACATGTAGTCTCAAAGAAGTAATCCCTAATCAGACCTAAGCTATCCTTGCAATTGGCACAATTAATCGTAGTCATCTCAAAGAATAGCCATACGATGGAGCACCTGCTCCCGATGGAGTCCATGTGCCCATCCTTCAACTTGGTATCCTAGTGGCTAAGACATGAAGCATTCTTCTTGATTTCACTCTTTACTTCTTCATCATCCTTCATGTCATACATACACTATTCTCCCCCTTTTTTTCTACATTTTTTTTCTTTTTTCTCACTCAATTTTTCCAATTCTTAAGCTTTTCACTTCATCAACTAATTGTCCCCTCCACTTGTATTCATTCCTAATTTTTTTTAGTTTTTGCTCTTCTTCCTTTTTTTCTTTCTTCTTAGTTTCCCCTACTCTCATTTCTCCAACTCTCATCTGTCCTCTTCAATCATCATATTATTGTCTTCTTGACTATCACCTCCACTCGATCTACTCTTCTCTAATTAGATCTCAACACTTGTCTTCTTGGCACTTTTTCAAATAATTTACTTTTTATTCATTAGACCTGAATTCAACAATCCCTACAACTCTCTCCTGCAACTTAATATTTCTTCTCAAGTTTCTCTCACCTTTTTCTAACTCTCTCACTCTACTTGAACTCTCCTCACTTTTCTCCCCCCATACTCGAAAGTCTCCTACCCACTTCCCAATCATCATTTCACTGGAATCATGCATGCTCATAGCAACTCTTGTCTCGCTTCTTGTCCTACTTATTTCTATAATTCTCCATCTAACTCCATCAACTCCTTTTTATCATCATCTCCACTTCTTGAGGTTACTATTCACTTTCACATCTATTCATTTCCACGCCCCTTTTCCACACGTTGCTTCTGTTCTATTTTTCACTCACTTATTGTTTTACCTTTGGTCATCCTTTTTTATCCACCTCGTCATTCCTTTTTTTTTCTTTTTCTCTCTTTTTTCTTTTTGCTTTCTTTTTCTTTTATTGCATATATAAACTCAAATACACATGCAAACAAACAAGTAATCAAAGATTAACATATGTACAATTTTATCACATTTTTCTCCCTTTTTTAGGCCTTTTTCTTTTTTTCTTTTTTCCTAAAAAAAAAGACCTAATTTCTCATATTCACACTCATCTTCTCATCTACATCTTTGCTCACTTTTCAATCATCTTTCTCGATCATAAGCACTACCCATACTCGCTCTTTAACTTCAACTCCTCAATCATTTCTCCTTTTATCTCCAGGCTCATCTTTGTGAAAATTTCACATGAGTGGATATCTTTTGTACATGGTCCTCTACCCAGACAAGATGATCTGCAAGGTCTTGGGTGCTATCAATTGCTATGTTCCTTAATTTGTCAACCTCCATGGCTAGTTCCCTTAATTCTCATCTATTTAGATCGATATCATTTTGATGTGATATTTCGCAATATAAATACTTCATTTGTTTCTACAACTTGCCATCTTCTGGTTCCAAAGTCTACAAATCCTCTTCAATTCTACTTATTGTTTTATACTCCTCTACATTTCTCTTTCTTTCATCTTCTCTTTGACTCATCCGTCTATTGAACTCTCCTCTAGGCCTCACATTCTCTCTTCCAAGTTCTCCCATATTCTTATCACTTTCATCCTGAGCACGTTTTATCTTCTTTAATTTTGATTGAAGGTCCTCATTGATTCTACCTGCTTCATCACTATACTTGCAAATTACTTCTTGCACTCTCTTGATTTCCTACTCTCCTTGCTCAATCCATCTCATCAAGTCATCCTCATCTTGTGGGAACTCATCTTTGATGGGAAGCCAATAGCAATATGCTATCACTAAATCAAAACTCATTTCCAAAAACTCTCTTTCTATTTCCTTACCCTTCCTAACAATCTCTCCACTATGAAGTCTTTCAATTTTGTTCCTCAAGTTTTTGTTTTCTCTCTTCAACCACTTATTTTTGTCTTCCACAAATCTTAATTGCCCCTCCCATTTCTCTAAAACTTCATCTATTTTAGTTTGATTTTTCTCTAATCTCTCCATCTTGATTCTTTCACTATTTTGCTCTTCATCTATCCAATTAACTTCACATTGTAGACTTCCTACGAGTTCTGCTAAAACTTTCTCTTGAGATCCATTGGCCCTTTTGTCACTTGCATAGTCAAGGTCCTCGTCAATCTTTAAATGCTCACAATTACTGGTCATGTTGATCAGCTGCATCATCTTGGAGATCTCCTTAGTTATCCTTGAGGTCCCAGTTGACAAAGAAGCCTCACCGTTTTCAGCCTCCACATAGAGAGAAAAGAGAGAAAAACCATTTTGCCTCACTAAGACCTTCCCGAGAGAGACCTCCTTTGTGTTACACACATGCTCACATAGACTCTTCTTTCCACAATTGGTACACACAGGGACAAAGTCCAAAGGAGTACACACTCGAGGGGAAAACTTGGCAATGTTCCCAATCTCCTCACAACACCAACATCTTATATAGTTTGAGGTTGGGTAATCATGGATGGCTATTCACATGATTTCTCATTGTTCGACAAAGCGATTTCATCTTTTAATCCATCCACAATTCATCTTCCTCGTTTTAGTCTTTTGAGAAACACAATTTTTCCTTTCTTGGGCCATTTTTTATTTAAACCCAAAGCGAATCTCAGCTGAATTGGTTGTGCCACATGATTGGGGCACCAAGCGAACCTGTAACAATCTCTTGGATATATGCTAAGCCAAGTCCCATCAAGCATGCCAAATGAAGGAAGTTTATGAAGGCCAAGGAAAGATGTTTATTTGCAACCAAATTTAACTTGATTTCTTGTATTTTTGCAAGATTCTCTTACCCTCATTTTACAATGGTGCACAATGCGGCTCAATTTTCCGATCCCTAGTAGGTTCGCCAAATGGATTAAACAAGAACTACACCCAAACATAGCTTTTTAAGTTGATTTACCATGTATCTTTATGGTCCAATTGATCCTATTGTCCTTTTCTCTCCAGTTATATGGTTCCTAAATATATTCTAAGCACTAATCACTTAGGTTTATTATCTACTTCCCTTTTTTTATGAATTCTTTATAGAATTGTATATTTGTTGACAAAAAGCTTTTCACATTAAAATAAGGTGAATGTTATGCCATGCCCCTTTGAATAGAACAACGAGTTGCAGATAGATCTCATAGATCACTATTTTTGATGCCAGGAGGTTTCTCCTACGAAATATGTAAAAGCTTCTCTCCAACACATCTGATTCTTCATTGTCCACACTTTGTAGCCTTCAAGGAATGGTTGACTAACTTAGCACTTGTTTATGGAGTGCTACCATATTTTCCCTGTAGCTTTGCAAACATATCTCACAGTGAATTATAGCTCCCTTTCTCCACAGATTGTTAGAACAAGACTACTGTTATGCACCATTGCTTCTAATAAAAGATTCAGACTTCATTGTAGATGCTCTTCACTCATAGCTTCCAAACCCCATTGTTCAATCAATAGATGATGTAATCATAATGTAATCATGTGGCTCTCAGTAGAATGATAGTTAACACTAGTCACAACTGATGCATTTGTTTTTGAAGAGTCTCTTCAATGCCTTTTCAGCCATGAATATGAGGAGATCTCATCAAACTTTCATATACAACTAACCCAACAAAGTACAGATGGACTTGATTACAAATATGACCACTAGTGTGCTTAATATGAAATGTAAATGTGCAGTCCACATAGCCCATATCAAAGAGAGCCACTAACTAACAAGATTGCCTTCAAAGGGAAATCACGAAAACTTCATTCGAGGAGCTAATCGTTCCAAACTGATGATAGACACTTGAAATTTGGAGCCCAAGTGGAAGCCTAAAACTAGCCTCCAATTTAGATTCATCTATTGTACCCCACTTAAGAAGGAAACTTGTCAAGCTTTTTTGCAACCCAAGTCTTTCCATTGTTGTTGTTGTGATGGAAGCCACTCTCCCATATATATCGATTCCCATCTTCACCTGTCTCATTATTTATCTCCTATAATAGAGTCATCACATATGGCTCTAATGATCTATAATAAATATGGATCTTCCACCTGTGCTTCTTTTATGTCTTGAAGCAATGAGCTTTCTAAAACTCTAAATCTCATTTGATACACTATTTGTGATAATGCATCCGCTACAAATTCTTTTTACCTCTCCTATATAGGATTTCCATGTGAAACTCTTGCATGAGCTAAGCCTGACGAGCATGTCTACCTCAAAGATCTGGCTGAGTACAAAAATACTTGAGTAGATGGTGATATGTGTGTACCTTAAAGTCTGCACCATAAAGATAGTGTCTCGAGACTTTACAAGCATGCACCACTGCATACAACTCCTGCTCATGCACTAGCTAATTGATTTGTACACTACTCACTTTTTTTCTTTCAAAAGCTATTGGCCTACCATCTTGGCTTAAGAATGTCCCTATGGCTATGCCACTAGCATATGTCTACAACTCAAATGGTTTCTGTGGATCTACCACTTTGAGTATTGGAGCCTCTAAAAGACCTTGCTTCATAATATCAAAACTTTCTTGTTGATCTTGCTTCCATGCAAATGGTACTTTTCCTTAAACCACATTCATCATAGGTGCTACTATCAACGAATAAGAAGAAATGGATTTCTGATAGAAATCAAAATGATCATAACTACCTCTCATCTTGAGGAATAGGCCAAGCTAGAATAACTAAGACCTTCTTAGCCTATTCCTCAAGAAATGATTGTATTTGCCTCTCATCTTGAAGAATAGGCCAAGCTAGAATAAATGAGACCTTCTTGGGATCCATCTGAACCCCATCGGCCAATACCATATGCCCTAAATACTCTGTCTCTAGAAGAAACAACTGATTCTTATCTAGATTTAGAAATAATTGATTTTCATTTAACTTATTCAACAATATTATTAAATGACTTTCATGTTCATGTACAGGCATACTATACACCAATAAGTCATCAAAAAAATCCACAACAAACTTTCCAATGAAATCGATGGTAATCTTATTGAGTGCTCTGTAATTGATGCACCTCCTATAAGATCCATCTTTCTTCTTCACTAGAAGAATTGGTGTTGCAAAGGGAAAATAGCTAGGTCTGCTCAACCCTTTCTCCATATACTCCTCCATAACCTTGTGGACTTCATTCTCCTCATGCAAGCTCATTCGAGATGGGTGTCAAGCAGTCGGACTCACTGGTGGTACCAATTTAATTCTATTCTCAATGTTCCTGCAAGGAGGTAAACCCAAAGGTAATTCTTTGAAAAACAACTCTTGGAATTTTTCTCTTACTTTATCTGAAATTACTTTAGCATTCCAACTAGAATTTCCTTGACTGCAAGAATCCATCACTACACAAGATGAATACACAAAATACAAGAAAAAAATACAATTATAATGGATCTTTAAGAACTTGGTTGGGATCACCAATTACATCTCTTGGAGATCTAGCTCTCGACATATCAATAATCACCTCCCTTATGCTCAAACTGATAAACATGTGAAGAAAAATCTATGATTTGTCGTTTCCTAGCATGCCACTTTTTACTTAGGACTACATCAAAATGGGTCAGTCCTTCTATCTCAAAATCCAATATGTCCATGTAGGACTAGATCTAGATGGGTAGATCTACTCCTTGGTCCCATATCTCAATACCCTTTCCATCGGCTAACTCCACTATATAGGCATAATCTGACTACATAGTGTCTAAGTATAATCTTCTAACTACTTGCGAATTAATGACATTATGCATAAATCCAGTGTCAAAGAGGACATGGATAGGCTGTCCTGCCATGACTCCTCTCATAGCAATGAGTTTTGTACTAGGGAACTAATATCATTTATATGCCACTCTCGAAAGACGAGCACCTATCACAGAAGGAACCTTCTTCGTAACCGTCATGGCCACTATAGGAGATGATATCTAAGATGGGGAATCACCAAAATCCTCATCTACATCACTCCTTGCATCTGTGGGATTTTTTACTATGATCATTGCTATATTTTTTTTCTTAGGACAGTCTTTAAAGCAGTGATGTCCTAAGCATCCACAGCATAATCCTTCTATCATTGCCTTCTCTTTCTATTGAGGGGTAAGGATTGACTTGTTATAAGCCCTCTCAACCAAAGTAGACACCTTTCTCTTTACTGCTAAAACTTTCTTGATCATGTGCATCTGCTTAGTCTCTTTCTAAGGTTGTGCACTAGTCAAGATGGGAGTGCTAGTGGAAAAGGGCCAAATCATTTTAGTCCATGAGGATCTCTAACCCTAGGAGTCTATGCCCTTGTGACCGTCCTCATAGACTAGACCTATCTCTATGGTGTGTGCCAAACGGTGACACCTCTCCTTTCTTACTAGAGGTCAGATAACTTCTCTTAGTCCCAACACGAAGTTGTAAACTTGGAGAAACTATGGGATAGAGTCAAGTACTACCTCCCTATACTTAAACACATAGTCCTGAATTGTTTGGGTTTTCTGACTAATGAAAAACCAAGTGTCTAATGTCCTAGACCTCTCGTATGGTGGTACAAAAATTTCATAAAACAAGACTTTAAATTGTTCCCATGTAGTGGGCTCTTTCTTGCCATGCTCGATCTTATGCCACCACCTATGGATAATGTTCATGAGGTTGTAGGTCACCTTCTAAATCTTATGCCTATCCTCCACGATATGGCATAGTCAAATGTACTACTCCCATGTGTTGAGCCACTGGTCAATAACATCAGGAGTTCATGCACTAGTAGAGCCATGATATCTTGGCGGCTTAAGATCCTTAATCAACCATTAGGCTTCTCTTACTAGAACACTCTTGCTTGGAACTTCTAAGGTTTGATGCTCACCTAGAGCATCAAACTCCATTCTTGGAAGATTGCTTTCTATCACATCTTCTTTCTTGGAGCTACATATGTGCTCCAACATGTCATGAAGTGTGCTCTCTATCTATGAGATCCTAGCACTCATGGTCTCTATGGCATCTAAGGGTGATCGACCATTTGTGTGTCATCCCTAAGTGGTAAAGATGGTCTTGATTCCATAAATCTTTTTATGTTTTTTATTATTATATGTTTTCTTATTAATATATTTATGTACACCTAATGTAAAAAAATAAAAGCCAAAAGTAACTAATCACAAGTATCTACATGAAGAAATGTTAAACAACAATACTTTTAGTATGCTTTTCTACTTTAATGCTTATGCGCATAAAAATTTTGAAAATTCGAGGACATTTCGACATGAAAATGAAAATTTAAAAAAAACGAATAACTATTCTACACGCAATTTCAAGCAAATGTGCCGGCAGGCACATAATATACATTAATATGACCAAAGGGCACTACACACCCTTGTATAAAAACCGTCGTGCTTGCACAATGGATACAAATGAGAACGCTAAATGTTCTTATTTCCTTGCAGTTCTTGCGAAAGAAAATACTACCATCCTATTTGCACACAAAAATGCAATGCTAAACAAACATATGGACTTATATATGATCCATATGTAATGTGCTATGTTTATCCTAGATTAAAAACAATGCATAAAGAGAGTAGAAATGCATGAATATCATGAGAAAAGTTACATTGGTTCTTCAAATTTCCAGGTGCAAGTATGTGCAGGTGTTGGAAATGGTTGTTATATAGTCCTCTTGTGTCTCCAAGTGGACCTCGATCATCCTTGCATCAAAAAGGTATTTCTATGGAAGTCGTTAGTGGTGAACAGCTAACTTCAAAGCTTTGCACGGGTGTATGGATGGAACCAAATAGTATCTTCATGTGCTTAAAAGATAGTTCCCTTAGTGAGGATTCCATAGGAAGTGAAATCACTCAATTTACTCAAGTAATGAGAGAGCTATGGCATATTGGGTGAAGCTAGGTAGACCAAATAAGTTCATGTAGAGGGAGTTTGATGATGAAACAAGAAAAGAACTTCGATTGAATTCTTGCATGAGATCTTAATTATCCCACATATGCTTTGTATAACGTCGAAATTGAGTATTTGAGAAGCTCTTGTTCCTTCTTGCTTCCAACAAGTGACGAGAGTGTAAATATCTTCCTCTCCTACTTGGGCAGCTGAGATTGAAACGCGAATCGCCTTCACATGTCCAATCATATATGGGCCTCTATGAGGTATTGTTCGCACATGACCTCCTTGGTGGAGGGGGAGGGGAGGAGGGCTTAAGCTTCTCTCAAGGGGCTCTTCTCCTCTACTTTTTGCTTCAACAAGCTCTGTCCTCCTATCGGTGGCAATTAGCACACAAATCGATGCAAATGATTAGTCATCTCCAAAAATCCCATGCATAGAAACATGACTCACGTTGAAATCATCCCAAAAAAGACTAATGTTTAATTACCAATTGTTACAAAATCTCCTCAAAACTCTCTCTTAAGGCTTGGACTCTAAGACTTGTGAATGATGTGTGTGCCACTCTCCTTCAGTCTAGTGCCAACATCTCGTCACCATGCAATACTCATTCCAATTACCATTGAATACCTTAGGATATCCCCCGAGCTAGGGAGCCTTGCTATGACTAGCCCTTGTTGCACAGACACAAGTGATGATCTCTGTCGACCAATGTCTAACAATGGTCAAAAGTCCCACTTTACAACATAGCTTCTGGATTGAGGTTGTTATGTATGCAACATATGTACTTAATAGATATCCCACCAAAGCATTGTAATCTATCACTCCATATGGGGCTTGTTATGGTCGCAAGCCATATGTTTCTCATTTGTGCGTCTTTGTTTGTCTCACATATGCATTACTGCATGAACAACACAAAAAATGGATGTTAAAGCAATGAAATGTATTTTTGTTGGGTACAATTCTGAAATCAAAGACTATCATCTATATCATCCATAGAATAAATGCATTTTGGTTAGCCATGATGTTATTTTTGTGGAAGATGCAATTCAACCATTCCTTTCATGTACTAAGGAAACATGAATTAGCTCCAAAAATGTGCATGACACTGTTGCCTCTCTCAATCTTTACAAGTTCCACATGATGATGCACATCATTCTATCTTTGATGCAAATTTATATGATGCACTTGTCGATGAGAGGGTTGATATAGAGGAGGCAAAAACTATGCCTAAATGGCTCATGCGAACTTTGTGAGATAGGAAATTAGATGCACCTCTATCATATCGTATTTGCTCAGGATCTCATAGAAGCTGCCTCTAGTCTTTGTGATAAGAGTGAGCTTGTTTCTTTTGATGAAGCTCAAAATTCAAAAAATTGGATGGTTGTTATGCAATCAAAATATGATGATGTTACGAGAAATGGTACTTAGTTTTTATGTGATTTGCCTCCAAGCTAAAAGGCCACCAGCACTAAATGGGTATACAAGCTGAAGTGTAAACCTAATGGAACATCTGAGAGGTATAAAGCTAGGCTTATTGCAAAAGGTTATGCTCAAGAGAGGCATTGACTTTGATGAGACCTTTGCTTACACTTGCCGAATGACCATTATTCCTAGCATCTAAACACTTTTAGCTCATCATAGTTGGAATGTACATCAATTGGACATTATAACAACATTTTTGAATGGTGACTAGCATGAATAAGTGTATGTATTTTAGCCCCGTGGTTTTGTGCAAAAAGGGCATGAAAACAAAGCCTGCAAGTCAAAAAATATCTTTTATGGGTTGAAGCAAGCACCACGTGCTAAGATGAAAAGATACATGCTTGCTTGATTGCACATGGTTTTGGGAACAATCAAACTCAAAGCACCCTATATATTAAGCATGCAAATGATGTACCTTTGATCATCGTGTATGTTAATGACATGCTGCTCACTAGTCCAAATGAGACACATATTGTTGCTTTTAAGGTTGGCATTTCCAACATTATTTAGGCATTCAATTTATGCAAGTTGGAGGAATAGTTTTATGTCATTAAAGTATATTGACACATTAGTGGAGCATTTTTGATTTGAAGATTACAAACCTATTGCCACTCCTATGGAAAGATGTTTATGGTTGAGTCTTCATGATAATGGAGATCCATTTGATGTTGTTCTCTATCACCAAACTATTGGACGTTTGATTTACTTATGCATAACTCGGCATGATATTCAAATTTCTCTCTCAAATGAGTAGGTGTATGCATTGCCCAAGTGTCAGGCATTGGTAGGCGATTAAATGCATCTTTCGTTAAATGAGTGGTACCCAACTACTTGGATTGTTTTATCCCAAGGAGGGATCACTACCCCTACATTTACATGTTTTTTGTTACTCTGACTAGCATGGTTGCTATGACACTTGTGTGTCCACTAGTGGTTCTTGCTTGGTAGCTCATGCATATCGTGGTTGAGCAAGAAGCAGCCTACTGTGGCCACTTTCATGCTGGGAGGATGAGTATAGGAAGCTTTCACAACGATTGTTCAGTGTGTGTGGTTTAGACGTTTTTTGGTTGATCCCATGTGTTGTTCACGTGCTTCAGCAAATCTCAAACTCCAAAAGCTTCATGTGTGGAGGTCATCAAAGAAGTGGACGTAGTAGTTAGATAGGGATGTGATACATATGTTTGAGGATTCATGCCATTTTCTTATTTCATCGAGAGCTAATCATTTTGTGGTAGACCATAATTGTTTTTGTCATGAGACAACCTTTGATCTTTGGAAAGCATGAAATCCTTGGTCATTTAATTTATTAAGAGGTTTCTCTAACATGGGGTCCTGAAGCAATCTTACCAAGGAAATAATAATACTAGAATCTAACTTCCTACAAGCTTTTATTTCCTAGATTTATTTGTGAAGGCAAGATTTAACAACTCGCAAATGGATGAGTTCAATGTCTAATCTCATGGAAAAAGCAATCATGGCAACCTACATAGAGTAGTGCTCTTCGTGTGTGAGATGGTGTGGTATGCATTGATAACATCATTTTCTCATAATGTCAAGTAGAGATGAGTGGAATCCATAAAGGTTCTCAAACTTCTCTTAGCCCAACCATTATTGGCATTGATGGATAGCTACAATAAGACTCCATTGGCATACATTTGATACAAGTTATGAACACCAATTATAGTTCTCTCTTGGACACAAACCAATCTTTCCCTTATAAAGTGTATTCCTTGGAAGCAAGCTTTAATTCCTCATGAATTATGAAAGTATAATTGGCATTGATGAATAGCTACAATAAGACTGCATTGACGTACATTTGATAGTTTTAGAACACCAATTATAGTTCTCTCTAGGACATCAACCAATCTATCCTTTATCAAGTGTATTCCTTGGAAGCAAGCTTGATTTCCTCATGAATTATGAAAGTATAATTTGGCATTATTGCTTATGAGTAAAGGATGCAAAAACTCAGCATTGGCACCACCAATGAAAGCAAATGCATGGTCTTCAATGATCCCATGAGCACCAACAAACCTCAACATCAAAAGCGATGCTTCTACTAAAGTGCATCTAACATTGAAACTAATAGCTCATATTCGTCATCGATATAAATCATTCAGTGATTGTGTGATGCAAGAGGATGCAAAATAGAAGACTGAACAACATCGATAATTCTAGGGTCCAAACAAGTGGAAATGCAAGATGCTAGACCACTCATTTATCTCTCAGGCTAATCAAACAATGTTGCAAGAGAGCATCTACACTTAGATACACAAAAGATACTTGCATAGCTCAAATTGTGTGCATATGATATACACAAAAGATACTTGCATAGCTCAATTGTGTGCATATGATATCATGTCTCCCTACACTCCATTCTTCCTCATGTGGGAAGTAATCCAAAATTGAAAAATTGGTTTTCGATGCATTGAGGTGCAAAAGTTCCAAATTCATCTTACCAAGCCACAAATCTAGGCATTTATAGCTCTATAATTTCAACTTCTCATCATCTTAGTCCCTTCACATTCGATGTTGTCTTTTCATCGTAAGTTCCTAGATTTATTCTAAGACCCATGCAAGAGCCCTCATTGACCATGTGATGCAATTCGAATCATCAAGTGTGACTATTGCAAACCCCTTAACTATCATTGAATGCAAAGGGAACAGGATGAGAAACTATATGCACTTTAATTACCAACAATGGGTGTTGGAAGGGTATGGCAATTACAATAATCATTTGAAATCACCAACGATCATACATAGAGGAGTTAAAATACCATGTGGAGCTCTGAAACACTTCTAATAGGCTTTCAAATACCTAGACTGACAAGTAAAGACTCAAAAAACATACTGCATAAAAGAAAAAAAATGCCTACATTGAAAGCAATGTGAAACAGATGCCATCAACACACCTCACGAAGTACTTGCATTCATTGACACCAATTGTTTGTGTTTGGAAACTGAGAATGTATACAAATAAGAGGAGCCTAAGAGTACATTATACAAAGATATAACCAAGTGAGGAATGTACTAAGGCAAGTGTCATTACAATTATATGCATATGTATTAGTTAAGGTGAAAAAACTCCTTAAAAGGCAAACTTTGTACCAGTAGACCTAAACGTGGTCAACTGCATCACTACCAAATGTAAAAACAAATATGCAGTTCTGATCTCCAGTGTCAGATTAAAAACAGTAACAGAAGTATTGCAAAACTCTAGAAAAGAAATTTTCGACACAAGGATTCAAGTGCACATAACAAACAATCTCTACAAGTTTTATTTGATACCATGTTGATCTTTCAGTTGTAATTATGAAATTATATACTTTGTTCCACCAGGAACAATGTAATTGAAATCATTTGCACGAATACAAATATTTTATTTTACAATCTAGGATTAAATATGGACGTTCCTAATACAGTATATACACAGCCTCACAATAAAACCATTGGAGAATTATTGAAAGTACTTGGGAGACATGTGGCATTATTTAGAATCTCAGATATCTTCTTGTGAATCTATCAACATTGATGGTCTGCAGCTGATTAAACAGATTTCTCCATGAAAAAGGTACAGATTTCTCCATGAAAAAGGTACACTGTACATGTGAAACTGCCCTGAACATTAAAAATGATAGTCCAACCTCTTTTACACTTCTTCACTAGTTCATCCAACACAAATATGATCATGATCATCAGGGTTGCCCTCCATGCGCGAACTGGATCTCTGAGATACAACTTGAAAACTAAAACTGCTCATGATTATTCCTTACCATATAAGCTTAACTATCAGAATAGGTTAAACTCGATTCTCCCAATTGAAATAGCACCATAAACTCACAAACAAACAGAAAACTATGAGAGGATCTGGTATGGATCATGCACAACCTAAGAGAGAGGATCAAATAAAACAGTCAGTAAGTTCATGTCTTAGGCCCAGTATAGACCCAAGCAATCTGTTCAAGAAAGAACTAGGATAAACCTGCATGTGTATTGTGTCGAATTTCATGTGTGTATATGCATGTGTCTGTATATTATTTACATACATACACACATACACACATGAGATTTGACAACATAAAACTGTGAAACTTCTGCCCAAGCGATTACACCACAAGCAAGAAACTGAATCCAACATATTAACCACTCACCACAAACAAGAAACTGAATCCAACATACGAACCACTCGGGCACTTGAATTGACATTGTAGATCAAATGCCAAACCTGCCTATGATACTCTTCACGTTGTAGCCTTGGGCATTGGCAAGAATGCGAACAAGTAGAATGTAGACTGTCAACCGTAGCCCACATTACAATAGATAAACAAATTCTGAATCACAGAATAGTAGATCCATCAAATGCTACTAACAAAACGTTTGTTTATCCATGTCTGATTCATTCAGCATATGATAAGATATCAAGAAATTGTAAAGTACAAGGTTCTGGACAAAACTAAAATGATTAGAATGTTCATATATATAGATATTGATTCTTACATATAGAATCAAAAAATGTTTGTCACGCTATTGAGACAAAGGTCTCATAAGTCAAAAGCTCATTTTCAACTTATCACAACTATAAACTCTCATTGACCAATATCGCAAGTTCCCACCTCTGCCCAAAATCAGTAAGCCCAAAACTTGATGATCCCAAAGTATCCTTACCTTGGAAGTAAAATGATTTAAGTGTATCTACTTTCTTGTCTATCATGCATCCTCATTCTGAGGATTCTCTTTCTCCAGTTTGATCATATCATCAATGCGAAGAATTGTGATGGCAGCCTCAGTTGCAAACTGAAATAAAATAAGCAGTTATTTTGTTAAAACCTTGCATTAGACAAAAGACATGATGCACTTTAAGAATAATCAATGAATAACTTAGTGTGTGAATACCATATTGCTAAAAAAATGCACTGTTATCACGTGTGCAAGTATTCTATAATTGTATAGAAAGACAGCATAGTTGTATACAAATTTAGACAATATTTTGATTTATCTAAAAGAAAGACTCCACAAAGAGATGACCTTTGATGCATTGGGATACAACTTTAAACCTGCAGATTTAATTACATAACGATTACTTACACATATAATAATCATCTATTATGGTTATGACATTAATACACTCTCTCCTGAATTTAAGCCCTCAACTTTCACAGGTGGGAAATTGTAATAATTATCTGATAGATATATCCATAATGACTTGCTAATCACAAGAGACAATTTGCAAGATGCAACTTTCCAAATTTCAGTGTCACGAGTGACACATTATACATGGTATGTGGCCTTTTACTTGCCATGACATATTCTGCATGCAACATTTAGCATGTGAGCTATGAAGAAACACCTTTTCAAACAAGGGAAGGATGATCAATTACAAATGTGTGTTTGAGGGAGAGTATCTTCACATATTAGAAATGCATCATGCTGGAGCAGCTGGAGGTCATTTTTTAATCCATAAGACTATTAAAATGATTCTCTTTGCAAGCCTATGGTGGCCAACACTACACATGGATGCAGACCCTTATGTGCCAAGTTGTGACGTATGTCAATGAACTAAGTATCCAATCTGACAAGACAACATGCCTCTGAGACCAATGATAAGTGCAGAAATTTCTCTAGATTTCAAAATCAGGACTTTACTTAAACAATCAGTTTCCTTAAGATCTTTCCCAAGAGGCAATGAGCAGCAAAAGATAAGTTCAGAGAATAGTGCAAGTAGAATGCTACTAAAAATGCTGGTGAGTTTTCTGTGACACGGAGCCAAGACATTAGCATTCAAAGAAAAGAACAAAGTTCTTGAATCAAGTTTGAGATAAAGAGAACAAAAACTCAAAACTGTGTATAGTGCATGACATAATGGATCAAAAACTAGATACAAATGGTACAAATTCATATATGAGACAGAACAAAATCAGCTTAGCTTATAGTCACCAGGGGACAGTGACGTGTCCCAGGAACAGTGACATCTTGGGGTCCAAAACGGGACCTTGACAGTCTCGGAAAGTAATCCGGGACAGCACTCAAAATATGCTGATTTTAAACCCAATTTTAAATAAAGTCCATTCATTATTACTATGTTAGCTTATAAGAAAACAAATAAACAACAAAATAGTAAAGTCTTTTTTGAGTGAATTATATGAAAACATGTGGTGTGCATTGTGTCGCGACCTGCTCCACTACATATAAACAATGAACAATGACTTACAAGTTATCACTAATCAAACTCTCACTCATATGAAAGACAACTTTGAAGAGCCACATCAATGATCATACATTATAACCAATATTTAAGGGCCAAAGGCTAAAACACATCTATATTACCATGCTTCAATAAAAACGGATTACATCGATGTAGGATGATCAATGATCAATCATTGTATCATTTTGATTATCACTACATATCAAAAATAGTACATATCATTAAAACCACAAAAGTAAAGCCATGGCCCATATGGCATGTATCATAGATAGCTTAAGTATCAACTAAGTTCTCGAGCCTTGAGGAGAGGATTCAAGAGAGGGGATGCTGAAATCACTCGTCTAGAGAAGCCAAATGCTAAGAGGATGAAGAGGTCTGCTGAGTATTGCAAGGCTCAAGGAACAACGTAGCTCAAGAGCAAGCTGAAAGTAAGATGCGTGTTTTGAGGGAAACAAAGAGCTCTTTTGATGGTTGCTTTGAGCCTCTCTCTCTCTCTCTCTCTCTCTCTCTCTCTCTCTCTCTCTCTCTCTCTCTCTCTCTCTCTCTCTCTCTCTCTCTCTCTCTCTCTCTCTCTCTCTCTCTCTCTCTCTCTCTCTCTCTCTCTCTCTCTCTCTCTCTCTCTCTCTCTCTCTCTCTCTCTCTCTCTCTCTCTCTCTCTCTCTCTCTCTCTCTCTCTCTCTCTCTCTCTCTCTCTCTCTCTCTCTCTCTCTCTCTCTCTCTCTCTCTCTCCCCCCCCCCCGCCCCTCCCCCCCCCCTATGGCTCCCAAGTTAGAAGAACAAATGGCTGCCTTAGAGCATACCCTCCGAGAGTTGATAGGGAAACATAAGAAAGAATGAGACTCTGGACTGAACGGAGTTACCCGAAGAGTCTCCGCCCTCGAAGCCAAGGTAGCAGCCTTGGAGAAGGAAAATGAATCCCTACGGGAGGAGCTTCTTATTATCCATAAGCAGCACTCACACGATCAGGAGAAGTTGCACAGTGGGCTCACTGACATGAGGACGAAACTAGACAGCATACGTGAGGAGGGGGAGATCGCCCCATAGCTAGAGGACATACGGGCGACTATCAAGAAAGAGTGCATAGAGGTGGTTCAGAACAAGCTTGAGATTAAAAAAGACGGATGGGTCATGTTGTCAAAACAAACCTTCGAGAGGAGGCAAAGAAGAACAACCACCATGAGGAGATCCACATAGCACACACCACCATTGAGGAGGAGCGGATGCGACAGGCCCGAAGGCTCAATGTCCCCGTCTCAACGTCGCTTGTGCACACTACTTGGATATCGTGCGGATGAGCCTCTTCCTTTCACCCGAGCCTGGAGAGAAGGACGAGAAACCACACGGAGAAGAGCACGTATCCTTCAATTCTCGGATGAGGCCAAGAGGAGAGACTTGCTCAGACGACGAGCACTACTACGCACTAGATCGAGCACCCCGATCTATTTGGATGATGACCTCACACGGATGCAAGTAGAGCACATACGTGCATTCATGCCGCATGTCCTCTAGGCACGACGGGATGGACATCGTGCCCTCTACAGAGACGGTCGTGTCATCATGGATGGATGACCCATTGACTAGGGATTTGCAGCCTATGAGACAGCACAGCTAGAGGTGAGCATTGCAGTGAGGTGCGCATTGAAGTCTTGAACTTCAATGGATCTTTGTGGACACATCCAAGGCGACTCGAGGAGGTGATGGAGGGAAGAGACATGATCTTCTTGACAGAGACACACGAGAGCCCAAGGAGGAACCTACCGAGGATTGAGGGCGATATGTGGGAGTAAGCTCACCGCCGACAGATGCGACAGCACACCACACGAGGATCAAGAGGAGTAGCCGTTCTCTATAGACAGTCACTACAGCACAGGATAGAGGTGATAGCTAGAGATCCACACGCATGTTTTATGTGGGTATGCCTCAAGCTATCAGAGGAGAGAGAAGCGTATTTCACCGTCTACTATATTGCACCCATTGGCTCACGCTTCACACATTCCCTTCAGAAGAGGGATCAGACACATCGCCAGACACATCGCCATACGACTGCCTCAGTGACACCATTATGGAGTATACAGAGACGCGCAAAGTCTTCCTTCTAGGAGACTTCAATGCCCGCACTCAGAGCCACCAATGTGATATCTACGATTTTGATGACCCTGAGATGCTTCGCACCACGAAGGACATGTCTACACTCAGAGCCTCAGCCGACACAACCACATCCACCTCATACGGCCGACACCTACTCCAGATGGGAGAAGCACACCGTCTCATTATATAATGGGATGGAGACATGGTCCACCTCGGGTGGTCTAACCTGCATCCCACCCACGAGGCCACATGGAGGCAGTGTGGTAGACTATATTATGGGACCCCCGGAGGCGACTCATCTCATCACTTCATTCACCATCCCACCCATACTGATAGGAGCTGATCACGCATATCTCGCCCTATCCATACGCGGCTCACCATGCATACCTGCCACCATATAGCCACATGCCCATACCACCATTCACTTTAGACATGAGCTAGCACATATCTATAGCTCCCATGTTCCTGAGCGCATCTACTCCCTTGACCCCTCCGCACCATTAGACACCCGCACTGCCCACTTCTCCTCGATCCTCCACACATCCGCTACTCTCAGCTTTCCATACACCACCCATAGCACCACACATTCGACACGGCTGGGGCATACATCTCAGAATAGGTGGTACGATGAGGAGTGTATTATACCGACATCTCAGAGCACATAGTATCTTGTGATCCATCACAAAGAGGGAGGCACGACGACACATGCGAGCACTCACACGCCAGAGGAGGCAAGCTTTCGAGGAGAGACAGGAGGAAGAGTTGTTTGACCTTCTCATGAGTAGAGATTGCACCACCGCGTGGAGGGCCCTCCGTAAGCCACACCCACCTACACCCATAGCAGATCCTCAGACTTGGCACACCTACGCCCAGAGGATATATGACCTCCTAGGACAGCCACCATTGCCGATCCCTCGCACACCGCGTCCTTTGATATCCACCCTATTCACAGAAGGCATGGTACGACAAGCCATCCATAGGCTACAACATGGCCGTTCAGCAGACCACCCGAGACTACAAAGCGAGCACTTTATATACGCAGTAGATGTAGTCTCCCACCTGATCGCCAATCTCTTCAACCATGCTTTGGTTGAGGGATTACCTAACTCGTGGACTACCATTGCGCCTATCCATAAGTCTGGCGACATGATGGACCCAGGGAACTACAGGACTATTATGATAGGCCACATCATGGCCAAGATCTATGGGGCAGTGCTAGAGGCAGAGCTCATTACATACAATGGAAGCTGGGATTAGAGCACCCGGCCAGGCAAGCTTCCGCTGCACTTTCTCCACCATCGACCACATCTTCGTACTTTGTTGCTTGATTGAGAGCGCGAAGGCGAGGAAGCGGAGACTATACTATTGCTTTGTGGATTTCCGCAAAGCCTTCGACATGGTCCTGGAGAGAGACTACTATGGAGACTCCAAGAGTTGCAGCTTCCATCAGACATGCTATGGGCCATCCATGCTTTGTATGCATGAGTCACAGGCAGGGTGCGCTACCCCGGCGGCCTATCAAACAGCCTTGTTAGCACCATTGGTGTAAAAGTTGCCCTCTCTCACCCACTCTCTTCGGCCTTTACATCGACGAGATCACGGAGTATATACAACAAGCAAGAGGGCTAGGAGGAGACCTCGGAGGTATGCCAGTACACATTTGGAAGAGACTGGGCATGAGAGAGTATGGTATGCATAGACCTACCGATGGTTAGAAGACCATGGCATGAGCATTACAGATCTCCCCCCTTTTCAATATGACCTCTCCTCCCCCTGCATTACCCTCTCTCGTTCGAAGAGGAACAGGATCATCCGTCAGGACCTACTACAGATACACGTAAGGGAGACATGGGTAGCACCACGGGAGCCTCTTTCCACAAAGAGGCAACAGTAAAGAGAGCACTTCCTGACTGTGACAGCGGATGGTTTCATTCAGAGACCACGATACATGGATACATACATGGCACCAATATAGAGAGTGGCCATTGGGCAGCTCAGAGTATCATCACACAAGCTCGAGATTGAGGTTGGGCATGACACATACCCCCAAGGATGAGAGATTATGCATGATATGCAAAGAGGAGGTGGAGGACGAGGAGCACTACACATGTAGATGCCAGGCATATGAGGACATCATAGACCGCTACCCACATCTCTTCAAGGGGCCCAGAGAGATCAAGGCTTTATCGAAGACGAAGGACCAGCGCCCTCTCGATCGTTTCCTAGTAGAGCTCAAGCTCTGCCGTGCATCACTTCTCCAGTAGCAGATGGAGATACACTTGACCCCCAGACTTATATTACAGATTTTTTCATACCCACAGCCACCCGAGGACCCAGATCGATGCGGGGTGTCACATTACAGAGAGAAGAGGAGCTTAGACGACAGCGTCGACGACCGAGACCCCCACTCAAGAGAGTCAGTCCACACCAGAAAAGATTCAGGCGATTCACGCACGCCATGACATGGAGATATGGAGACGTCAAAACCGCACCCCCATCGACCTCGATGTGCACAGCATTTTGCGGATCGCCACGATGCCTTACCCACCGATGCATTATATCCTACACCCACTCCATACATTTAGAGGGTTATGATACTACCGAGCCTCCCCTGCCTAGGCGTATTCATATTTATATCTCACCTATTGAGCATATAGAGTGCCTTCCCATAGCATCCCACACCCTCGATGCCAGCTATTATCATCCACTCCTTTCATACTCTGTTTTGTACTCACACTTTATTTTCCTTTTGGGATCACAATGGACTGGATCATACTGATGTATATGTTTTGTCTCATAGGCTGATTTTGGCCTCTAATAGACGTTAAAAAGTCTCTCTCTCTCTCTCTCTCTCTCTCTCTCTCTCTCTCTCTCTCTCTCTCTCTCTCTCTCTCTCTCTCTCTCTCTCTCTCTCTCTCTCTCTCTCTCTCTCTCTCTCTCTCTCTCTCTCTCTCTCTCTCTCTCTCTCTCTCTCTCTCTCTCTCCCCCCCCCCGCCCCCTACAAAGATGGTCGGGTCATCATAGATGGCAAGTCAATCGCATCGGGGCTCACGGCATGCTGCACACTACAAGAGATCCACTTAGCGGTCTTGAACTATAACAAGAGCTATGGACACACCTAAAGAGACTTTAGGAGGTGATGAGTGGTCACGATATCATCTTACTAACAGAAGCACATAAGAGACGAGAAAGAGAGAGAGAGAGAGAGGATGCTATGGTTACACGAATTCAAGCGAGAGACTCTACACAAAGGATGGACATGCAAGCACACATCCTGCAAATCAAGAGGGGTGGCCATTCTTTTTGGAGGGGGACTACACAATACATTGAAGCTTATTGCCCGTGACCCAGAGGCCCAATACATGTGGACCTGCCTTGAGCTATCAAGTCCCATGATCCATCTACATTACTATATGTTATTTCGCCCCCACAAGCTCTTGTTTCGCCTCCACTGAGCATGACCCTTCATCAAGGGAGACCTCACATTATGTGTGTCTATTGGATGAGATCATGGAGTACATACATAGTACATACATACATACATACATACATACATACATACATACATACATACATACATACATACATACGTACATACGTACATACGTACATACACACAAACATATATATATACATAAATACATACATACACACACACACATACACAACAAAAATAGAAAGAAAACCTGATTTGGCGTACTTTCATATGTTGGGGTTGGGCCAAAAAAAGGCAAGTCTGAAACGAGCCGCTAACAGGTGAGTAAAAAAGTCTGCCAAAAGTTAGCCAAAAAGGTTGCTGACACGTCCAGAGGCAACTATGCTTGGGAGATATCCCGGTTCACATTCTATTATATGCTAATAATATTGTTTTGATTTCAGAATCACCTGAGAGGATTCAACACCATCTCTAAGTTTTGGATCATTTTTTTACACAGAGGATTGAGTGTGAACTTTGGAAAGACCAAGGTCATGATTCTTCACACATCCAATGTAGTGATGAGTGAAGACATTTACACCATTGCAAGAGGGAAGGTCGAGGTGGCTACTTCATACGTCTACCTAGGAGTCTGCTTCACCAACCTACCAAGACCTTTCACCATGAGGCAAGCAACTATTGTCAAACTCACCCAAGGGCATGTAGCCCTGGCCACGCTCAAGCGGAGGTGCTATCATGCACACTTCAAGGAACCCTTCATAAAGGGACTCCTTTTTGGTACGGTAGTCACCCCAACTTTAATGTATTCAGCGATGTTATGGGCACCAAGTTTGACAACCGATCAGTGGGCACATATTGAGAGGCTACAAGTACAAATAATCTTACGCTTGTTCTATAGCAAGCAAATTGTGCCACATGACATCATCCGAGCAAAGCTCGCTTCACCATCCATGGTCCTCGAGGCACTATTAGAGTTAGTAAGCTTCATTAAAAGGGTGAGCGAGTTGCCCCGCGAAAGACTCACTCCTAGAGCATTTGAGGAAGCTAGAAAGTTCTATGAGAAATGGTATGATAGAGCCTAATACTCATAGGTCAGAACTTGGTTTGTGACACACGGGTTAGATATGGAGCACCTACCACATTATCAGTATGAACCTAATTCACCTTACTCTCACCTCTCTCACAACGAGAGGAACTTGGTATTGTGACAAGATCTATAAAGGCTCTACATCATGAGAGTATGGAAATCATCAAGTCTAGACTAAAGGATGTCATACTATAGAGACCAGTTCCTCATCATTTTGTCAAATGGGTTCATACAAAGACCACATTGTATAAACATCTATATGCCACACAGTTCACAAGTGCAATTGGTAAGCTGAGAGTGGCATCACACAAATTGGAGATCGAGGGTGGAAGACACAACGTTCCAAAGGTAGAGCAGATTTGCAAACTATGTAGAGAGGAGGTGGAGAGGGAGGAGCATGTCGTAAATCAATGCAAAGCATACACTCAAATGAGAGACAGATATGAGACTCTGTTTAGAGGACAGCCCACCCTACAAGAGATTATGGACACTCGAGATCAAAGACAATTAGGGTGTTTCCTGACAAAGAGATAGAGCATAAGGAATTTTACTACTGACACACAATGCTACACGGATGGAGAGGAGACAGCTACGGCCACAAAAACCCACCCCCCTAAAAATCCCGATTGCTAGCAAGGAGCGACACTACAACAGATTGAGGTGAGTCAAACTAGACAACGACCACGAGTCACAAGGTTCAAAGGAGTGAGGCTACACCATCGCAAGATAGAGGAGATTGGAGCCCGACTACGCCACGTGATTGGAGCGAGTAGCCCATATGAGGGCAGATCCTATAGCTTTCATGCGGGCAGCCCTAGCACCGGCTCCACCTATGTACCACATCCTCCAAGCCCCATTGCCACTGGATAGAGCTAGTAGACGGATGCATTCTCATGTTTGTACTACCCTCAGCATATAGACATGCATATACCCCCAGAGATAGGGCTCCAACTGGCTGTATAGACGTAAAAATAACTTTCCTCCCACCCTCCCTCCCTCTCTCTCCCTCCCTCCCTCCCTCCCTCCCTCCCCCCCCCCCCCCCCCTCTCTCCTCTCTCTCTCTCTCTCTCTCTCTCTCTCTCTCTCTCTCTCTCTCTCTCTCTCTCTCTCTCTCTCTCTCTCTCTCTCTCTCTCTCTCTCTCTCTCTCTCTCTCTCTCTCTCTCTCTCTCTCTCTCTCTCTCTCTCTCTCTCTCTCTCTCTCTCTCTCTCTCTCTCTCTCTCTCTCTCTCTCTCTCTCTCTCTCTCTCTCTCTCTCTCTCTCTCTCTCTCTCTCTCTCTCTCTCTCTCTCTCTCTCTCTCTCTCTCTCTTTGAAATTCTTTCTTGACATCGACGATACTCTACATGAGAAAAGCTAGAGAAGTGTTCACAAATTCTACCTGAATAATTTTTACTTTGCTCATTGCAGGCTCCAAAACTCCAGCCTCCACATTATTCCTCACTGTCCCTTTGATAAGATCTAGCCCAGTTCTGCAACCATTTCAATCCTCCAATCATAAGCAAACAAAAGAAAATTCCCATGTGAAAAAGTCATACGCTTACTTCAAAGAAAGTCTTTTTTACCCTGATAGATGTTGTTTATCAGCTTTTGTCTGTGCATTGTGGTGATATGCCCTGAGCTTCGCTACAAGCTCTATAGAATCTTTGGCAGCATTAACAGCTAAAACCTGGATGAAGATAGACAAATTAAACGACCTAAAATAAGAAAACCAAGCCTTTACATGGAGAGGACACCAGCTCCCACTGTACCCTGGGAATTATGAGAAGAGCCTCTGCAAATTCAGCGATTGCAAGTTGTTCACGTGAGCCTAATGTTGTTGCCAAGTTTTCCAAGTAAACAGAAAGTGCTGCCTCTACCGCACCACCTCCAGCAACAACCTGGAGAATACCCTTTCATTATAATCCCCCTTAATCAAACAGGCCACAACATAGAAATGACATGTACCGTGTTTGACTCAAGGGTTCGTTTGACAATGCAGAGAGCATCATGCAGTGAGCGTTCCATCTCATCAAGTAAATAATCATTGGCACCTCTCAGAATAACAGACACCTGCATAAATGCGACATTCTTAAATGTGTACACATATGAGTGTCAATGACTTCCAAATTTAAAAAAGCTGCAGATGTGATGGGGGAGGAGGGAATAGAAAAAAGATTTATACCGCTCTTGAACTTTTTGCTCCTTTGATCATTATAACTTCATCGTCTGCCACGCGCTCTTCAACAACCTCGTCAGCTGATCCAAGGAAAGATGGATCAAACGACTCACCCCCTTCCATGTCAGCAAAAGTTAGTACCTGCCATTTTTATTGTCACCAATCTGTACCTTAAAGGCATAAATCTCAAGGACCAAAGAGCATATCCCTTACATTAAGGAAGGGGGAAAAAAGCAAGCCTGAAGCTCAAGGTCAAATGATTTACCGGGGTGGCTCCTGTTGCTTTTGCTACATGCCTCAGATCCTCCTTTTTCACACGCCGAACAGCTATAGCTCCAGCTTCTACAAAGTACTATTGTAAAAAGAGGAACGTGCAAAAGACTCTTATAAGACCTAGAAGGTCGGGAAAAACTGAAACATGAGAACTATCTTTGGGTTTACAAGATACAAGCCTCGTGTTCAGGCTTTAATAAGACATATTGAAGTTGATGCACAGAATTTCTACTGACCTTCAGTGACATATCATCAATTCCTTTGCTTGTCAAAATTACATTTGCTCCTGCCTTCAAAATCTTCTCAATTCTCTCTTTTGTAATATCTGATTCCCTGTTCAAAAGGTCAAGTCACATTGAAAAATAAAAAATGAAGCCCACAAAAAGAGCCATAAAAGGCATGCCAAATCCTAAATCACATACCTTTCACGAATCTTGTCCAATTCTTTTGGGTCAGATACCAGAACTTGAACACCCATCTGCATCTTGGACTTTTGTAGGTTGACATCTAAGCAAGCAATTCTTGCTGGAGCAACACGCATCGGCATCCCTTGAGCAGCACGTCCCATGTTCAATGCATACCCATTCAAAAGGTAGCTATCACGGGCACTTTTCCCATGTGCCTTCAATATATTGATTGCCTACAGTTTCAGGGTATTGATAAAACAGCTCAGAATAATATAGGACAATAATATTCCAGCTCTCTATGCTACATGTATAAGCATGATGTTCTGCAAAAAGCAAGAAGGGAAAATGTTGCAAAATGACAGGAACAACAAGTATTCAGTACCCTAGATGCACATATACTCAAAATAAAACAGAGACAAAAGAAAGGAAAACTAAGGAATTGTGTACCTTGATGGGATACTTGACTTCACCTTTCTCATTCACTGTTTTAACTGCTTGCACTGCATCAACAGCCTGGAGAACAAGTTAGCTCTTTAAGAAAATCTGTATTTTCTGTATACAAAGTACAAGGTCTACCTAGTTTACCATTTTTGAAAAGAAGTCGCTCTCAGTGCCAATAATTTTGGAAGACATACTAGTTTTTGCACAGTTAATGAGAGAGTCCTTGCCAAGCTTATCAACCTGCCATATCTCCCGCTCAGGATATATATTTCAGTCCTTTAAAGATATATTGACCATAAGATCAAGAAATAATACCTTGATTGACAGTTTCTCATCAATGTACTTGCAAGCTTCCCTCATTGCAAGCTGTGAATTGAAAGAGTCCACTCATTTACTGCCCCACCAACAACGATGATCTTACAGAAATTATGCACTAAAGTCTATAACACATTATTTCATGAAATAATCAGTAGTATTTTGGTTATGCATCCCTTTGAACTTTGGTTTCTTGCTCTTATAAAGAAGTAAGAAGCAATCTGTGACAGAGATATTAGAACCTTGTAACAATCCACCAAGGCCAATACAACCATGCAGTTGGATATATTCTCCAGTGGTGCATTAAAAATTGCATAAAACAGTTGAAACTAGAGGCAAAATAGAAGGCATTTGACTCTGAGGGCAACTCTTAGGTGAACCTTTTGGATGGTCCAAAGATAGTTCTACTTTGGTGTTCCATATAATACTTGAGTGATTATCCTCGTCTATGTACAGGAAATACAGTGGATGGATAGAGGGGTTCGATGCTTATCAAAGATATCCTGAAGAATGTGCAAAGGTTCCCCACAATGAAGGGGTTCTGCTGGCAGTATCACACAATGTGCTTGTATTTATTTGCACGTGGCCATATGACAGATTTCAATACATCCACACACTTGAAAAGGCCAATGAATGTGAGTACTAGTATTGATTTCACTATATGAAGCTGCTTGAGCAAGGGAAATCGAATCATGAGTCTCAACAAGGAATAAACATGCGATGTTCTCTATGACACCAATATGGAACTGTGTTCTACATGAGGTCTTCCTTATCGAAGATTTTACCACAAAGCCACAATAAAACAAATAAATACATATGATATGAACTCATCAATCAGGACAAACTAGAAGCACGAGCCCCAAAGATGTTAAAAAACTTAACATCCACACACTTCAAAAGGCCAATGAATGTGAGAACTAGTATGGATTTCACTATAACAGAGCTGCTTGAGCAAGGGATCGAATCATGAGTCTCAACAAGGAATAAACATGCGATGTTCTCTATGACACCAATATGGAAATGTGTTCTAAATGAGGTCTTCCTTATTGAAGATTTTACCACAAAGCCACAATAAAACAAATTAATACATATGATATGAACTCATCAATCAGGACAAACTAGAAGCACGAGCCCCAAAGATGTTAAAAAACATATGCATCCAAAGATGTTAGAGAACTTATGCATCTTAGAGAAATATTGTCGCTAGTAGGCGACAATATTGGCATCATCCTCTAGACAATTGACAATAGACATTGCCAAGGTTTCACATATGCAAATTACACTTCAAAAATGCATATTATAGTGACTAGTCACTAATACGGTGGTACATTCTAATCTTTTTTTTTCCATTAAATGTTTACATATGTATTTTGTAGAGGGATTTGGCTATACGCATCCCTTCAAAAGAATGTCGTGTGAGTCTTTGTGAAAGGAATTGGAGCATATGGGCACTCTTCCATACAAAGAAGATGAGCGTGTTATATATGGCAAAGTTGGAGCAGCTTGTCTATTGCAATTGCAAGTTGCGCCTCTTTGAGAGAGGTCGTCATGCAACATGGGGGGAGGTCAACATGCGCAACATGGATATGGAGAAAGTTCAACATTTGCCTCGTATTCTTACAAAGGAGCTTGATCTATATATCATGTTGCACCATGAATTGACCTCACCAAAGCATCTCGGTAATAGGCCTTTCTATAGTGAAGTAATTCAGTTTGACATTTTCAAATTACATTGTGGGGTTAATGTTTAGAATGAATAATTAGGTCATTTTATGCATATAAGCAAAATTTTGGAATTACAATTTTATATTCTCTCTCTAAACCTTATATGCATCATTTTTTTGGTTCAAAATTGAACGTGAAGATGAAAGAACTAAGAGAAATGTTGTATGAGAGAAAGATAGAGCATGCTTAGGAGAATAAAAGTGTTTTTTGAAAAATTTGTTAATCATGTTTGAAGTACCTCGTTTTGGGCTCTAGATTTAGTTCACTTTAAGATAAAGCTTCATTTGACTCTCTCTCTCTCTCTCTCTCTCTCTCTCTCTCTCTCTCTCTCTCTCTCTCTCTCTCTCTCTCTCTCTCTCTCTCTCTCTCTCTCTCTCTCTCTCTCTCTCTCTCTCTCTCTCTCTCTCTCTCTCTCTCTCTCTCTCTCTCTCTCTCTTTCTTCCCCCCACATTACCCTCTCTCGTTCGGAGAGGAATAGGATCATCCGTCAGGACCTACTACACATACACGTCAGGGAGACATGGATAGCACCACGGGAGCCTCTTCCCACAAAGAGGCAACACTACAGAGAGCACTTCCTGACTGTGACAGCGGATGGTTTCATTCAGAGACCACAATACATGGATACATATATGGCACCAGCTGAGAGAGTGGCCATTGGGCAGCTCAGAGTATCATCACACCAGCTCGAGATTGAGATTGGGCGAGCCACACATACCCCCAGGGATGAGCGATTATGCAGGATATGTAGAGAGGAGGTGGAGGACGAGGAGCACTACACATGTAGATGCCAGGCATATGAGGACATCAGAGACTGCTACCCACAGCTCTTCAGGGGGCCTAGAGAGATCAGGGCTTTATTGGGGACAGAGGACCAGCGCCCTCTAGGTCGTTTCCTAGTAGAGCTCCAGCACCGTCGCGCATCATTCCTCCAGCAGCAGATGGAGATGCTGCTGGAGATACACCTGACCCCCCCCCCTCAGACTTATATTACAGATTTTTTCAGACCCACATACACTCGAGGGCCAGCTCCATGCGGGGTGTCACATTACACAGAGCAGAGGAGCTTAGACGACAGCGTCGACGACCGAGACCCCTTGTCCGGAGAGCTCGTCCACATCAAAGAGAGATTCAGGCGATTCACGCACGCCATGACATGGAGATACAGAGACGTCAGCAGCGCACCCCTATCGATTTGGACGCCCAGAGCATTTTGAGGATCGCCATGATGCCTTACCCACCGATGCATTATATCCTACACCCACTCCAGGCATTTAGGGGGTTGTGATACCATCGAGCCTCCCCTCCCTATGCATATCATATTTGTATCTCACCCATTGAGCATATAGAGTGCATACCCATAGCACCCCACACCCTTGATACCAGCTACTATCCCACCTTTTGTACCCGTTTGCAGTACTCGCACTTTATTTTTGTTTTGGATCACAGTGGATTGGGTCATACTGATGTATATGTTTTGACAGTCTCATAGGCCGATTTTGGCCTCTAATAGACGTTAAAAAGTCTTTCTTTCTTTCTTTCTCTCTCTCTCTCTCTCTCTCTCTCTCTCTCTCTCTCTCTCTCTCTCTCTCTCTCTCTCTCTCTCTCTCTCTCTCTCTCTCTCTCTCTCTCTCTCTCTCTCTCTCTCTCTCTCTCTCATTCTAAACTTGGAAGGCTCAAAAAGTGGTATTTGGAGGCAGATTTGGACCAAGGGAATCTCTAGCACTACTGTGCAAATGGAAGATCTGAACATTTTTGCCTCTCACAAGCTTAAGCTAATTCCTCACCATTTTTTAGTTACAGGGCTTGGAAAAGTGCCTTTTTTTGAAGTGAGCTTCTCTATTTCTACTCCAATCAGTGATTTGGATGCATACGTATTGTCATGCACACTTACGGATGTCTTCGCTATACATCTTTACGTTGCTTTTCTTATACTTTTGATAGGCAACACTAAAGAAAGCACTTGACTACTGTAAACACATGCTTTTGCGAAAGTTTTGCATGCAACAAGGAAAGATCAAACTTTTGCTAAATTTGGTGGATCACACACTTCCTTGGGGACCATTAACTCTGTTTTGAGGAAGATTTGTTGCTTCGTGCAAGAAGAGGCCAAAAAAATCAAAGAGTTACCTTGTGATTGAGAGTGAGAGTGTGATTGAGAGTGCGAGTGTGAATGAGCTTGTAATAGCTCGAGGGTGGTCGGGAAGTAGAGGGTTTGTCAAGAAGCTATTTTCCAAAGTTATTGTATTGATTAATTCTCTTTCTCTAGGTCATATCTTGTCTACTCTTTCGAGTCAAATTTTCTCTTATCTTCTGCAAGTTCTATTTTTCTCTCTTGCACTATTCTTGAGTGATCAATAACTTGTGATTGAGGAAGCGCTACAATCTCTGAGAGGATAAAGACCATCAGCTCTAACTACTGGCATTGGTGGACAGAGACAACTAGATCACACCATGTTTGTATATATTACATTTGATCATTGATGATATGGATTTGACTTTATATGATGTCATTGTTGACTTTTGAATCTTGATTCTTGAAACCATTTAACTATTTTCGACCTTGTTGAGGTGCAAGATGTGCATTTCTTTACATAGTTAGAAGTCAACATGGGCCCCACCCTCCTTAAAGCGCGTTGGCATAGATGTTATGCCTCACGCAATTTTTAGACATGTTCGAGGGAGCAAAGGTATGCCCCTTGAGCAACACTCTTTTATCCCACCACTACCATATTTCAATTTCCTTTAATGTTGTCAACCAAAGAATTCAAACACCATGGTTCCATGAACACCTGTTAATCTTCCCTTCCCTCCATTAAGAGGGAAATTAACTCGATATGGGCTTCTTCATCCTTCTCGACAAGTATCTCACCTGTCAGTGAATCGGTTCAAGCCATTCAGGCCACGCAAGTGATCTTTTATAGGATCGAAAAGATATCATCAAAAGAAAAGAGAACAGAGAAACAAAATATGCCTCCCCCATTAGGATGGAGAGGTCAAGGTGAACGCATGCTAGCCCAAGGCCTCTCTCTCGACTTGTCAAGTTAAGAGAAAAGGTGCAACAGGAGGATGAGACCCAATGCCACCATCTTAGGCAATTGTTTAAGGACTTATGGGCAAGTATAGGAGATAGGTTGACCGATGAGGTGTATAAGGTCTTGAAGAAAAGCAAAGCAAAGATCTTATCTTGTTGATGAATAAGAGTGATGATACCCGATATGTGACCAAGAAGGAGAGTCATCACTTCATGATGAACTGCTACATAGACACTTTCTCCACTCCACTCGAGCCATAACTTCATCGTGAACCGCTAGATACACATTTTCTCCTCTCCCCACCCTCACTTTGATTTGTCCCAAATTTCAAGTGTCAAACAAGAAATGATCCCTCAAAAAGAGGTCAAGCTTCCAAAGAAGCCCATCTCCAAAGCAAAGGTGGAGAAAGTCATTGATTCCCTTTAAATTGGAAAGGGATCGTGGTTTACTGGACTTACCATTGAGTTCTTCAAAGTCGTCATATCACCCTTGTTGAACCAATCATCAAAATTTGGCAAGAATCTTTTACATTCGAGGCATTTCCCTGTTGTCTAAAAGAAGGTGTTATCAAGCTCATTCATGAAAGAGATGACGAGATAAATGTATGCATATACAACTAGCCCCCATCAACACTCTCTAGACAAGGTAGAAAGTAATTGTTAAGACTCTTGCCAATACGATAACAAGAATGCTCAACTTGTGGATCAAGGAGCAAAACAAATTTATCAAGGGTAGATCAATTCTAGAAGTAGTTATAGATACCTTGTAAGGAGTGGAGTATGTGGTCTCTTAAAAACTTTTTCCCCCATGATTGATCTAGATGAAACCTACAATTGGCCGGCATAATATTATATCCTCTAATCCTTGGTGGATATGGGCCACGGCAAAAGATTTGTTGAGATGGTCTCTCTTTCAGATTTGTCAAGGCCCAAGGGTAGATCAATTATGAAAGTCGTTATAAATACCTCGTACGGGGTGGAGTATGCCAAAGAGTCACATCAAAACTTTTTTGCCACAAGATTGATTTGAATAAAGCCTACAATGGCCTGGAATAATATTATATCCTCTAATCCTTGGTGGATATGGGTCAAGGCAAAAGATTTGTTACAATGGTCTCCGTGTTGATGGAAAAAGCTTCAAGTAGGATTGCAACAAATTTTCTCAATTATCAACCATGTTTCAAATACATAAGTAATTGATCATATGGAACTCAAGATCACACATGCATAATGTTGTTTTGTGTATTAATGCATAATTTTCAACAAAGTGCACATGCAAACCATTCATCTAAAGGTTTTGAAGCGAACAATGCATTATATACATGCTTTAAACAAGTAAAACACCAAAGAGGATCCCTTGGCAGCCACCAATAGCAATGGATTGAAGGAAGGATCCAAAGCACAAAGCATTGGTCTAGATGGCAATGTATTCCTTCAATACCTTTTCATTGTTCATTCAAAAAAACAAAAATCAAAATTTCTTTTCTTTCATAGAGACTTTTACTCCACAAACATGCACACGAAACATTTATATACTGCGGGTGTAGTGGTTAAAACATTGGACCCTGAATTGTGAGGTCCACGATTCAAACCCGGGGTGCTACGTGACAAATAGCCCTTGGAAAGTGGGAATAAGCGGGGTCTCAATGTGTGTGTGTTGTTCATTTCAACCTTTCAAGCATAATTGGAAGAGGAGATTGACGACCAAACTGCAAAAAAAAAAAACATTCATATACAAAGATCAATTCAAGTAAGATGCAAATTCATTCAAAAAGAAAAATGAAGTCATAAACTCATGGAAGTGAATCACATTACTAAATATGATTATAACCTCCACCACTATATTATTGACAAAACGCTAGGTCATCACCACAAAAAAAAATGCATAAGAGCTGCACAATATGGCACACACACCACAAACATATTAATAGTCTCAACATATTTATAACTCCGAACACCCCAAGCATAGGAGCTCATGATGTTCGTTACTATGCTCAGGCATAATCAAATAAGTATCACACATGAAACAACAATGTAACAAGCTCAGAAATGAATCATGGCTCGTGTTTCCTCAGTCATCAACGTAATGCATGGTAACACATGGTATCATAAGCCTCTATCATACTATGCTAAATAGCATTCTTTTAAATAGAAAACAATTGGTTACAACAATCCTTTTTCTATCACTTTTGCTTATCCTTCATATAAACACTTTTGGCTATCTTGCCTTTAATCATATTTTGAGAAAAAGAAATTAATTTTACATAGGAAGAGGAAATAAGAGGAAGAAGAAGAAGAAGAAAAATAGGAAATTGACGAGGAGAAGAATAAGAAGAAATGACAAAGGGAGAACAAAGGAATCGAATAGTGAAGATGGTGACGATGAAGCACAACAGTGGAAAAGGAACAAAAACGAGTAAGAAGAGAGCAAGAAGAAGAAGACAAAGAATGTGCACATGCATAGGGATGCATGTAAACATACACATCAAGTGTTTAAGTCCTTGAGACTTTTAAGTTTTTCCAAAAAGCCAAAACAAATGGATGTCAAAACACATTAGACTGGTTAACAAGCCAAACATGATTATAAAAGAAGTCATCTGCCTTACTCTGTATCCACCAATAATAGAGGTTGGATGTATTTTGTTCTGCACAAGGACATTAGCCCGCTGGAAAAAGATAGCACAGATCTTTTTCAGTATATTAGAGAAAATCATTGCTTGTAAGGCAAATATAACAGATGCAAAAGTAAACATGTTTCACCTTCAATAACTCTGCTGCAATGATAACAACAGAGGTAGTTCCATCCCCTACCTCTCGATCTTGAAGCTCTGCAAGCTCCACTAAGACCTGTAAAATTAACTGTAAGTATATCTCTGAGACTTATAATTTCAATCAATAAAGTGTCACAATTCATGGCAGTGGAAACCTTTGCTGCAGGGTGTTCTACTTCCAACATCTTCAAAATAGTAGCCCCATCGTTGGTTACAGTCACATCACCAATATCATCTACTAACATCTGCAGCATAAAGCAGATGTTCAATCAAAAACAATCTCTTAAATCATCATTAGCACAACAAAACATAAAATATTTTGCTTAAGGGACTGCCAGGTGTAACTGCTGATCTTTTAAAAACCATCAATGGATAGTATTCTTATTGAGAATACTTTGAACCGTTTTAGATCATATCGACCTATGTGAAGATTGATGAAAAATTAATGATATTGTTCTGTATTTGTGTATAAGAATCTAGACATGGACATAATGTAGAATTAGAAGTAACTGATCCAGGTTCAGAAATGTATATAATTTGTAAAAATTTATTTGTTGAACCAGTAAAGTCACCTAATCCACCAGGACATTCTCGCATGCCCAATACACCAAACTTTCAAAAATATGCATGTGATAACAAGTCTCCATATAATAATTATCTGTGAAATCCCAATTTTCACCATAGTTGAATGACATGAATCGTGGTACATCATCACCATCTCAATCATCTGAATTAAAATCACCACAATCTTACCACGAGTATAGAGTGCTTCTTTTCAGCTCGTGTATACGTTCATCATACTATTCTTGATTCTTGAAGAGGATGCACATTGCTGGAATATGAGAGCTCAAACCACTTGTGGCCAGCTTAAATGATTGAAAAGAGTAAAAATTATTTATTAAAAAGAATAGTGTTCAGCACATATTTACACAGAGAGATTGTTTGCACAAAGAAAAACGACCAAAAAGATCATTTCCATTTTTGTTCACTAAGGCCAAACAATTTTCCCTTTACTTGCATGAAACTTCAAATTATATTGATAGAGAAAATAATTACAAGCGATAAAAGGGGAGAGGTACAAAGTAGATTAATGCAATTCGCATCAACAATGTACAATGGCGACTAGTGAAATACTTATCCCATATGTGGGGGTCCTCATTCCACTCATAGTTGCATCACAACGTGTTGCGAACGGTTCGCAACGTTGCTGCGTTCGCAACGCATTGCTTTGCATGCATATTCTTTTTGTAATCCAAAAAATACCCAAAACTATAATCCTGTCCAAAATGTCTGACGCATGCAATGAAAAAAATGGAGAATGAGGAAGACGTGAAAAGCTATAAAAGTGTATATATGTATGTATGTATGCATGTATTCATGCATGCAAGCATGTATGTATGCATGCATGCATGCATCTATGTATGTAATATGTATGCATGTGTGTAATATACATACTACATGTTGCATATCTACTTTTAATTCATTATATATATATATATATATATATATATATATATATATATATATATATATATATATATATATATATATATATATATATATATATATATATATATATATATATATATATATATATATATATGTGTGTGTGTGTATATGTATGTATGTATGTATGTATGTATGTATGTATGTGTATATATATATATATATATATATATATATATATATATATATATATATATATATATATATATGTATATATATGTATATATATATATGTATATGTGTGTGTGTATTTATGAATGTGTAAAAGGATGCATTTCATCATATATTAGCTATCGGATGCCTAAAGTACCAAAATATTAAAAAAAAAAAACCCCACAAAAAAATCACCTTTGCAGCATTGTAGCAACATCTAGGACCAAATGTTGCTATGAACGCATTAGCAACACATTGCCTTGGGCATTGCTAAAATGCTGCTAAAAACTATGATCCCACTTAACCAAAAACCACATGGGCTTCCTCGTGATGAAAAGGATGCTTTTTCTTGCAACCCTAGTAAAGTAATACAAGGATGCTTTCTAGAGAAGCCTTCTATTGGGTTTTATTTGAAGTATCACAGCATTATTGTGTAAACCTCTTTGATAAAGCTTCACCTTTCTTCACATTCTAGAGTTGAGCAAAGATTCTCATCATGTCCCATGAAAGGCATGCTGGAAAGAAATTGATTTTTTCAACCTTGAAAATCAAGATCTAGCCCAGGGCACTCTAAACTTTGGAGCTCAACGGGCATAAACAATATAAATGGCTGCGCTCTTTTCTTTCCATTATGCATCGAACATGCAAAGAATTCCAATTTTAACCTTAAAAGCTCTTAGGGTGGTTCATATTGCACATTCTATCACATACAATATTAATACAACTTACTTGAAAGTTCCTATTAATAGATGCTAAAGGGCCAGGGCTCTAAAACTTGAATTTCACCTCAACATGCTTCATTGAAGCTTCCACCTGTTCAAATTTCAAACTAGAATGGACATCAAACTCCTTAAGCAATTTAGATAGCTTTTATGTTGTTTCCTCATTTCAAAATTTAGAAAATAATGCAAATTGATAAGAAAATCAATCAAGATCTCCATTCCTATTTACACTACATTATCCTCCTAAACGAGAACTACACTTCAAAGAACATAACCAATACTTGGTCACTATCCTCTAGCAAATAAGCGAAACAAATATACTCATCATTCTTGTCTTTCTTGAACCTTCCTAAATTTGGGCCAAGCTTTGGAATCTTTATTTAATGTTTCCCCACCATCAAGGTTGTTAGGTGCATCCAAATCATTTTGCACAAGGTACATTAGGGATTTCACATAAATGTATGTACGTGTATATGTGTGTATATACACACACATACATGCATGTATTCATACATACATACACACAAATAGATAGATAGACAAATATATAAATATATATATTTATACACACATGAGTGTATACACATACACATACACACATATATACACAATGCACACGTACACACACACACACACCGACACATATATATATATATATATATATATATATATATATATATATATATATATATATATATATATATATATATATATATATATATATATGTGTGTGTGTGTGTGTGTGTGTGTGTAGATATACACACAAACATACATACACACATACACATACCCATACATATATACATACATACGTACACATACATACATACATACATACATTCATACATACACACAGACGCACACATGTAACAAACGCGTGCACACACACACACACACACACACACACACACACACATATATATATATATATATATATATATATATATATATATATATATATATATATATATATATATATATATATATATATATATACCTTCATAAGTTCAGAGTTATCCAAACTTACGAACTCAAGATAGAGAACACAAATACATACACATTGGAAAAAATAACAAACAAAAGCAAGAGACTTAAGACCAATATAAGACATGAAAGTTACAACCAAGAAAGAAAAAACCAAGAAAGAAAACCAATACAAAAAGAGATGCACACACACTCACATGAACACGAACACATACACATACACACACACACACACAAAACAAAAAATAATAAATAAATAATAAAAATAAAATAAAAAATAAAAAATAAAAAATAATAAAATAATAAATAATTAAAAAAATAATAATAAATTAAAAAAGAAACAAATTAAAATATAAAATATAAAATATAAAATATATAAAAATAGAATTTAAAATAAAAGAAAATAAATAAAAAAATATTTCCATAAATAAATAAATAAATAATGATTACATATATATAAATATATGTATATAAGCAAATTAAACAAAAACAAAACGAAATAAAATGTGCATCGTCAACTTCTATGTCTGTCCTAAACAAGAAGTATCAGAATTAAACTTTATCATGCATAGCTTGGACAAATAGCTATGACATCTCTACTCACGTCATCAGTGCCCTAGAGTAGGTGCAGACTTTAATAATCTTTCTAAATCAAGATCTCTAGCAAAGTCAACGAACTGAGCAAAGTCAACGAACGACATGAAAGTTACAACCAAGAAAGAAAAAACCAAGAAAGAAAACCAATACAAAAAGAGATGCACACACACTCACATGAATACGAACACATACACACACACACTTGTGTGAGCACTTGCCTATTGTGACCATATATATGTATATGTATATATATTGGAAGTAGTTTGGTTCGAGTATTCAAAAAAAAGAAAAACAAAATCGGAACCCTAAAAAAAATTGGAGGAACTAGATATAAGGTTGCTATGGAACGGAAGCGAACAAACAAGAACATAGTACCAAAATTTGTATGTGAATTGATGCAACCCTAATACACACACACACACACACAAATATATACACATGTCACATGTATATACATACACATATACATACATACATACACTTACATATACACACACATACATACACACACATATATATATATATATATATATATATATATATATATATATATATATATATATATACACACACACACACACATATATATGGGAGGTGTGCATGTACATATGCATGTGTTTGTCCATATTTACATGTGTGTGTGCATATGCGCAGGCACAACCACCTAGTACGTAGTGTATAGTACTCAACAAGGCAAATAAGTGTGTTCGATTTGGTGTGTTCCATGCGTTTAAGGTTCGGGAACCGCACCTTACCTTGGAGACATGGTACGTAAGGTGTTATATGTGTGTGTGTGTGTGTGTGTGTGTGTATATATATATATATATATATATATATATATATATATATATATATATATATATATATATATATATATATATATATATATATATATATATATATGAAATTTGACAACAATCATACATGTCATTTCAAAATTCGAACACATATGACATTACACAATAACTTTTAAAATCACTTATCAAAGTGAGCCAATTTCCCAATGAATTGATAATCCAAAACTTGATAGACAATAATCAAAAGTAGTGTGAACTCAGAAATCAGCACCACCACATGGATTATTAAATAAACAATGCCTATGACAAATACAAATCATAACCAATGACAAATGGCCACATAGCACATATCAATGATCATGTATGAAGATCCACTATCCAACTTACTCATCGCATAACTAGTGACTGGCAAATACATGATGGATCATGTTCCATGGAATACAACTAAACAACAACAATGAACGTGATAAGCAAAGTCCACTTGCAGTTAGTAACTACTACGCGTCATCCATGGTAAAGGAATGTGATGAAGAAGACTCTGATGAAGGAATTGTATCCATAATGATAGGGTTTCCTTCATCATCCTAATCTCGAAATGATACATCAATCTCTATATTTGCAAGTGGATCATCTTGTAAATCATCATCTATATCCTCATGTGGTGGTACTAGATCTCCTCTCCTATGTGTGCAGTGTGCACAACTTGCACCTCCCCCCTCTAGGTGCAAAAGTGCTAGTAGATGGAGCATCACTCCATGCATGTCGTCGACTCGATTTGGATAGCCTCTGTGAGCGAGCTCTCGGAACTCATCAATCAATGGTCTCGAGCTCCAAAATGTAAGATACGATAGATGTAATTTTGTTCATCTCAAACAAACGACTCTATCAGGACATTGGTACCCGTCGTAAGAGCATTCTCAAATACAAAAGACAACATCTAGAAACCGTATGAAAGTTGATTATTGAAAAATACATATGTATAATTAAAAAATATATATTAATGCATTTTTCACCAACATACCTATCTAGGACCTTTAAGATCCATCAAGCTATGTAATAAACATAAGTTGGCCTTACAAAGGACCACTCTCTCTAGTTATGCAACACTCGAGCAATTGCGGAGCTTGGTGTGCACTAGAGAAAAAGTTATCCAATTACCCTCACAAGGTGATGAAAATGAATCCTACACCCATGATCAATTATCATATGGCATACACAAGTCATGACACATGTAAACAAATGTTGAATATTCACCATTAAATTAGCTTTAAAAAATTAGATTGTATACCTGAGACAAGACTGGCAAGGCATGTCGTGACATATGTGGATGACCATATCCATAATGGTTCCCACCATTCGAATGGTTGAGATGTCACCTCTTGTTGTAGGGAGGTAGTGCGAGCATATACGATGCCTATATTTCCCATAAAGGTAGAGACATCGGCATTGAATGCAATCTGATCATCGGGAGATATAATCCTCTCCATATATAAGTCCTTCATATCATGAAGTATATCGTTGCTCCACAAGTTAGGACTTTTAAAATATGGATGTAAAAGGCTTGCAAATCCATGAATGGGGTGTGATAGATAGTCCCATCGTGAATCAACAAGTCACAATACATTTTTTTTATTTGTGGTGTCGGGAGTAGGGGAGCCCAAAGGCCCCTCTCCTTAGAAAACCAAAGGAAGAAACCTTCATGCATGACTTAGTCGTCAAACGATAACTTATACAAGTTGCAATACATATTTTTCCTAAAATAAAGTTCAAACATAAAAAATTAAAATAGTCAATACAAAATTGGACGGCGGAATCATAATTTTTAATATAAAATTGCACAAATAAAACACATGGAGATCGATAACGATGATGATACTAATATGGCTTGTTACATAATCAAGTACAAATGATAAACAAGGCGAATAGTAGATCCCTCCGTATCGACAAACTCAAAGTGAAACATGTATGAACTTGAGAATGGGGATAATATTCTGAATCTCCATCCAAAAATCCATATCCAAAATCTTCCTTTGCACATAACATGCAGCCTTTGTCTATCCATGTGCCATAGTCATCCATCTCCTGTCTATAGAGGTCATGCACAGGGGATCCACACAATCATATAGACGACTCAAAACATGATAAATGTATGCGAATCGGGTACTAGATAAACTGACAAGCTCTTTTTGTTTGTAGCTTCTAAATATGCTCAAAGCTTGATGTTTTTATCGTATGAAAGATGTGATGCACTTAGCATCACGAACAATAGGCTTAAACCATGAAAGCTTCTTGATATCCTTGAAAAATAGGTCAAGACAATGAGATGTGCAAGGGATCCAAACAATCGTGGGAAACTCTCGAGCAACTCCCACATCCTTTTACAATTAGAGGCATTATCCGCGATAACTTGTACCATGTTCTCTAAACCCACCTCTTGTATGGTCGCTTTAATATGCTCAAAGCTAGATTCCCCAATGATCCTTGTACCTACCTTGCTACAATCTACAACTCTCCAAAAATATATGCCTAAGCAAGATGAAACCATAATATTGATGATATGGCTACATCTTATATCACTCCAACCATCAAACAAAAAAGAACATCCATATACTTGCCAACCCAATTTTATGGAACTTAAAAGGACTTCTATTCTCTTTCTCCTACACAAGTATAGGCCCACAAGCTCTAGCCTCTTAGAAATCAACTCTTCCTTTGATGTTTGAAGTCCTCTCTCTCTCTCTCTCTCTCTCTCTCTCTCTCTCTCTCTCTCTCTCTCTCTCTCTCTCTCTCTCTCTCTCTCTCTCTCTCTCTCTCTCTCTCTCTCTCTCTCTCTCTCTCTCTCTCTCTCTCTCTCTCTCTCTCTCTCTCTCTCTCTCTCTCTCTCTCTCTCTCTCTCTCTCTCTCTCTCTCTCTCTCTCCCCTCCGAGCCAGGCTACGTGGCACATGCTAGCTCTAAATTTAAGAGGGGATGTACGAGGGAGGGAGCAACTTGCAAGCTGATGTGTGCGCACACTTAGAGCAAGTGGATTCTCTCGAGAACTATAAACGAGAGACTGCAAGTTGCAAATGGTATGCATAACTATGAAACCCCAAAAAACATCAAATTTGGAGCCTAACAAACTCGAAAATGCACTAGCCGCAATACGGACCAAACATGAAGGACCTTCAAAAAGATTCAATACTCGAATCGATGAAGCACTGGTATGCAATAAGCAACAATTTCTTGAATATGTATGTATTCAATAGGAACCTCAATTCAAGGTGAACCTATTGACATGCAAACCACATAAATAATGCACAACCTCTTTTGTTGCATAACCATGATTCCAACGTTAAGAAACAAGATGGAGTATGGCAATAACCATCCTTTCACAATGGTTCAATGTTCTCTTTGCAAAGAATGTAAAATCATGAGACCTTTAGTTAATCGACCATAGCTTACACTAATGAAAAGATAAGAATCGAGCAAAGTTCTTTCCATCTTGAAGAACCCTACAAGGAGGGTCAATCAAAATACTTACTTAAGTTGGGCCCAAGAAGCCTTAGGTGCAACCAATATTTCACCATCCATTTTTTTAGAAGCTTGTCAACCATTCATGTAATGCCTTAATTGGTGAAGCCTCTACTTAGCTTTGCATATGTAATAGATGTCCAAAATTAGTTTTGAATATCCCTTCTGCCAAGGTTGAACTCCTAACCCAAGTTCTTGCATTTGGCTTAATGCTTCATGCTCTCATGGACAATGAGTCGCAAGTGTGAGTTGAACCACATACTACCCTTCACATGTGTATGTAGCACTCATATTATCGCATTCGCTTTTAAACATCTCATGCTACACAACTTAAAGTGTTCCTTTGGCTATGATCAAAGCCTCAAATACATTTCTAATTGAAGCAAAGTATTGCATTCAATATGATTTAAGTATTCAAAGTGGGATCCTCATGTGTTTCAACCTTTAAACTCTTAAGTGATAATGTTCATGTGTGTATTATTCAAGGGCTAGATCTTGTGTCTGGCTCAATATTTGAGCATACAAGGACTAGATTGAAAGATCCCAATTAGCTTACCTACCACCAACCTCCCAAGCTTAAACAGCCCTTGTCCTTGGCACTATCATAGACAAAGGAAACCATCATAAACCTCCAATTCCAAGTGAATTCTATATCCCACGATTGATTCAGAATTAGGAGAAAGCATTGCTTCCATTACGTCCGGAATGTGCCAAAACCCTAAGATCGACTGTCTATTTGCTATATTTTGACATTCAGAGGTCTTGTTCGGATTGCTGACATCATCAACTCGCAAACTCCCTTGGGAACCACCCTTGAAATCCTATATAAGAAGGCCTTGGCCACATACATACTCAATCTTGCCAATGCTTGTCTTGGGAGCTCAAGGAGTCATGGTCACCAAGTAAGTACTTTCAAGTTCCAATTTGACTTTTAGTCTTGTCTCTTGATCTAGTCTTGTCTAGTTTTGTATCTTGGACATCTAGCCTTGTCCTGTTGTAATCTCGTAGTGCGAGATCTTGTCAAGTTCTATCTTGTATCTAGTTCATCTCCCAAGAGGGAGTTCTTGTAATCCAGAGATCTTGCTCCATACTTACGATCTTGGGTTGTGGGATCTCCGGTATCATCTCTAGCTGAGTTAACTATACCTATCAGTCCCGAGTTCTGGGACTTCTTGTTTCAGCTACATATTCTTGTACTATTCTCTCTACGTGGATATTCTTGTAATCAGAAGCATATTTCTGAAATCTTGTCTACTGTAGACAAAGAGCACAATCTCGTGCTCCCTGACGGGCACATCTAGAGTCTCTCTAAGGTCCAAATATTCCTAATGTGGCCACTCTAAGGAGATGGAATAACCTAGAAGAACAGGTGCTAGAGCCTTGGCTCCCTCGAGCTCTGCTCCTTCACCAAGCTAGGATCCTTGACCAAATACACGTAGACCAATGATAGACCATGGAGATCTAAATAAATTTGACACTCTCTCCCCCTTCTAGATATCATTGTCCTCAATGATCAAGGAAGGAAAGTGTTTGCAAATCAGAGCTTCTAAGTCCAAAGTGGCATCTATGAGTGGATAGTTGGTCCATGCTACTAAATACTCTGGTATGGAGCGGTTTTGTAGCTACCGCTCTCTTTTGTCAAGGACTTGATACGGAACATCTAGCTAAGATGTTCTATCTTCTAAAGCAACTAAACCATCCATACAATTTTCATCTCAAGAAATGTATGGTCTCTACTTACTAGCATGAAAAATTGTGTGCACTTTGCAATCATCTTGCAATTGTAATTTGTATGGACATCACTAACCTTCTTGATTATTATCCAAGGTCCACAAAATCTAGGGGATGACTAGGGTTTTTGATCCAATATCAGCATAGTTTAAAAAAACGTGTTTTTTCTCCTAAATAAAAAACATTTAAGATATCCGAACGTCTCGGATGTCCTAATTCATTTTTTTTCGGGAGGTTTTTATGAAATTTTTTTTGGTTTGTGTTTCTAGATATTTAGGGTACCCGAGAGCTAAGCATCATGTTCAACTTCTTGCTTACTCTGAGTCTTAAGGCCCTCTTGCTTACAAGTACTTTTGCAACCTCTTCCCTCTCTTTCCTTTTCTTCTCTCTCTCTCTCTCTCTCTCTCTCTCTCTCTCTCTCTCTCTCTCTCTCTCTCTCTCTCTCTCTCTCTCTCTCTCTCTCTCTCTCTCTCTCTCTCTCTCTCTCTCTCTCTCTCTCTCTCTATATATATATATATATATATATATATATATATATATAGTGTGTGTGTGTGTGTGCATGTGTGTGTGTGAGACGTGAATCATGGTTCATTTTGAAATTTAAATTCAGCGTTTAATAATTAATTGAACTTTAACATATAATGCTTGATGCATGTATGTGTCTGCATGTGTGCACTGTGTATGCACACATATGTGTGTACAGTACACACATACACACGTATTCAGGAACCATGTATTGTTGAATCAAGAGCAAGTTCTATAAGGATGGAAATGAGAAAATGCTACTTGTCTGAGCCAAAAGAGGGATATACCTTAGAAATATAACAGGCAACTCCAATGTCACCACATACTTGAACCAGATCATTACTTGCATACATGATAATATAAGCACTCAATTTCTTGTAAACGGATAACAAATATTATCATATAGGCAACAATGTCCTACATGGACTAAAAAAATGAAATTCAGATACAAACCGCAAAACTTCCTTTAAGATGGGGGCCAGAGTGCTGAAGCATTACACTTAAAAATAACACGTTAGTCAGACATCTCATATGTCTAAAAACTCATTGGAAGATTACTGTTCTTACAAGAACTTCACAAAAAAGTGTTCATTCTCTATAAAAATTTCCATGCAGTTGAGCTAAATCCGAAAAAACAACGACTCTGATTATTGTCAATGAAGTAAAACATGCTGCCATTGAGGTAGCTAGAATCTTCAAAACAACATCAAAGTTTTCTATTTTCATTCACTCCCAAGCAGCGAAACTACAGGGGCTTAATAAGCGCAAGCATTCCAACAGGAGAATCAAATACCCATCAACAATGGGAACGTTGAGGCTTTCAAACGACAGACCTTGAAGACATATTAAAGGGATCCGATTTGCATGGTGCTTTAAACTATTTCTGTCAGAATTATGGCTAAATCACTTAATAATGGCGGGAACGTGCTGTACGAGCTGAAACAGTACATCAGTCAAAAATTACCTTATCAAGGCCGACGGGACCAAGTGACGACTTAACAATGTTAGAAAGCGCTTGGCACGCCATAACTGCGAGGGCAAGGAAAAAAATGTGAGAAGAAACACACGCATGTAAAGAAAGAGATGGGTGAAAAATAGTGAAGAACATCAAGCACTGTGCAAGAGAATCCATGAACACTACCAACCGACCGTTTTGAGTTCGCACGTCTTGACCCGTTTGACGCTCGCCCCGGATGTCGAGAGGCTGAATCGCCATAGCTGCCTCGATTCACAGGCGACTGACTGCAACTGGCAAAGAATAGAATGCGGAAAGAAAGCAAGTCTTTGATTCCTCCTGTTACTTAGGGCGCCAAAGTGAACCTACGAATGTAGCACTCGTTAGGAGAACGTAGTTGTAATATTATTAGAGAAGCAATATAGCGGAAGCGGGCAGAGTTTGAATGGAGGATAGTAGAGTGACCATCGATCTATCTTAGTGTTCGATAAAATGGCGTTGAGGAATTCCAAAACCCTTCTTTTCTAAGTCCAAAGGGAATAGTATAAAATGTAGTTGTTGAGTCTTTGGCCTCTTGAGACAAAGGTCCAAGATTCGAAGGAGTAGTTGATTTTTGTTGATGAAGTATTGCCAGGTAATTCACTTTTGCAGACTGTTCTTAAGGGTCTTCTAGATTCATATCAGAGTTTTGCTTCAACTCTTCGATTGATGATGAAAGGCAATACAAATGCCTTAACATTTGAGGAGTTAGTCTCTATTTTGTTCTTGAAAGATGAGTCCAGGTAGAACGGGTCCATTATGAGCTAGTCAAAAGGGCAAAGGCAAATGGAGCTCATCTATTAGAAACAAAATTCTGCTAATGCTATACAAGCAAAGAAGGAAGAGAAAGATGAGAAGAAAACAAAAAAGAAAAAACAGCTTTGCAAAGACTATAAAGGAACTATCATGTCATTAAGAGTTGTCTGAAACTGGTTGCAAAAGAGGCAAAGAAGAAAGAGGCTGGAATGGTTGTTGCAGAGGCCTCTACACCTGAAATAGAGTCTACTAATCTTGTGAAGAAGGAAGAATGGGTGTTTATTATTGTATGCATCTATGACCCATCTTCTAATGAGCAATGTATGTCTGCACTAGACTCAAATGTTTGGTACTTTGATAATGGGGCAACCAAACATATTAGCTTGCAGTGCAGCTTCTTTAGTTCACTTGAGTCTACCCCTACAAGGAATACTATCACATGTGCTAACAACTCCTCTTATCTTGTAATGGGAGTTGGTAAGATCATATGATGCTTTCTAAATGTTTTGTGTTGATATATTTAGGTAGTGATGTGTGTGAACACTCTAGGACCACCAGGGCACTTTTTTCCCTCTTTAGGAGGTTTTTTTCCCAGGCTTGTATATACGCCTATTGCCCTAACGGGCTACTTATCTTTGTACATTCTCTAGTAATACATTCAGTATCGTGTGTTGTGATCCAAGCTTCTTCTTCTTCCTTATGTTGTTCACATGCTTCTCTAGACGTCTAACTCCAACAATTGGTATTAGAGCAAGTCGCCGCTTCATCTAGGGTGTCATCAACACCTCTCCGGTTGCAATCTTAGAATCGCACGAATTTTGATGAGCATACTCAACGTGTTTTCAAGATCAAAGCGGCTTCGCTTTGTGGTGCCGAAATCGCGATCTGAGCTCGTTTCGGCCTCCGAATGCACTATCGTAGCGCTTGTGCAGGTTATTTCGTCTTTTTGTGCCAAAGGTATATACCAGTTTTTGTTCGCCAGTATAAGCATCTCAAAGTCTTAGAATCGCACGAATTTTGGTGAGCATACTGTTTTCGAGATAAAAAAGGCTTCGCTTTGTGGTGCCGGAATCACGATCTGATCTCGTTTCGGCCTCCGAATGCACTATCATAGCGCTTGTGCAGGCTATTTGGTCTTTTTGTGCCACAGGTATATACCAGTTTCTGTTCACTAGTATAAGCGTCTCAAAGTCTACTACAGGTCTAGCAAAATTCATCTGGGAAGTTCTGTTCAACTTTTTGAGATACAACCAATTTTTTGCATCAAGGTATTTTAGTCACCGACCATGGCTTAAAGCAGTGATGTATTCTGTATGTTGGCTGTTGAGGATAAGTTGGATGGTACCAACTACCCATTACAGGCTTATATGATGCGACATGTATTGGTTGCAAAAGGACTGTGGAACATTGTGCTTGGTGTTGAAAAACGTCCTATCACACTTGCAACTATTACAACTACAGGTACAGAAGCTAAGGTAGAAGGTGTCGAAGATGATAATATTCTGCATATTCCTATTCGTGATGCAGTTTCTGTTGCACCTACTGCAAAGCAAATTTGTTGGGATAGTAGAGATGCCGAGGCACGTGCATTGATAGCTTTGTCTGTCAAACGTGCCATTATTCCTCACATTCGCTCTTGCAGAACAGCTAAGGATGCTTGGGATACACTTACCACATTGTACCAAGCTAGGAATGAGGCTCGTGTTGCTTACCTCCGAAAACAGTTGGAGAGTGAGCACATGAATGAAGGTGATTCTATGGACAATTTTCTAACAAAGATCAAAGACTTGAAGGAACAATTGATTTCTGTTGTTGAGGTTATACCAGATAGCTCGCTTGTGCAGACCGTTCTGAATGGTCTTCCTGATTCATATCAGAGTTTTGCTTCTACTCTTTGGTTGATGATGAAAGGCAATCCAAATGCCTTGTCTTTTGAGGAGTTAGTCTCAGTTTTGTTGCAAAAGGATCAGTCCAGGCAGAATAGGTCCATTATGCGTGTTGTAGATCAAGCTTTCCTAGTTAGTTAGAAGGGCAAAGGAAAATGGAGCTCTTCAATTAGTAAGCAGAAATCTGCTAATTCTGCACAATCGAAGAGAGAAGACAAAGATGAAAAGAAATTTGAAAAATAGAAATTGTTTTGCAAGTATTGTAAAGGAAATGATCATATCATCAAGAACTATCCAAAACTAGTTGGTAAAGAGGCAAAGAAGAAAGAGGCTAGAATGGTTGTTGCAGAGGCCTCTACACCAAAAACAGAGTCTGGAAATCTTGTGCAAGAAGAAGAATGGGCGTTTAGTATTGTTTTCAATTTTGACCCATCTTCTCATGAGCAATGCATGTCTACAATAGACTCAGATGTTTGGTACTTTGATAGTGGGGCAACCAAATATTTTACCTCGTAGTGCAGTTTCTTCTCTTCACTCGAGCCTACCCCTACAGGGAATACTATTACATGAGCCAACAACTCCTCTTATCCTGTTATGGGAGTTGGTAAGATCATTTTGACTACTGCTTATGGTAGTTCTTTCACTTTGTCAGATGTTTTGTTTGTGCCAGGGATCTAGAAAAATCTGTTATCAATTTCTGCATTCACCAAGATTGGCTTGGTTGTGAAATTTTGTTGCTGACAGATGTACAGTTCATGATCTATCAAATGGCGACATGATTATTACTTATGACATTCTATGTCGTGGGTTGTATAAGCTCATAGACTATGAAAGATTTATACATGATTCGGCATGTGCAGTACATGATTCTGAGGCTATCTCAGATGCAAAGCTTTGGCATGCACGCTTTGGTCATTTGAATTTTGCTAGTTTGCTATGCGTGCAAAAATCTGAAATGGTGTCCTTTTTGCCCAAACTTAAGGCACTTGGAAAACATGTTTGCGAAGGCTGTATTTTAGGCAAAATGCAGCGTTCATCCTTTCCAAAAGATGGTTCAATTCAGGCTACTCAAAAATTGCAGCTTGTACATAGTGATATCTGTGGTCCTATGCAGACACCTTCTTTTGGAAATTATCTTTACTTCGTGACTTTCATTGATGATTTTTCCAGGCATGCATGGATATATCCATTAAAGGCAAACTCCCAAGTGTTCATGTGCTTCAAACAGTTTTTGGTTTTGGCTGAAAATCTGTCAGCATGTAAAATGGGCACCCTTCGTTCTGATCGAGGGGGGGAATATATGTCTTCTGATTTTAATGCATTTCTAGTTGAACATGGGATAAAACCCCAGTGTACAGTGCCATATACACCTCAACAGAATGGAGTTGCTGAACGAAAAAATAGGTCACTCATGCAGATGGCGAGGTGTATGGTCAAGAGCCAGGCTTTACCACATAGTTTCTAGCTTGAGGCTGTCATGTGTGCAACATATGTACTTAACAGGTGTCCCACCAAAGCGCTATAGTCTATCACTTCATATGAGGCTTGGCATGACCGCAAGCCATCTATTGCTCACCTGCGTGTTTTTGGTTGTTTGGCATATGCATTAGTGTTCGAATAACATCACAAAAAATTGGATGATAAAGTAATTAAATCTATTTTTGTTGGGTACAGTTCTAAAAGTAAAGGCTATCATCTGTATCATCCACAGACTAAATGCATTCTGGTTAGCCGTGATGTTGTTTTTGTGGAAGATGCTATTCAGCCATTGCTTTCATGTACTAAGGAGACATTTGTTAGCTCCAAATACATGTATGATACTTTGCTTCCTCTTTTTACAGGTGGACAATCTAGTGTTGGTCCTAATGAGGCAACTTCTCAGCCTTTGCAGGTTTCATGTGATGCTACAGATCATTCCATTTCTGATGCATATTTACATGATGCACTTTTTGATGAGAGAGCTGATATTGAGCAGGCAAGAACTATGCCAAAATGGCTGGTGCAGACCTTGCGTGACAGCAAATTAGATGCACCTCTGTCATATCATACTCGATCAAGCTCTCATAGTGCCTCGTTTGAATCAGATTGCTATGCTATGGCTGCATCTAGTCTCTGTGATGAGACTGAGCCTGTTTCGTTTGATGAAGCACAAAATTCAAAAAATTGGATGGCTGCTATGCAATCTGAATATGATGCAATAATGAAGAATGGTACTTGGTCTTTATGTGACTTGCCTCCTGGCAAGAAGGCCATTGGCACTAAGTGGGTATACAAGCTGAAGCGTAAACCTGATGGTACAATTGACAAGTATAAAGCTAGGCTTGTTGCAAAGGGTTATGCACAGGAAAGAGGCATTGGTTTTGATGAGACCTTTGCACCTACATGCCGTATGACTACTGTTCCAAGCATCTGTGCACTTGCAACTCATCATGGTTGGAATGTACGTCAGTTGGACATTAAAACTACATTTCTGAATGGTGAATTGCATGAAGAAGTGTATGTTTTTCAACCCCGTGGCTTTGTGCAAAAAGGGCATGAAAACTAGGTGTGCAGGTTAAAGAAGGCATAATATGGTTTAAAGCAAGCACCATGTGCTTGGTATGAGAAGATACATGCCTATCTGATTGCACATGGTTTTGAGAACAGTCCAACTAAAAGCACCTTATATGTTAAGCGTGCTAATGATGTACTTCTGATCATTGTGGTTTATGTTGATGACATGCTGCTCACTAGTCCTCACGAGAGGCATATTCTTGATTTTAAGGCTGATTTGCATGCTTCATTTGAGATGTCTGATTTGGGGTATTTGCATCATTATTTGGGCATTCAGGTTATGCACGTTGATGCTGGAATGGCTTTGTGTCAAACGAAATATATTGACACATTATTGCAGCATTTTGGCCTTGAAGACTGTAAACCTATTGCCACTCCTATGGAGCCAGGTTTACGATTGAGTCTTCATGATGTTGGAGATGCATTTGATGCTATTCTCTATCAGCAGGCTATTGGGTGCCTGATTTACTTATGCATTACTCGGTCAGATATTTAGTTTGCTATCTCACAGATGAGCAGGTTTATGCATTGCTCGAGAGTCAAGCATTGGCAGGCGGTTAAGCGCATCTTTCGCTACTTGAGTGGTACTCGATTAATTGGGTTGTTTTATCCCAAGGGGGGATCACTACCACCAAATTTGCATGCTTTTTCTGACTCTAATTGGGTTGGCTGCTATGACACTCGTGTGTCGACTAGTGGCTTTTGCTTCATGCTTGGTAGCTCATGTATGCAGCCTACTGTGGCCATTTGCAGTTGTGAGGCTGAGTATAGGGCAGCTTTCACAATGACTATTGAGTGTGTGTGGCTGAGACGCCTTATGGCTGATTTGGGTGTTGGTCAATCTTTTGCCACCACCATCTTCACTGACAGTCAGAGTGCATTGGCAGTTGCGAGGAACCCTGTGTTCCATGCTCGCACTAAGCACATTGAGGTGCACTATCATTATGTCAGGGAGAGGTTGTCTACTGGTGAGATCATCTTGGCATATGTGCCCACGTAGGAGAACATTGTAGACCTTTTCACGAAGGCTCTGCCTAGGGAAAAGTTTGAAGCTTTCCGCAAAGCTTTGGGCTTATTTCCTTTTGTGGAGTGTTTTTCACATAGCTTGGCACTTCCTTATACATGAGTGCGAGCTCCTTGTTCACCGCATCACTCCCAGGGGGGATTTGTTGATATATTTAGGTAGTGGTGTGTGTGAACACTCTACGATCGTCGGGGCACTTTTTTCCCTCGTTAAGAGGTTTTTATTCCCCCGGCTTGTATATATGCCTATTGCCCTAATGGGCTACTTATCTTTGTACATTCTCTAGTAATACATTCAGTATTGTGTGTTGTGCTCCAAGTTTCTTCTTCTTCCTTGTGTTGTTCACGTGCTTCCGCAAATGTCTAACTCCAACATTTTGAGCTAAGGTTTTGAGCATACATTGTACTCGTGTCAAGTGGGAGTGGTCCTCCACAAATTCTTGTATCATATGTGTAATATCAACACACATTATGATTCATATATCTTGACTATGTACTGCTACAATACTTTGAGGTACATAGTCAACTTGTGTGGTTCATTTCTCTGTATGTGAGTATCCAATTTTCAAAATTTCACATGGATAACTTAGATAGGACCTTTTTGGTGGTGTAGTTCCCCTCAGCTATGTTCAATTGCGTACTTACATATGCTAAAGAAGGGTCTATATTGCCCTCACTTGTAGGTTATGCTAGCATAATTGGATGCATCCACACGTACATGGAATGGCTTACTCCAATTCGATGTTATCAGAATTGGTGTTGAATACAAATGTTGTTTAAGTTCATTAGATGATTTCTCACATTCATCCATTCACCCAAACTTGGTTAGAAGGGTGTACAGAGGCTTTGCAATGATCGCATAGATGTGTATAAAGCATCAATAGTAACCACAATGCCCCATGAAAGTTTGTATCTCCTTGACATTCTTTGACCTAGGTAGTTCTGCAATCACTCTAACTTTCTCTTCATCTCTAGAGATTCCATTTTTTGACACAATGTCTCCTAGAATCTTGCCTTGCCTCGCCATGAAAACACACTCTCTTGGGTTCAAACAGACTTGATATTCTTGACATTTGTCAAAGACTTGTTTCAATTCGAGAATGCGTGTTTGGCTAATGCTGGAATGAGCACATAGGTCATCAACATAGAATTCCAAGTTCTTTTGTAGAAACTCCTTAAAGACATGACTCATCAATCATTGGAAATTAGCAGGTTCATTTGTAAGCCCAAATGGCATCACATGAAATGCAAATATGACCCATTATGTGGCAAAAGCCATCTTATGCTGGTCTTCAGGGGCAATGGATACTTGGTTGTAGCCAGAGAATCCAGGAAGGAAGTTATATACTTCCTTGCCTGCTACTCGCTCTAGTAGGTATTTCATGATACGAAGTGGATCACTATCTCTAATAGTGGATGCATTGACTTTTTTCAAGTTAATGCACACACGTAGCTTTGTACTTTTGGGGCACTACCACAATAGGTGATAACAATTCAATATGTTCAATCTCATAGATACATTCAGCTTCTATCAAATGATCTACCCTCTTCCTTAATCTTGGCAGCATAATTATCATTATAAATGTATGGTTTCTGTTTGGAAGGCTTGGTTTTTGTTTGGAAGGCTTGGCTTCTTTAGTCATGGGAATTCTATGGGAGTATATGTCTCGCTCTACTCCATCCAAATCTTTGTAACCCCATGCAAACACATTTCTATATTCTCTCAATAGGGTGATCAACTATGTTGGGTGTGTGTAGAAGTGCGAGAGACACACAAGAAGCACACACAAGGAGCACAAACGAAGCAAGACACAGAGAAGACTATGGCTGGAATAGCTCTCTCTATTGACAATGAGCTGAATTGAAGTAAGAGTTGAATAATATCCCTAAGTACAAAGTACCACCACATATGAGAGTATCAAGTATGTGGTAACATGGGGAAAAAACCTCTAGCCAACACTAGAGTAAAAAGTGCCCATGTATAGGGAAAAGGTTCACATCAAAGCTACTCGAGGAACACATAAATGTAACAAACCCCCTTGGAGCAAATGATGTGAACACATATAGGGAGTGACAGATCAACCCCCATAAGGTAATAAGCCTAAAGCTTTGCAAAAAGCTTCAAACTTTTCCCGTGGAAGAGCTTTGGTGAATATGTCTACCACATTATCTTGTGTAGGCACATATACCAAATCAATATCTCCTGCATGAAGGCGCTCTCTCACATCATGATAATGCACCTCAATATGTTTGGTCCATGCATGAAACACTGGGTTTCATGCAATAGCCAAAGCACTTTGACTATCAGTGAGAATATGTGCATCCACATCAATCTCCATCCAAAGATCCATCAATAGGCGTCTCAACCATATACATTCTACTGTAGCAGTGAAAACTGCCCTGTACTCAGCTTCACAACTCGATGTTGCCACTATAGATTGCTTCTTACTCAACCAAGATATGCATGAGTCTCCAAGGAAAAAGCAATTACCACTAGTGGACACGCGAGTATCATAACAACCAGCCCAATCACTATCTATAAAAGCATGCAAGCATGGCTGAATATCTCTACCATAAAAGAGACCTAAGCTCAAAGTGCCTCGGAGATATCTAAACACACGTTTCATCGCTTGCCAATGCTTAGTGCCAGGGCTATGCATGAATCGACTCAACTGGGAAACTGCATATTGTATATTCAACCTTGTGTTGCATGCATATATAAGACATCCCACAGCTTGTTGATAAAGAGAAGTGTCAAATGCATCACTGGAATCCTCAACTGAGAACCTGAATCCTGTCTCAATTGGTGTGGAAACTGGCTTGCAATCCTCAAAGTCAAACGCTGAAGTAGTTTTTCAACATACTTTGCTTGATGCATAACAATTCCCCCCTCAATGGATACAAACTGGATGCCAAGATAGTAGCTCAAAAGACCAAGATGAGTGACATCAAAAGTATGTTGTAAATCAACCATAAGAATGTCAAGTTTTGCATCACGTGACCCAGTCAAGAGTATGTCATCGACATAAAGAACAAGCGCTATAAGATCAGCCCCATTTTTGCATACATAGAGTGTGTTTTCAATCGGACTACATGTGAAGCCAAGAGCAATCAAGTGCTTATGGATTTTGTCATACCATGCAGTGGAGCTTTCTTGAGACCATACAAGGCTTTATGCAAGCGACAAACCATATGCTCTTCCCCTTTCATAGCAAATCCATGGGGTTGCTTCACATATACCTCTTCTTGCAAATCACCATTCAAGAAGGCTGTTTTTATGTCCAATTGATGCACTTTCCAACCTCAATGTGCAGCCAATGCAAGCACGGTACGAATGGTAGTCGTGCATGAAGTAGGTGCAAATGTTTCTTCATAATCAATGCCTTATTGTTGCGCATTAGCAACCAATCTAGCTTTGTAGCGATCAATGCTACCATCAGATTTTCTCTTAATCTTATCAACCCACTTTGTACCAATGGCATTCTTTCCGTTTGGCAATTCACATAACTCCCAAGTACCATTCCTATGTATGGAATCCATTTTTTATTGCATAGCACTCATCCATTGTGGAGCGTCACATGCATCTTCAAAAGAAAGTGGCTCTTCATTACATGCTGTAGCAATAAGAGAATAATCCACAAAATTACTTGACACATGGCGAGAGCTTGATCTTGTTCTACCAAGTAAAAGTGCACTCAATTTGCTGTTTTGCAAAGTTTGTTTCAACCACTTTGGCATAGTTTGTGCACTCTTGATAGACATGCATTCATTATGTAAAACATCTTCAATATGTACATCATGCGTGGGCTGAATTTCATGCTCATTTTCAGCCATATTTTGACGCAAATGTTCAGCCATATGTGGCTGGAAATTTTCAGCAATTTTGACAATTTTTGGCTGAAAATTTTCGGCCATATTTGGCTCGAAATTCTCTGCATTTTCAACACTATTTTGTTGGAATTTTTCAGCGCTTTGAGACTCAGTTGGCTGGTCTACATGGCTAATAGTCAAGCACACCATTTTGGAACAAAGGCATGAGTGTATCGAACACATCTTTTGAGCTAATTGTTGGCTGTTTTTTGCATTCAAGTAAGGGAAAACTGAATTTTCAGCAAATACCACATCTCGACTCACAAAAATTGTGTTTGTCAATGGCTAGTACAAACAATATCCCTTACTTTCAGCACTATAACCAAAAAATATACATTTCTTTGCCTTGTCATCAAGTTTTTTATGTTGTTGTGATGGCACAAGAGCATATGTCAAACAACCAAACACACACATATGACTAACCATAGGCTTTTGACCATTCCAAGCCTCATAAGGAGTGATGACTCTCAATGCTTTTGTAGGGCAGCAATTCAACACATAGTTTGCACACATGACCGCTTCCATCCAAAACTTATTAGGAAGATGCTTTCCTTTAACCATACATCATGCCATTTCAAGTAGAGTTCTATTTTTACACTCAACAACACCATTTTGCTGAGGTGTATCTGGCACCGTAAATTGGTGTGAAATACCTCTTTCACAAAGAAAAGCATTATACTCATGTGACATGTATTCACCACCACGATCTGTGCGTAGAGTCAAACGCTTTTGTGAAGAAAAATTTCCAGCCATAGCTAAAAATGCTTTGAAGTAAGAAAATACCTCATTCTTTGCTTTCATAGGATACACCCATGTATGGCGAGTAGCATCATCAATGAAGGTAACAAAATTTACATGCTTCCCAAAAGATGGAGTCTTGAGGGGGCCACATACATCACTATGAACAAGTTACAATTTTCTTGTAGTGTGTGTATAACTATCTTTTGGAAAAGAAGCACGATGCATTTTTCCAAGAATGCAACCTTCACATGCATGCTTTTCAATGGACTCAAGTGTAGACAAACCAATAACCATGTCCTTCTTTTGCAAGTAAAGCAAACTATTGAAGTTCAAGTGACCAAAACGAGCATGCCAAAGCTCCATTTCAGCCATGGAAGAAGTATGAGCAACCAAGGCATTTGAGGCATCCCTCTTGTATGTATCCATGCGATACAAACCATTACATAATGTATTGGACATCACGATAACATCACCATTGCTGAAATCATGAACCATACACTTATCATCAACAAAGTGTACATGAAGTTGAGCTTTGGCAATCAACAGAACTGAAATTAAGTTCTTCTTGATACCTGGCACATATAATGCATTTTTCAAGAGAATCACACCTCCATTTGCAGCTGTAAGCTGAATTTCTCCTACTCCAATGATACGATAAGAGGCATTTTTTGCACATACCACATGCTCCTTTGGGTGCATCTTTCAAAGAGGTAAAAAATCTTTTGCATGATGTTATGTGCTTTGAAGCACCACTATCAAAGAACCAATCCGAATCAGCCTCACTCACAACCATACATTTAGAATGCAAAGAAGCATCATAATGACATGTAACAACACATACCAATATATCTTGAGCCATGTTAGCTTCATCATTCTTTGCATTTGCTAAATTTTCAGCAATAGACATGTCGGATTCCCTCTTCTTTTCATTGCGTTTAGCAAGCTTTCTACACTCATCAATAGTATGACCAGCCTTTCGACAATATTTGCATCTCTTCTTCTTTTGCAAATCACCATCATTAGAGGAATGAGTGGAAGAGGAAGGTTGAGGCTTTTGGTTTTGATGAACCCAAAGCTGAACCATACTTGCTTTTCCCCTTTCGTGAGATAGCAATTGCTTGTGTTCCCTCAATCAAACCACTCGTATTCACTCTAGATTGCTCTTCTTGCAAAACAAGAGACACGACCTCATCAAATGCAGACATATTAGGATTTCCTTTGCAACCAAACGGAGTGTAGTAGCAAAGCTTTGAAAAGATTCTGGTAATCCATTCAACAATGTAGAAATGAGTGATGCATCCGGAATAGTCTCATCTATGGTTGCCAATTGCTCTTTCAAGTCCTTGATGCGAGTCACATACACATCCACCGAATCATTTTCACCCCTTACATACATCCTCAAGTTGTTTCCTCAGGTATGCAACACGTGCTTCATTATCCATGGCATACAAAGAAGCAAGAGTATCCCATGCCTATCTCGATGTAGAACATGACCGAATGTGTGGAACTATATGATGCTTCACTAAAAGCGCAAAGCATGAGCTTAAGCATCTTTTCCATCCCATCTAAGCTTCTCCTGTGTAGGTGGAGAAGAAGGAGCCACTGTACTCGCAGAAGAAGTTCCATCTGTGACAGTAGACTGAGAAGTAGAAGAACTTGCGGGTCTTCGACTTATATCTGCCACTATGTTCCAAAGTTGTTTAGCAACAAGAACATGCTTCATCATGTAAGACCACATCGGATAGTTGGTCCCATCAAGCTTATCTTCAGCTTGAAACATACCAAACAAGTCATTGTTGCCTGCCATTTCATTAAAGAGCAAGAATGTGATAAAATTTTCACTTCGATGAAAGCTGAAATTTCAGCTCACAAACCGTCACTCTGATGGCGATTGTGATTGCACGAATGGCTTTGAAATGGGGGTAAAACCTAACGCACCTGGTGGAAATGTTTCTTGGCTACTGAAATTCACTCTTCTATGCTTTGAAGTTGATTTGCACTGTTAAAAGTGCGTGCACGCTGTGATGCGAAAAACCGAAATTTCAGAAGGAGCTTAACCTGCTCTGATACCACTGTTGGGTGTGTGTAGAAGTGCGAGAGACACACAAGGAGCACAAACGCAGCAAGACACATGGAGAAGACGATGGCTGGAATAGCTCTCTCTATTGATGATGAACTGAACTGAAGTAAGAGCTAAATAATATCCCTAAGTACAAAGTACCACCACATATGAGAGTATCAAGTATGTGGTAACATGGGGAAAAAACCTCTCGCCAGCACTAGAGTAAAAAGTGCCCATGTATAGGGAAAAGGTTCATATCAAAGCTACTTGAGGAACACATAAGTGTAACAAACTCTTCCTCTTCTTCTCTTGTCAAATCATGCCCGATATATGTACGTTTTTCTTCTTCTTCTTGTTCGATTGTAACTACAACTTTCTTAGTCTTCTCTCAATTGTCATATGCTTCTCCTGTACTTGTTTCTCTCTTGGGCATTCTTACCATTATTGTTGGGGATTCGGGGACAAGAAGGAGTTTGAGGGTTTGTAGGAGAAAAAGAGATGATGAAAATGGAATAATCGTGAGAACTTCTGCAAAGGAATACTCTTGGAAACCGTGAATATTAATTATCCTTCAACAATTACAATGACTGAGCACAGTCTAATCAATGACTAAATACCACTTCAGAGAGTATCAATTACTGAAGACCAATTATCTCAAGTCTTCTAGCGGCGGCCTCTCGTGCACCAATCCTTCACTTGCTTCCCGCTTCCCTTGTGCACACCTTGCACTAAGCTTCCGCCAAGCTAAGGAATTGGTATCACTGCGCATGCACGCAATAGCCCTTGGAACTCTTGGAATCCAGCCCGCCTTCTCTCTTCTCTGCACACTTTCCTCCTGGCACCTCTTGCACTCTTGAATGTCGTCGCACACAGGAGGCTCTTCTTGCTTCCTCTCTTGCTCCTCTGAAGCTCTCTCTTGCTCCCAACTCCCAATGTGTGAGAATAGCCTTTGTCCTTCTTTTTGTTTGAGAGTCCGCCGGTGCGCGCACTCTAACTGCAATACAATCTTGGTGTCCTTTCAATGTCCCAAGATTGTCTTTTTGAACTGGTCCTCAACGATTCGCTACTTTGTCTTGTAGTGACTTTAGACAAGAGTGACTTTTAAAATAAAATTTTGATTGGGCGGCCTATTTCCACCTTTGCGGCCTTCCACCTTCACCTTTCCTTTTAATTCTTTTACTTTTGCACCTTAAGATTTTAGATTCAACCTTTGAACCTTAAGAGGAAAAATACTTTGTACCTTTAGTTTCAACCGGTTAGGGCTCTACAGATGAGGGGGGGGGTGGTGCGGTGAGGGGAGGGGGGGCGAGGTGTGTTGAGGGGGGGGGTGGTGCGGTGAGGGGAGGGGGGGCGCGATGTGGTGAGGGGGGGGTGTGGTGAGGGGGGGGGGTGCGGTGTGGTGAGGGGGGGGGGGGTGCGGTGTGGTGAGGGGGGGCGAGGTGTGTTGAGGGGGGGGGTGGTGCGGTGAGGGGAGGGGGGGCGCGGTGTGGTGAGGGGGGGGGGGTGGTGAGGGGGGGGTGCGGTGTGGTGAGGGGGGGCGAGGTGTGGTGAGGGGGGGGCGAGGTGTGTTGAGGGGGGGGGTGGTGCGGTGAGGGGAGGGGGGGCGCGGTGTGGTGAGGGGGGGCGCGGTGTGGTGAGGGGGGGGTGTGGTGAGGGGGGGGGTGCGGTGTGGTGAGGGGGGGCGAGGTGTGGTGAGGGGGGCGAGGTGTGTTGAGGGGGGGGGTGGTGCGGTGAGGGGGCGAGCGGGTCGGGAGGGGAGGGGGGGGGCGCTGCTTTGGTGAGGGGGGGGTGGGTGAGGTGAGGGGGGGGCGAGGTGTGTTGCGGGGGGGGATGGTGCGGTGAGGGGAGGGGGGGCGCGGTGTGGTGAGGGGGGGGGGTGGTGTGGTGAGGGGGGGGTGTGGTGAGGGGGGGGGGGGTGCGGTGTGGTGAGGGGGGGCGAGGTGTGGTGAGGGGGGGCGAGGTGTGTTGAGGGGGGGGGGGTGCGGTGAGGGGGCGAGCGGGTCGGGAGGGGAGGGGGGGGGGGGGGCGCTGCTTTGGTGAGGGGGGGGGTGGTGCGGTGAGGGGAGGGGGGGCGCGGTGTGGTGAGGGGGGGGGGTGGTGTGGTGAGGGGGGGGGTGTGGTGAGGGGGGGGGTGCGGTGTGGTGAGGGGGGCGAGGTGTGGTGAGGGGGGGCGAGGTGTGTTGAGGGGGGGGGTGGTGCGGTGAGGGGGCGAGCGGGTCGGGAGGGGAGGGGGGGGGCGCTGCTTTGGTGAGGGGGGGGGGTGGGTGAGGTGAGGGGGGGCGAGGTGTGTTGAGGGGGGGGGTGGTGCGGTGAGGGGAGGGGGGGCGCTGCTTTGGTGAGGGGGGGGGTGAGGTGAGGGGGGTGAGGTGTGGTGAGGGGGGGGTGGTGCGGTGAGGGGGGCGAGCGAGCGGGGATTGGGGAGGGGGGGGCGCTGCTTTGGTGAGGGGGGGGGTGGGTGAGGTGAGGGGGGGTGGTGTGGTGAGGGGGGGGGTGTGGTGAGGGGGGGTGCGGTGTGGCGAGGGGGGGCGAGGTGTGTTGAGGGGGGAGGTGGTGCGGTGAGGGGGGCGAGCGAGAGGGGATTGGGGAGGGGGGGGGCGCTGCTTTGGTGAGGGGGGGGTGGGTGAGGGAGGGGGGGTTGATTGTAGAGGGTCGGAGAGGGGGGGTCGTTGGGTGCCGGGCGGGTCGTAGGGGGGGGTTGGATGGACGAAGAGTGCTGAAGAGGGGGGGGGAGTTTCTGAGCGCCGCCAGGGGGGGTTGATGGGAGAGGGTCGGAGAGGGGGGGTCGTTGGGTGCCGGGTGGGTCGTAGGCGGGGGTTGGATTGACGAAGGGTGCTGAAGAGGGGGGGGGGAGTTTCTGAGCGCCGCCAGGGGGGGTTGATTGTAGAGGGTCGGAGAGGGGGGGTCGTTGAGGGGGATTGAGGGTGAGGGGGGTGTTGGCAGTATGGAAAGGGGGAAGGAGGAGGGAGGGTGGTGGTATGGAGGAGTCGATGGGGTGGAGAGGGGTGTGAGATGCTCTTCTTCTTTCCTCCCTAGCACAACTTGGTTTGTGCACTGAAAATAAGAACGGAATTCTGAGGATGTTGAAGCAAGAATGAAAAAAGAGGCCATATTATATAGCTAGTTCGAATGAGGGAGCACCTCTCAAGAAGGAGCGGTCTAGCATAAAAAGGTGATCAAAAAGAGAGGAGATGACAATGTTAATCTCATCCATCCGAGAGACAAACAAAGGAAAGGGCAAAACTGAAAGTTACTTAGCAAAACTAAGAGCCATTCAAGTGATGAATTTCTTTTTATGAAGTGATGAATTTCTTGATTTTTATTGATGGAAAAAAAAACTTGCGCCCAAATTTTTTTTTTTTTTTATTTTCATTGATAAAGAAAAGAAAAAAAAAACGTGCGCCCAAATTTTCTGATTTTCATAAAAAACTGCGCCCATCATTGAGCTGATTATTACTACTTATTAAAACAATCCAAATTAATTAGAAAACAAGATAAAGGAAAATGCAATGGTTATGATACTTGATAATAAGCCTTGAGTCTGGAAATGTTTACTAAAGGTAGGGTGTTGCCATCGAGTGTTTCCAATTGCACTGCACCCCACTGCAGCATCTTCGTAATGCGAAAAGGGCCTTCCCAGTGAGGGATCCATTTCCCTTTGTTTTGATTAGAAATTTGTGGTCTGTGTAGCAGGGCTAAATCTCCAGGCTTCAAATTGTTTTGCCATAGATTTTTGTCATGAGTCTCCTTCCTGTCTAATTGCAGCTTCTCTAACTGTTTGGAGGCTAAAATTCTCGATTCTTCCAGTTTATGCAAAGCAGTCAGTCTTGCTGAAACTTCCATCCCATTTTTCTCTAGTCTTTCTGTTCTTATAGAGCCTCTGATAAATTCAAATGGTTCAATAGGAACCAAGCCATAAACTAATTGAAAGGGAGAATACCCAGTCTCTTTATAGGCCAGTCTGTATGCCCATAATGTACCCAGATAGGCCCGTCCCCAAGAGGTCGGCTGCAACATGCATTCTTTTCGTAACATTGAAATTAATACTTTGTTCGTTGACTCGGCTTGTCCATTAGCTCGTGGGTAGTATGCACAAGAAGTCCTGTGTAAAATGCGATACCTGTTGGAAATTTCCTGCAGTATTTTGTTAACAAAATGAGTACCCTGATCGGTACAGATTTCCAGCGGGCATCCAAATCTGCAAATGATGTTACAATACAAAAAGTCAGCCACTGTTTGTGCAGAGCAATCCGTTGATGCAATAGCTTCAGCCCATTTGGTTGCGTAGTCCGTGGCTATCAGTAAGTACTTTTCCCTTTTTGGAAGTGCTGGAGGGTATATAGGCCCAACAAAGTCTAATCCCCACTTCTCAAAGGGCTGCCAAGAAGTGGAAACTACCAAAGGGTGATGTCTTTGCTTGGTGGGTTTAGGTCCACACCTCTGGCACACATCACATGTTTTTTTCCAATTATCTGCATCCCTAAAGAGTGTAGGCCACCATAGACCAGCATCTAGTATTCTCTGGCTCATGATATGCCCTGGAAGGTGCCCACCACCTGTTCCTTCATGTGCAAATTGCAGTATTTCCCTCACTTCATCTTCCTCTAAGCATTTCCTCATCCTGTCATCCTTGCCCTGTCTGTAGAGTTTACCCTCAATGAAAGTATATGGTCTACTCTTGATAAGTAGCCTCTTTCTTAGTACAGCATTAGCACTTTCTGGATACACTCCAGTATTAATGAACTGCTTGATATCATCATACCATCCTTTAGGTTGTATAGCAAACAAGTGTGCATCAGGGAAATCATCATTGATACCACTGGTTTGATCCTTCCTATTTATTCTGGACAAGTGATCCGCCATCACATTTTCTCTTCCTGGCTTATGGATTACCGAGAAATCGAATTCTTGGAATAACAGTAACCACCTCCATATTCTACCCGTAGCATGTGGTTTGTTGAGTAAGTACTTGAGAGGTTGGTGATCTGATATAATAATAAATTTTACCCCCAATAAGTAATGGCGGAATTTTTGAACTGCAAAGACCATTGCTAGTGCTTCCCTTTCGGTAGTACTGTAATTCCTTTCAGCCTTGGTCAAGATTCTACTGGCATATTGAATTGGCCTGTCCATTTTAAATTCTTCACTGGGTTGAGTCAGAACTGCTCCCACTGCATATGCACTGGCATCGACATGTATATGAAAGATTTTTTACCACTCCGGGGTGACCAAGATAGGAGCACACACTAACCGTGACCTTAATGTCTGATATGCTTTTTCCTCCTCTTCTTCCCATTTGAAAGGTACTTCTTTACCTGTGAGTCTAGTCAGAGGTCTAGCTATCTCTGCATACATTTTTATAAACCTTCTATGATAACCGGTATGCCCCAAAAAACTCTAGATCTCTTTAGGAGTTTTGGGTTTAGGTAACTTTAATATAGAGAGAATTTTGTCAGGATCTGGGGCCATACCTTTAGCGGATACCACATGTCCTAAAAGGGTTCCTTCTGTCACAAGGAAGTGACATTTATTTGGATTGAGCTTTAACTTAGTTTCTCTGCATCTTTGGAAAATATTCTGCAGCTGCCTCAGGTGCTGGTCCAAACAATCTAGATGAGTTTCTTTGTGAGATCCTGAAAATGAAGAGAAATCATCCATGAAGATTCTAAGTGATTCCAGCAATAAGGGGCCAAAAATGAGATTGACCGTTCTATTAAATGTGGCTGGAGCATTTCTGAGCCCAAATGGCATTTTTACATACACATACGTTCCCCACGGTGTGATAAAAGCAGTCTTTTCACGATCCTCTGGGTGTATTGATATTTGATTATAGCCACTGAAGCTATCCATAAAACTATATAGTGCATGCCCCGCCACTTCTTCAATGACCTGTTCTGCAAAAGGCATAGGGAACCCGTCTGGAATGGTCACCTTGTTGAGAGCTCTAAAGTCCACACAAATTCTGATTTTATTAGTATTCTTCTTTGGTACTATAACCATAGGCGAGAGCCACTCTGAGTGTTCCACAGGAATGATGATTCTTGCATCTTCCATCTTTTGGATTTCCACATAGACAGCTTCGGCATACTTTGGATTGAGTCTATAACTCCTTCCTCTGATGGGTCTGGCTCCCTCAACCAGAGGAGTTCTGTGCTCTCCATAAGATGCAGGCACTCCTTCTAAGTCTTTATAATGCCAGGCAAAAACATCTGCATACTGGGTCAAGAATGATTTTACCTTTTCCAGGAGCTTTGGGTGGCTCCACAACCAAGTGGCCACTAGAACTGGTTGATTATTGTTTTGGGTGCATAAATGTACTTCTTGAACCGGATTTCTTGTTACCAGATTATCTTCCTGTGCATCTGCTTCCTTGTCTTCTTCTACTAGCTTTTCGTGCATTGCTTCATAAGCAGGTGTATTTTGAACTTCGATGTTTTCCTCCTTGTCCTGTATCCATCCTGCAGGGATTTCTTGAATTGGGAAAGAACATTCAACCTCAGAATTTTTTACCTTGCTTTTAGCTTTGGAAACTTCGTTATCTGATGTTGACACATCCTCCTCCAATTTGTATTTGAGGGGTATCTTCCTGCCCCTTCTGTGGTCAGTGATGGGCTCTCCCAATCCATCAACCTGGACCTTTCCTTTGTCTTCATCATAGCCTCCAATTGTACCAGGATTATCAAGAAAAATTCCAAAACAAGAAGAAGAGTTGCCGGCATGAAGCCAACTTAAAATATCCTCTTCTTCCTCAAAATCTATTTGGGGTTGATCCTCCGCTTCTGTTTCCATGCAAATGCTCACTGTTTGCATCATACTAGTGTTTCCTTGATTGTCTGGGCCTTCTTCTAAATGAATTTGTGTCAGCTCCTGCCATTTCCTTTGTACCCACATGGTGTCCTTACCCCAATCATGAATGACACTGGCATGCCTCAGCCAAGGTCTTCCAATTAAGAGAGGAAATCCTCCTTCAACATGGGGCAATCTTAAAACCACAAAATCCAGGATAAACAGATTACCTTGTACTTCAAGTGGAACTTTTGGGATTACCCCTAAGGGCCTTACTTTGCTCTGATCTACCAAAGTGACGGTGAAATTTGCAGGTCTTGAAGGGTGGATTCCAATCCTTTTCATGGTATGTTCAGGCATCAAATTAATGCCAGAACCACCATCTACAATAACACCTTGAAATTCATGGCCCTTGATTGATATTGTAAGCCGAGGGCTTTTATAATCTATAAGGGGTGCTTCCCCCCTAATTATCCCTTGATGTAAGATAGCAGTCTTAGCCACTAAGCTTGTCGTAGAAGCTTCATCAATTATCTGCAATAATTCTGACCTGAATTTCCCATCCATCTTTATTAAATCAAGAATACTAACCTCCTTCTTAATAGACTTGAGTAGTTTTGAAGCCTCTGATTCTTTAAGGAAGTGAGCTTCATTTGCTTTGCCAAACTCTTCTTGAGCCCTCTTGAAGGCATGCCCAATGGCCTCTCCGGTGCCTGTGAGACATTCCTTGTGGTTTGTGTCTGCACCTGTAGTATCTTTGTCTTCAATTGCAACTCTGTCTTTGTTCAATTCCTTAATTATCAATTCTTGATTTTCTACCACTTTTGCCGTTCCCCTGTTTCTTGTCTGTACTGCAAAAGATTCGAGTTCTTCTAATTGTACCACTCTAGTGGATGGTGAGGGTTCATTCACCTGAGGTAATATCTCCTCCTTGAATACAGAGATCATTTGGAGATGGGGTCCGGAAGTAGAGGCTTGATTCTTAGGACAACAGTTTGTATAGTGATCTCTGGCCTCTGGACAATTCCTGCAAGGAGGTGCATTTTCCGGCAGGGTGCACCTAGATTGGTAGTGCCCACATTCTCCACATCTGAAGCAAATAATTGGCCTTCTAGGCCCATTTGCAAGGTTAGTTCTTGGTCTAGGATTATAGTTATTACCTTGGTTTGTTGCTGCTGCCATGACATTTGCTGGTGGCAAGAGCCCGCCTTGTGTCTAGTATGTCGTTGTCGGTATTCCCCTTGATTGGCATTCATGGGCCTCATGCCCAATCTTTCTGCATAATTGACAAGTCACATTTAGCAAAGGACATTCACTTACTATATGTCCTTGCTTACTGCACATGGAGCACCATAGTCCGTTCTTAATGCCGCCTCCTTTTAGTTCTTGCAACTCCTGCCTCAGCTGAGCTAGTTCCTCTGCTTGGGCTTCCTCTTCCTTTTGGAGCTTGAGGGCTTCAATCTCTCTTCTCAGCTGAGCTACAGTAGTCTCCTCCTCTGTATAGGGCTTATTCCTCTTCAAGCCTTCCAGTTCCCTTCTTAATTGGCTTACTGGGTCCTCCAGTTCTGTACCATATGATAGTTGGGAAGAAGTTGTACCATACTGGTGCCTTATTTGTTCCAAGCGGGTGGCTATATTGATGAATTCCTCAACAGAGGCAGTAGGTAGCACTAACTCTTTTATTTTGCATTGGGTGACCACAGGTAAAGGTTTGGCTAACCACTTCTTGACAAAGAAGTCATGTGGTGGATCCGGTAATTTAGCCATTAATGCTTTTGCCCTAGTCACGAATTCGGGGAACTTCTCTCCTGGACCCAACTTCAAGTTTTCCAATTCTTCTATAATGATCTCAGCCGTGTTGCCATGCTGAAATTGATTCTTAAAGGCCTCTTTCATCAAATCCCAAGAGGTAAAGTGATTTTCGGCAAACTGACTAAACCATTTGTCTGCCAGACCTTCCAATGTGGCGGGGAAGAGTATCAAGAAAGCATCTTCCCTACCCATTAGTCCCCTAGTCTTACATAATGAAAGAAATCGTCGAATGTGCTCATCTGGGTCCTCATGGGCTAAACCTCTGAAGGAGGGGAATTTTATGTTTAACCTGGAGAGCAAGATTTCTAGGTCCACCTGTCCTGCCATGCTTCCTACCGATGAAGTCGATGAAAGTGGACTCGATGATCTTCGGTTCGTCTTTCTTCTTGTCTACTTGCACTTGATTCTCAAGGTTTGTGACCGGGTCGCGGTCATGAGCTATTCATAGTCCACTTAAAATGAGACACTTGATAAAAGTATGTACCTTTTGGCCTACTGGAGTAATGTAGTCGACACGGGAATGTTGTCCTCCAATGGCAATATATAGTCTCCTATGCTCAAAGCTCCTTGGAAGTCCCACCGGGCGTGCCAAATTTGTTGGGGATTCGGGGACAAGAAGGAGTTTGAGGGTTTGTAGGAGAAAAAGAGATGATGAAAATGGAATAATCGTGAGAACTTCTGCAAAGGAATACTCTTGGAAACCGTGAATATTAATTATCCTTCAACAATTACAATGACTGAGCACAGTCTAATCAATGACTAAATACCACTTCAGAGAGTATCAATTACTGAAGACCAATTATCTCAAGTCTTCTAGCGGCGGCCTCTCGTGCACCAATCCTTCACTTGCTTCCCGCTTCGCTTGTGCACACCTTGCACTAAGCTTCCGCCAAGCTAAGGAATTGGTATCACTGCACACGCACGCAATAGCCCTTGGAACTCTTGGAATCCAGCCCGCCTTCTCTCTTCTCTGCACACTTTCCTCCTGGCACCTCTTGCACTCTTGAATGTCGTCGCACACAGGAGGCTCTTCTTGCTTCCTCTCTTGCTCCTCTGAAGCTCTCTCTTGCTCCCAACTCCCAATGTGTGAGAATAGCCTTTGTCCTTCTTTTTGTTTGAGAGTCTGCCGGTGCGCGCACTCTAACTGCAATACAATCTTGGTGTCCTTTCAATGTCCCAAGATTGTCTTTTTGAACTGGTCCTCAACGATTCGCTACTTTGTCTTGTAGTGACTTTAGACAAGAGTGACTTTTAAAATAAAATTTTGATTGGGCGGCCTATTTCCACCTTTGGGGCCTTCCACCTTCACCTTTCCTTTTAATTCTTTTACTTTTGCACCTTAAGATTTTAGATTCAACCTTTGAACCTTAAGAGGAAAAATACTTTGTACCTTTAGTTTCAACCGGTTAGGGCTCTACAATTATCATTTGATCTTTGATTTTGTATTTCTTAAAGTTCTCTCATACTTCCAATAGGGGTTCTTCTTCTTCTTGCATAGAAGATTTCTTTCTTCCTTTCTTTTGTTTATTCTCCTTGATCTCTCAAAGTGGTGTGAGCTATTTAATTTGGTTATCCTCCCTTACATCGGGGGTGGTGGATTTTAAAAAATAAAGGTATTCTTCTTCTAAAGAACAGAAGGGTTCCATAATAATAGACTCTCGATCTTCATCACCTGCCTCATCTAGTTCTAGGGTCATCTCAATACATTGTTCTCTAATAGGCTCACCTTCCATGGGTTCTATCATAAAAATAGAGATATCATAGCCATGCTCATCATGGTTAGGAGTCCATTGTTCGTTCACTACTAAGTCCATGGTGGCTAAGATCTCCACCCAACCATGGGGCTCAAATTCCTCATTTGGGAATACTATAGGATCTTGAAGGGTACGTGGGTGTCGTTCGGATCTGAAGGTTTTGGCTTTTAATTGCTCTTCCTCTTGTTTCGCTACTTTACACATCCATAAATGAGTTTCCTTGTGCAACCATGAAGGATATGATACTAAAGATTGAACCAAATCAGTTTCTTATGGTGCTTTATGGATGATATTCCACTGTAATGGGGGTACGTCGCGATGGAAATAGTCTTTGAGATTGACTTTGGTAGTCACTCCTAGATGTTGTAGGTACAAAGATTTAGTTTGATAGTCTTGTACAGTTTGCAATTGCCACATGAAAGGTCATCCCAAAATCATCTCATATGCATGGCTCTTTCCAAACTCATAAATGGCAAAGGTGTGCTGAAATTCCACATGACAACTAGTGAGAGTGATTCCTTCCAGTAAGCCTAAGGGTTTCTTGATATGACCATCAGCCATTTGAAGCTTCATTCTCATGGGTTTTAGGGCTGGCTTACCCCATCATTTCCATAGGGAAATAGTGGCAATGGCCGCTCTAGCACCTGACTCTAGGATTTCTTTGGTGGTGTAGCCTTGGCAGGAGATAGGTAAATAAGTGTTTCCCTCTTCTCCTTTGCTCATATTGACAATCCTTTCAATGGGTATTTCTAGCACTTTCGAGTGTGAATCTTTCTGATAGTGGGTAGAAGGTGTCTCTGGCAAGTGGTTTGCTACATGCTTCCACAATTTGGGTTTAACTTTCAACAACTCTTCATTAAAGTGAGATGAAACTGTTCTTCAGTGTTCTTTATTACATATGTGTCCCTAAGAATAACTGATTCTTCATTTCTTACTAGTATGGTGGGTGTTCTTACACTGATTTACCTTGCTTCCCAAGGACCAATGAAGTGAGGTAATTCTTGCAAAGAATTAGATTCAAAATTTGTATGTTCGCTAGGTTGTTCCTCCTCTTGTTCACCATATATAGAAGGTATGTCTTGTGGGAATTGTTCCTGGAGATCGTCTATCTCTTGAATAGGTGGGTGAGTTTCTTGTTCCAACTTCCATTTCTCTTCTTGAATTTCTCTCAAAAATTATTGTGAGTACTTATGTATCGATGAAAGATTCTCCCAATTCGTAGTATCAAGCACTTGTGACAAAGAAGGTGGAGTATCTTCTTGTGTCTTCGAGACAAAACGGGTCCTCTTAGGGTCAACCTTCTCATTGTTAGAAATCAAGAGTTCTAGCCTCTCTAAGAGTCCTTGAAAGTGTAGCTCTGGTTTCACTAGGTTGCTCGAGTTGACATACTCAGATGATTCGAACATGGTTTGAGCCAATTCTACCATTTTCATGCAGAGATTAGTCCTCTCAATTTTTAGACTTGCTCTGGGATAGTTCCTACTCAATTGTCCCACATGGGGTCCTTCTCTTAGTCTTTCTTGATATGCTTTGAGCATCATATCTAGATCCTCATGTATAGTTTCGGCTAGAACAAATCATGATCTTAGTGTTTAGTTTACTTGATTTGACTCTTGCAATGCTAATTCTAAGATTTTGGCTCTAATATCCTTTAAGCTTCCTTCTAATTCATTTATTTTCTTACTCCATTTTCTTTTAAGTCTCTCTTGTGACTCTTTCCAAGATTTGGTTTTCCTTCCATTCGACTCTCCAACTTCACTACTCTCAGCTATCTTATCAAGGTTTGTTTGTTGATTTTGTAGTAAATATTGGGCTTAGTCACAGCTTAGATAGGTACATAGGTTGGTGTAGTTCCATTTGAAGTGTGCACAATGCCTATTACATTAATGGGGATTACCTTAGAGGCATTGGCTTGGTTTTTAGGAGATTCTCATATGACATGCTCCTTAGCATAGTCGAAACAAAAACTTTGAAAGTTGTAATATTGTTGTTGTCTTGCTTATGGAGGACATAGGCATTCCCTTATATAATGGTCTCCTTGGCACCTAAAGCATGGTCCTTTAGGGCCCTGTGGTATTCTCTATCTCAATTGGGGTTGTAGAGTTGTGATTTACATATATGATGTTAGTATAGTCTAGCTCCCGGATAGGTTCCATCGATGGACTCTCATACTAGTATGTTTCCATATGTTTGGGTGACTGAGTGTAGTATGCAAGGGTGCTATCTACATGGGTAGAATCAAAATTATTGGAGTTAGGATCATTTTTTGTGATCAATGGGGATGAGGTCACTAATGCCCTATTGAGATTCTCTTCTGCAACAACATATTTGACATAGAGTACATTGGCTGGGGGTGGTGGTTGTTGACCTAGGATTGGTTGGGGTCTAGGTTGCATCTGGTATGGTGCCTAGAAGTTTTGTTGGGGCTGATAATAATGAGGTTGAGTGTTGTATTGGCTAGGGTATCTACCAGGTTGTTGATATGCTTATGGGTAGTTTTGTCTAACCACTTACTTGTTGTACAGACAATCTTGTCCACTGTGGTTAGTGTAGTGCCTTTCTATCTTGCAATACTAGCTACTAGGGTTTCCTTAAGGTTTTGTCATGTTCGGACAAGCGTTTGCCATATGCTCACCTCTGTAGGTATAACAATGCTTGACTTAGGTTATCCTGGGTGTCTGTTTGCTTGAGACTCCTAGCTTCTGAGCTACCTTCTCTGCCATGTCTTCTATGGAACTAGAGTGTTTCGAGGAGAAATGAGTAGAATTATCTGTGTCCTTGTAGACCTTGGAGAGTTCCAACTCATCTCCTAGGTTGTCCTCAATGTCTATACATATCCTCACACATTGCTTTAGTGTTAAGGGCTCTTTCAAGTATACATATGGTCATAGTTTAGAGCTCAGTAGCCCATCCACATACAAAGATACTTGTTTCACTTGAGTGGGCAACTCTAGCATAAGACATCTCTCTATATACTATCTGAACCTACATCCAACTGGTCTAATTGTCTCTTGAGGGGTTTGTTTGAAACTGTGAATCAAAGAAGAAGTATTATGCCTTATCCCACTTTTAGAGAACTAGGTGATAAATGATTCTATTAGGTGATGGATGTCTCTAAATTGTCTTTGTTGTAAAGGAACCAGGTTAAGGAAATGTTTTTTAAGACGATTCCAAATGCATTATATTGGGTGAACATGTCATCCACTTGTTTAGCTTGTAGCACTTGCTTGAACTTGGCCATGCGGTCATAGGGATCTCCTATCCCATCGAAAGTTTTTCATGGGTTTGACTAATTGGGTGGGTCTCAATATTTTGGGATGCTCCCTGGGTCTAGGTAGAGGAAACTCATCTCTACCACATTGGGGTCTAGGTTCTCTTGGTATCTCCATCCTATCTGTTTGTACTAGTGATTGTTCTCATTCTATTGTGTTAGCAAAGCTCACTTCAGGTCTCTCTTTGCCTTTTTCTCTTTGGGAACCATGAGCCATGGATGTTCCTTCTCCTTGGTGGTTAAAGGCCACACTAACTTGATGTTAGAGAAAAACCAATTCACCTCTCCATGTATAGGCATGCCTCCCTGCTCAGATATCACAAATACTTGTTCTGATGTGTTATCCAAATATACTACTTTTCCAAGTGTCTTTGGATCCTTGAACTCATAGATAGTGACCGTTCCTACTTCACTTGGTTGCTCAGAATCATACCTCCAAAATGCCTCATTTGTCTCCTTATTTAGGAATAACTCAATACTCTTGTTATCATGAGGGATCCATTTTGGGTTGAGCACTCAAGTCAACACATATTTACCTCTCGGTGTTCTAGGTTCACCATCTAGATGTTCATGTTCAAAATCACCTCTTTCGATTCAGGAATTACTATTCCAAATTTAGGGTGATTGTACATAATGTACATCATTCCCTCCTTACAGATATATGCATCTCTCTCAAATTTGACCACTGGATGCTCTGATCCAATGAGTTGATCAGGGTTTCTCAATTGAATGACAGACCATCTCAAATATTCCTCATAGATGCGTGCACCTATTTGGTTAATTCAAATGTACTCTAGTTGAGTTTTGTATGGCCCTTCAGGTCGTTCTAAGTATGCTAACCCTGAACCTCCTTCTAGTCTCTCCAGGTTATGGGACATTTCTGAGTCACTTGTTTATGAGCTTAATTTTTATGGGTAACCACTCAGTTGCTAAGCCCAAGATCTTGCAATAATTCTAACACTAGCCTCATATGACCTAATGCTATGTCGGCTGGCCTTTCCTATGTGCCTCCCTCATGTGAGGTTCATTAATTGTCACTCCTTTATGCACTCAACTAGTCAAGAATCTGGGTCTCACTAATTCCCTTTGAGTCAATTACTTGGTTCATTGATTTTTCTTTAAATTCTTGTATTTTAAATATTCGATTTTTAAGTATTGTTTTTCATGAAGTATTTGAGTTGTCATCATCTTTCTCTCAAAAAGAGTGTGAGAGTAATAATAAACACTCACAAGCATCATCAAAATCATTGAGATCATCTAATAAAAATCAAACACAATCAAGACCATTAAAATAAAAAAAGATTTCTCGTGCACCACACTCACAATACATTTGCTTGTTTTTTGAAAAATTGATTAATTAGAAAGGAGGAAACGCATACAAAGTCATTCGATAGGAGAGGGGGGGCCATCAAAAGAAACATGCATTTACAATCATGAAATCTGCTTCAAAAGGCTACCATGGAGATACAAAGCAAAAGGATTGGTCGGACATAAGAGGGACAAGGAACCAAAAAACCTACAACAAATGTATCAGCTTCATGGATGTAATCAAAAGATGCCTCTACAAGCTTTGATCTAGTTGAGGAGAGATGAATCCAAGAGCCAGCGATTATGGAGTGCTTGATTTTAGGTCCATGATCTTCAAACCTAGTAACATAGAGATCAAGGTTCATTGCATACATCTTATATCTCTCAAAAAATTTGACAAAATCCCTTTGTCCCATGCTAGTGATGAGGGAATCCTTGTATGCAATGTTTAGGTACAAGGGTAGAGCATATACTCTCTTTCCTCCCATCAGAATTCGAGGCCCCAAGTCTTGCAAGACCTCCATGGAGATGCTTGACAAACAAATTGAAATCTTCAAGGGTAAACTTTGCATTGTTTTTACCCACAACTTCATGTTTATTCAGTTGCTTAGCATTGTAATAAGAAACAAAAACATCGACCAAAGGAGAAGATTTTTTGAGTTTCTCTTTATCCATATCGCACATTTGAAGAGGTTCCAAAGGATGAGTTCTACATTGTTGGCCACACGAAGTATGACTTCCCTCTAGGTAAAGGGAAGTGGTTCAATGGTTTTCCAACAAGTTTGCAGCCATAACCAAAAGGAAAAGTGAGGTTCTCCTTAATCTATTAAGTATTTCTTGATATCAACACAACCATGTGTGCAATTAGCTAGGAGGGCGGTTTCCTTTGTAGACTTTGCCTATTTTAAAATGGGCCCTAGACATGAGGGGCCGCCATCTATTGAACGAGATGTTAATTTCTTTTTTTTTTCCTACCAATTGCAATAATATTTTAAAATTGGCCATAGAAATGAGGGAGCACGATCTATTGAACGAGATGTTGATTTCTGTTTTTTTTTTCTTAAACAAGTTCCATGAACTTCAAATATCTTGTGAATAAAAACAATTGTGTCAAGATTTAAACCTTTCCATGTAGGGTGTCCAAGGGATGGGGGTTGCTGATATATAGGTTGAGGAGTGAAACCCACAAGTCTTCAAAAGATAAGCTTCTGTATATCCATTTTGTTGCACACTTGATAAAAAAGAGTTCAACGTCGATTAGACCAAGTTGATAAAAATTATCAATCAGACCAAGTCCGCATGCATTAGTGTGGGTGTTTGGGCCTTCTGCCTCTTGAGGGGGGGTGAGGGTTCAACCACCCTCTAAAGCACGACATGTGTGGGCCTAAGCCTAGTGTAATGCCTTAAGGCCATATTAAACCAGATGCCTTCAAGAAGTTCTTTTTAGTGTTTGCCTTTGGGTAGTCTAACCACTGCTTTGAGGGATATGAGGGGTCCCATCGATACTATGCCCGTTCACTTGTAAATTTGTTCTTTCAACCATTTCAAGAAAAAGAGATATTAGGCCTCGATCAAACTTCCTCTTGAAAAAAAAGTTTACCTTCATTCTTGGCATGCAACAAATCTCATACTTCACTTTTATATTTTTTTTAATAAAAAAGGTAGGGGTTTCCACAAAAAAATTCAAAGAAATGATTTAAGTTCTGTAAGCTAGGGTCTACCAAAAAAGAAAATCCATAGCTGAAGGAGCCACATAAAAATGAAGATTACTTTCCTACTGATTGTAGTGAGCGGCCTTTCCACTAATTTTTTGAAGGATCCATGACCATCTATTTTTAAGAGAGACATTAAACTTAATAAGAATCCCAAGGAATTCTCCATCTTGATATTCTTGGAATCCTTGTTTAACAGGAGGGGTATCATTCTTAATGACCTTGGTCATGGTTAATTTTTGACTTGCTTGCAAGACAAAAAGTTTCAAGAGACCTTCACAAGTGTTCAAGATTGCAAGGGGCTTTATGAGTTACCAGTAAGCGTTCAAGTTCTTATCGGTTTTCTATGGGTTTGGTACCTTCTTAGGATGATTGTACCAATAAGTGACCCTTCTTAGGATGATTGTACCAATAAGTGACCCTTCTTAGGATGAATGTTTGATTAACCATCCAAGTGAAGTGAAACATTTAACAAATAGAAGAGGGGAAAGGGGGGCATTCGTGCCTAATTGATCTCGTCAAGGGAAATTAACTAGCGAAAAAACTCCTTTATTAATAGTTCTTGGATATCTTTAAGATAATGAGATTAGGGGAGAGAGAGAGAGTATAGGCAATTCTATACAAATGGAAAGAAACTTGAGTTTGTCAATTCTCTCTCTCTCTCTCTCTCTCTCTCTCTCTCTATATATATATATATATATATATATATATATATATACACACACACACACACATATATATATATATATATATATATATATATATATATATATATATATATATATATATATATATATATATATATATATATATATATATATATCAAGGTAGGGTTACATGACCCTTACATCCCAAAAAATCTCCCACTTAAGGGTCAATGTGACCATGAGTAGAAACATATATAAAGAATGATATAGAACTATACAATAATGTATAAGAAGAGTCCATATCTCAACCTACACCAATCAACCTATGCCAACTACCTCAAAAAAAGTGTATTCATGCACCTCAAAGTGTTGTAGACTCATATCGGCAAGAGTCAAACTCACATTTTGATTGATGCAAGAATTAATGAAGTACCTATAAGGCACCCACTCTTTCCATGCCTATGTCAATCATCAAACGACTCACAAATCCAATTCCAAATGGTCCACTAGCAACTATAATGTCTGGTCTCGAGCATAACAACTCGTACATCATATTCTTGAATGCTAACAAAACCTTTGCTATCCTTACTAAGCTAACCTTGTTATCCATGCATATATCCAAGGAATCCAAAGCATTTATCATCATGACCAACATGTCTTGATATATCCATTTCAAAATCTAGCATGATCAAATCCAAGAGTGGCTACATACTGCTGACTCTTCAAGATCAAGATCAATCATCCTCGGTGCCTTCTTCAACCTGCACACTTGGTTTTCATGCCCTTTCTGCACAAAGCCACAAGGCTAAAAAACATACACTTCTTCATGCAAGTCACCATTTAGAAATGCAATTTTAATGTCCAACTGATGTACATTCCAACCATGATGAGTTGCAAGTGCACAGATGCTAGGAATAGTAGTCATTCGGCAAGTAGGAGCAAAGGTCTCATCAAAATCAATGCCTCTTTCCTGTGCACAACCCTTTGCAACAAGCCTAGCCTTATACCTATCAATTGTTCTATCAGGATTATGCTTCACCTTGTATACTCACTTATTTCCAATGGCCCTCTTGTCAGGAGGCAAGGCACATAAAGACCAGGTACCATTCTTCATTATAGCATCATATTCAGATTGCATAGCAACCATCCATTATTTTGAATTTTATGCTTCATCAAATGAAATAAGCTCATTCTCATCACAGAGACTAGACACAGCCATAACATAGCAATCTGATGCAAAAGAGGCACTATGCGAGCGTGAACGAGTACAATATGACAGACGTACATCTAATTTGTTGTCACACAAAGTCTACACCAGCCATTTTGGCATAGTTTTTGCCTCCTCAATATCAGCTCTGTCATCAACAAGTGTATCATGTGAATCTGCATCATCACATGAAACTTGTAAAGGTTGAGAAGTTGCCTCATTAGGACTAGCCCTAGGTTGTCCACTTGTTAAAAGAGGCAGCAAAGTATCATACATGTCTTTGGAGCTAAAAGATGTCTCCTTAGTACATGAAAGTAATGGCTGAATAGTATCTTCCACAAAAACAACATCGTGGCTAACCAAAATGCATTTAATCTATGGATGATACACACAATAGCCTTTGCTTTCATAACTATACCAAACAAAAATACATTTTTCTACTTTATCATCCAATTTTTTGCATGTTGTTCAGGCACTAATGCATATGCCAGACAACCAAAAACACGCAAATGAGCAACAGATGGCTTGCAGCCATGCCAAGCCTTATATGGAGTGATAGACTACAATGCTTTAGTGGGACACCTATTAAGTACATATGCTGCACACATAATAGCCTCAAGCCAAAAACTATGTGGTAAAGCCTAACACTTGACCATACATCTGGCCATCTCCATGAGTGACCTATTCTTCTGTTCAACAAATCTATTCTGTTGAGGTGTATACGGCACTGTACACTGATATTTTATCCCACGTTCAGCCAAAAATGCATTAAAGTCAGAAGACATATATTCCTTCCCTCAATCAGAATGGAGGGTGACCATTTTACATGTTGATAGATTTTCAGCCAAAACCAAAAATTGTTTGAAGCACATAAACACTTCAAACTTTGCTTTCAATGGATATACCCATGCATGCCTGGAAAAATCATCAATTAAAGTCACGAAGTAAAGATGGTTTCCAAAAGAAGGTGTCTACATAGGACCACAGACATCACTATGTACAAGTTGTAATTTTTGAATAGCTTGAACTGAACCATCTTTTGAGAAGGATGAATGCTACATTTTTCCCAAAATACATCCTTCACAAACATGTTTACCGGATGCCTCAAACTAAGAGGATGCCATTTTAGATTTTTGCAAGCGTAGCAAACTAGCAAAATTCAGATGACCAAAGCATGCGTGCCAAAGCTTTGCATCTGACATAGCCTAAGAATCATGTACTGCACATGCTGAATCATTCACAAATTTCTCATAATCTATGAGCTTATACAACCAACAACATAAGATGCCAGAAGCAATAATCACGTCACCATTTGACAGATAATGAACTCTACATCTATCATCAATAAATTTCACAACTAAACCAATCTTGGCTAATCCTGGCACAAATAAAACATCTGACAATGTAAAAGAACTACCATAAAAAATAATCAGAATGATCTTACCAACTCCCATGATAGGATCAGAGTTGTTGGTGCATGTGACACTATTCCCTTTAGGGGCAAACTCAAGTGAAGTTAAGAAACTACACGGCGAGGTAATATGTTTGGTTGCCCCATTATCAAAGTGCCGAACGTCTGTGTCTACTGCAGACATACATTGCTCATGAGAAGATGGGTCAAAAGTGCAAACAGTAGCAAATGCCCATTCTTCATTCTGCACAAAATTAGCAGACTCTATTTTTGGTGTAGAGGCCTCTACAACAACCATTCCAGCCTCTTTTTTCTTTGCCTCTTTTGGAGCCAGTTTTGGACAATTCTTTATGACATGATCATTTGCTTTACAGTACTTGTAAAACAATTTCTACTTTTCTATTTTCTTATCGTCTCTGTCATCCTTCTTTGATTGTGCAAAATTAGCAGATTTCTGCTTACTAGTAGAAGAGCTCCATTCACCTTTGCCCTTCTAATTAGCCAAGAAAGCTAGATCTGAAACACACATAATGGACCTGTTCTGCCTAGACTAATCTTTCTAAAATAGAACAGAGACTAACTCCTCAAATGATAAGTCATTTGGATTGCCTTTCATCATCAAAGGAGAGTAGAAGCAAAACTCTGGTATGAATCGGGAAGACCAATAGAACAGTATGCACAAGTGAACTATCAGGCAAGACTTCATCAGTAGAAATTAAATGTACATTCAAATCTTTGATCTTTGTTAGAAAAATATCCATAGAATCACCTTCATTGATATGCTCACTCTCCAACTGCTTTTGGAGGAAAGCAACACGAGACTCATTCCTAGGTGGTACAATGTGTTAAATGTATCCCAAGCATCCTTAGCTGTTCTGCAAGAGCGAATGTGAGGAATAATGGCATGTTTGACAAACAAGGCTATCAATGTATGTGCTTGAGCATCTTTGCCATCCTAATGAATTTGCTTTACAATAGGTGCAATAGAAACCACAACACGAACAAGAATTTGTAGAATATCACCATCTTCGATGCCATCTACATCAGCTTCAATATCTATATTTGTAGGTGTAATATGACATTTTTCAACACCCTCCACAATATTCCCACAGTCCTTTTGCGACCAATACATGAAACATCATATAAGCCCACAATGGGTAATTCGTACCATCCAACCCATGGCCATGGACTAAAATACCTCTTTGCCAATTTATGAGAGTAGATGCGATTCCACTTTACTCTACCTCTCTCTCTCTCTCTCCTATGCATCACAACACCACATATCATTTATTATAGGCTGAGGAATGAAGAGAGATATGGAATAATCTCTCTTTCTCTTTCTCTCTCTCTCTCTATCTCTCTCAGTCGACATCTTTTTGCAATCCTTTTGGAGCAAGAGAGGAGAATAGAGGCATAGACTACTCTCTTTCTCACTCCCTCTCTCTCTCTCCATGAATAAAAAAAGATTAATTGTGGACTATCTATCTATCTATCTATCTATCTATCTATCTATCTATCTATCTATCTATCTATCTATCTACCTACCTATCTATCTATGCACAAAAATGACTGTATCTAAAGAATTTGAACAAAACTACCCTGATGAGTTTTGCCAAACCTATAGCAGGCTTTACTGCTGGCAAACCAAAAGTTGTATATATCTTTGGCACAAAAAGACAAAATAGCCTCCACAAGCGCTATAATAGTGCATTTGGAGGCTGAAACGAGCTTAGATCACGATTTTGACACTAGACATCAAAGCTGTTTTGATCTCCTAATCATCTTGAGTATGCTCACCAAATTTCATGTGATTTTGAGACTGTGATTGGAGGGATGTCGATGATGCCCTCGATGAAGCGGCAACATGCTCTAGTACCAATTGTTGGAGTTCGAGGTATGTGGAAGCATGTGAACATCACAAGGAAGAAGAAGAAGCTTGGAGCACAACACGCAATACTGAATGTATTACCACTAGAATGTACAAAGATAAGTGACTCGTTAGGGCAATAGGCATATATAGAAGCCTGAGAAAAAACCTCCTAAAGAGGGGAAAAAATGCCTCGGCGGTCCTAATGTGTTCACACACATCACTACCTAATTATATCAACAAAGGGAGGAGGTAAACATCATGCCATCTCATGTGTTTATGTAGATAAAGTTATGGTTTGTACCATTATCATCTTCGTCAATGATAACCTAGAAAAATAAGGAGGATCATTAGGGCCATCTACATGACAATCAACACTTTCACATCATTTCATATATTTATGTCAATTGGGTTATGGTCTAAATCATTCTCATCTTTTTCAAGCATGTTTTGATAAATTAAGGAAGAGCATTTGGGTAATCTACATAGAAAGCATCACTTGGTATTTGATCCAAACAAACTAGGACACTAATGACATGCTCAAAAATTAAGAAAGTGCCCACTTGTTCATGCCGAAATGCACATAATTGGACACCCTTGAAAGGAACCTTCCCCCCCTCCTTCTATTGTTGAGAGAGGCATAGGTCTTCCAAGCTCATTATCTACCCTTGCAAGTATTTTTTAAATAGGTATTGGGATAATACCATATTGGATTTGTGCATCATAGAGGAAGTAAGCTACTCTCTTTCTCCTCCTTCACACAAGATCATAGGTAAGAAATTTATCGATTCTCCAAAGATGCTTAATTTCTAAGGAATAAAAAAATGTAATCAAGGCCATTTGAGAGAAGGAATTTAAGTATGAATGAGATAAATATGAAAACTTGTCAAGGCCTAGAGAGAAACCAAACGATTGAGAGAAATCAAAGGGTCCGTTATATTTAAAAGTTTTTGAGGCACCTTAAGAAGCCATTATCATTCCATTAGGGAAAAAAATGGACCTTTCATGGGCCTTTTGGATTAAGGAGTGATTAATGGTGGACCAATAAGAAGAGGGTGGATAGAGCCTATAAATTACTAGGTTGAAAGGGGAAGAGGGACAAGATTTCCCTATGTTAAGGTTTTGCCTCTAGTGAGAGAAAGGAATCTAATAATCAGCTTGGGCCCAAAAAATCAAAAATTTCAAAAAGTTTTAAAACTTATCATAGCACCATTCAATCGCTTCCCAACCAATTTTTAGGATCAAAAGTGCTATTTTGAACCCCTAATCCAAAGTCTGTGCATGGGCTGACCTAAAAAAACATTTTTTTGAAAAATAACACAAAATACAACTTTCTCCCTTACCTAAGTTCCAAAAAATCATCTCTTTCCACTAGTTCTTCTCCCTAGCACACCATTGAAGCTCTTGTATCTGCATTTCTTTCCTTGTGCATCTTTCAATTTGAATTCCTAAGTCACTTCTTATAGTACTTCCACAATCACAAGCTATCCCCAATCAAAAACTTCCAATCACTCAAGAACACTATAAGAGAGGAACAAACTTGCACAAGATAGGGGAAAATATGACGTACCATAGTAGGCAAGATATGACACTATTAGCTCAATAAAATATATTTTTGTACACTGATCTACTTCCATTTTGCAAAATATATGCTTGATTGCAGGGGTTTTTGCAATGGAGAGATGGTTGTTGGTGGCAATAAACTACAATCATTGTGACCTAGAGGTGGGCGATCATTAGGGGCATTGTTTTTTGTTTTGTTTTTCTTTGGTTGTACAAGTGCAAAGGGGAGTAAGTGAAGAAAACCTCTCGTAGGGTTTCTTGGGGGTTTCGGTTCTTTCGTGTGCATGTTGGAGAGGAGAGAAGAGAGCACGAAGAGGAAAATAGGGAAATCTGACAATATTCTATTGAGTGGATTGAGGGGAAATGGAGATAGAGAGAGAAGAAAGGAAAATAATAATAATGTTAATAATAATAAAAACAAGTTAGGAAAGGAGAAAAAAAGAGGAACAAGTCAACACACACACACACATATGTATATATATATATATATATATATATATATATATATATATATATATATATATATATATATATATATATATATATATATATATATATATATATATATATATATATATATATATAAGAGAAAGATTAAGAAAATGGAGAGGGAAAAATGAAAAAATATAAAATAAAATATTAAAAACAAAAAAAACATGATGAAAAAAGGGGAAGAAAATAAGAAGAAAACACATTGAAAAAAGAATAGAAAAAAAATAAATAAAAAATAAAAAAGAAAATAAAAATAAAACAAAAACACAAAAAGGAAAAAATATTAATAAGAAAAAAAGGAACAAAAAGAAAAGAGTGCACGTTTTGTGTGAGTGGTGGGAATGGGTGTCAGGGGGAGTGGTTAGTGGGAAAAAAAAGAAAAGAAAAAAATCATCCCTCTCTGCCCACTCTCCCTCTGTGTCTCTCTCTTGCTCTCTCGACTCACTCTCTCTATCTCACTCTCTTTCTCTCCCCCTGACAGTGGTAGAGAGAGGCTATTTTTTTGGAGTGTTTGTACAAGTGGGTGTCCAAGGTGAAGGATAAGAGAGGCATCGAGGATTTACTAGGCTATCAATAGAAGGTGTGGGTGGGATCTCTCCAAGGTAGATTAGGAAAGGAGGAGCACGATAGTGAATAAGGTTGACCAATAAGTGCAATCATTTGGAAGGAGGTAGATTGTCTTTTTGCTGCTATGTTTTTTCAGTATGTATAGGTGCATTGGGTGCTAGAGGCTTCAAGATGCATGATGCTCTCTCTAGCACCTGCTCTCAGGGAACAAAGTGAGCTTTGTGCTGTCGGAGAGCAAAAGGGAGCATAGTTGTGTGGGAATTCTGGCGTTTTTTCATGTGCAGGTAATAGAGAGGAGAAGAGAAGGGGAGCTCACATGCTATGGAAGAAGGATTTTCAGGAGGACTTTGGAATCAAAAAGGGAAAGGAGGCACAAGGAACGAAACTAGAAGGAGGAGAAAAGTGGGAGATAATTTTCTGTTGTCAAATGGGGGCATTGAGGCATCTATAGGGAGGGGAAGTTTCTACTCTTTGCTGGGGTTTTTCTGTGTTGGCATAGATAACAAAGGGAGAAGGGGGAGGGGATGGGAAGTCCATGTGAGATTTGAGGTAGACTCGCTTCTCCTCTCTCCCTCTCTAATGAAGAGTGGAAGGAAGGGGGGGCTTGTTCTATCTCTAGAGAGGGAGGTTTTTTGTGGCTTCTTTGTGCAGGCACACAAGGGATGTGAGAGCGTTGGGGAAAATCATCTGGTTGCTTGGGGGAGGGGAGCAACAAGAGTTCAAGGGTTGGAGGGGAGTTTTTTGGGGGTCTGTCCAAATTGCGGGCAAAGCCTCATAGGTATAATCTCATTTACAAGTAAGGGCACTTTTTTTTGAAGAAAGATAAGCTCAAGATACTACATGCATCAATATTGGAAATGGTTATTATCATCAAGAGATAGCATGCTTCAGGGGACCCGTGAAAAAAAATCTGATCTTGATGCCATCCATGATGCTCTCTCTAGCACCTGCTCTCGTTTAAGAGCTCAAGGAAGGTGGAGCCATGCGGAGCTAGATGCCATCAATTGAATACACAAGAGCAAGTACACTCAGCTCATGAAACTCATTCATGGTACGAAGGTGATGGTGGCATAGAAAGGAATCCGATGCTTGCAGCAGTCGAAGTCAAATGTGTGCTCTTAGAGTTCAAGCATAAAGAAGAGCAAACTCCAAGCTATGTTGTGTATGTAGTGTATGACATGGCTGTGCTATGTATGGAAGATAATATTATCTTCTACCTATTGAGGGTAGATTTTTGGAAAATTTTTAAGAACTCTCCTATGTTTTGAATTTGAGTGCTCACAACAGCATTATATAACATGATTTTGTAACTGAAGACGTTGTCTTATATTCAATAGAAGATAAAGCGACAAAAGATAGATTAGCACCACAAATTAGCAATTCTCTTTGTTGTACCCTTTTTGTTAGTGCTCATGCAATACATGACCCACAATTTCTTTTCTTATTTGATTAGCCCACGTTACAGGCCAGGATTAGCCAATCTCTCCCTTTTTACTTGCACATCTCAAAGATGACCATAGAAATGTTTGTTGGAAGAAAAAATGCATTTTGTTCTTGAAAAATAAATCATGCTTCTTAAGTGTGCATCTATAGTAAGGATGCAGTTCCTGGAAGCTTATCCACGCTCACAAAATTTTGAGATTTGGAGTTGAAGCATGCTTTCTTGAAAGGCGTCCTCACCTTGAACCCTTCTTTGATAGTCGGCCATAAATCATTCACATCCACAACGGTTTGATTAGTTGCCCTTTGAAAGTACAAATGTCTCTAATGTAGGTGAAGACGAAAAAAATTCCCCACAACACCTCCCACAATCATCATTGATAAGCTCTTAGTAGATCCCTTACTTGATCAAGACATAAAGTGCCAATGGTGTCCAACTGATATAATTGGTGAGATCATTCACTGATTTGGCATACTTATAAGGTCTATTTGAGTCTCCATAAGTTCAAGGGCTGGTCTTGTGTCAGTTGGCTAGACCAAACTTCGTCGCTTCGAAATGCATTTTTCTACCTTCTACAAGCTTCTCCAAGTTCCTTTCAAGTATGCTCACCAAGTTTCATGCAATTATGAGACTGTGACCGGAGGGGTGTTGATAATACCCTAGATGAAGCGGTGACCTGCTTTGATATTGATTGTTGGATTTTGAGGTATGCAAAAGCACGTGAACAACACAAGGAAGAAGAAGAAGAAGCTTGGAGCACAAGAACTAATTCTGAATGAATTACCAAGTGAATGTACAAACATGAGTGACCCATTAGGGTTATAGGCATATATAAAAGCTGGAAAAAAAAACCTTCTAAAGAGGAAAAAAAGTGCCTTAGCAGTCCTAGTGTGTTCACACACATCACTACCAAAATATATCAACAGGTCATTGATATAGGAGTTACTTTTTTTGCATAAAGCCTTTGCCATTGATAAAGAGGATCATGGTGATGTTTTCTTAACTGGGAGACACCCAAATGTTGGGGTATCTTTGATGATGCAGGTGAAAGACTTACCCGGCCCCGCCATAGGAGATGTATGCTAGTTGTTCATAGGTGATCGATAAGCCTAGTTGGCTTCTTTCGGTTAACTGATTATATGCACTAGAGTCAACAATTCACTATGCACGTTTACATGTTAGTACTTGTAGTTTTATGAGCTTTTGACACTGGTCATATGCTCATTTTGCAGAGGAGAATTAAAAAAAAAAAAAAAAATTTTAATGTTTTGTCAACTATACAATGGTCAATTTACTCATTGATACACTTATTGATGTGAGCACACATATTCTCACATAATCCGTTTGGTTGGTCATTATTTCTCATTAATCCATCTTTCTAGGGAGACTATGTTGAAATTTTCCCAGAATCTGACACTTGGTCATCCCTTTTTTTAGCCTTAGTGGTGTTTGGACTCTTCTAGCTCCATCACCATTCTAGTCAGTTCTCTATCATCATGGCGTCAAAGATCTCATGCATGTCTGGTGGATTAGGCTCTAGTGCCAATGTTTCTAGGAGGAGCTATAATTTGTAGGGCAAACACCATTTCGAGATCCAAAAATTTGATGGCACAAACTTTGCTCTATGGAAGAATCATAACAAAGATGTGTTAATTGAGAGGAGACAACAAAAGCCAGTAAATGGAATCTCAAAGAAGCCTAGTGACATGGATGAGGATGATTGGGATGAGTTGGATGAAATGGCTAGGTCTACCATTCGATTGCACCTTGTAGATAATGTTTACTTAACAATATTGGACGGTGAAAGTGTAGAAGAACTTTGAAAGAATTTATGCAATACATATGAAAAAGAAACATCATCAAATAAAGTGTACTTGATGAGAAAGTTATATGACCTTCACATGAAGGGCACACATAGTGTTGCTGCCCATCCAAATGAGTTTGATGCTATATTCTCTCAGTTACAGGCTCAAAAAATGGAGATGGATAATGAAATGAAAGTAGTCTTGTTATGCACCTTGCCGTCATCATGGGATACATTTTGCACATCTATTAGCAATAGTGCACTTGTTGGTAAAATTGTCTATGATGACATATGTGGAGCACTCTTGAGTGAGGATATCTGTAGAAAATCTATGGTTGGCACTCATAATGGAGATGCATATAATGTCTGTGATTCTTACCAAGGAAAGAATCAACAATGTGGCACGAGCAAGAAAAAGGGAGAGAATGGTCAACGGAATAAGAGTATAAGTAAATCAAGAAAGAGGGATATCAAATTCCCTTATTGTAAGAAGAAAGGACACATGAAGAAAGACTGCTATGCATTAAAAAGGTAAAGGATAGAATGTTGATGGGCATGTTAAAGAACAACCTACACCATCTACTTCCACTGTGAATATTGAAGAAATTAATGCTATTTTTTATGATGTTGATGTGTTAACACTTGATAGTATTATGCCAACTGAGGCTCTTATGATTGATTCTCTTTCCCACACGTGGTTGCTAGATTCTGGTGCTTCTTTCCATGTGAGACCACATAGAGAGTGGTTCTATAATTATGAATCAAAGTCTCTTGGTATAGTGAGACTTGGTAACTCTTACCAGTGTGACGGTTTTGGGATTGGAGATGTGGCTATGTAGTTCATTGATGGTTCAAATTCACTATGCATAATGTACGCCATATATCTCAATTATCACACAACTTGATGTTAGTTGGTCAACTTGATTACCTTGGTTATAAGGTGGTTTTCTATGCCTAGTCCTTTCACATATCAAAGGGCAATATGGTGATTGCAAAAGGAAGAAAAGTTGGCTCACTTTATCCTTTATTTGTGTTATAGAAAGAACACTTGTTAGCTATTACTGGACAACCTATGGCTTGTATTTGGCATGGCCATTTGGGCCACATATGTCATAGTGGAATGGAAAATCTTTCTCATTCTGGCTACTTACCTATGTTATCTTTCTTTGATTTTTCATTTTGTGAGCATTGTCAATATGGAAAGCAAACTAGGAATGTGCATAAGATGCACATTGACTCTTCAATTCAACCTTTAGATCTCATTCATATAGATATGTGTGGTCCTATGCCCACAAGGTCATTAGGTGGTTCTCTTTAATTTTTCACTTTCATAGATGATGTTATTAGAAAAGTTTGGGTGTGCCCTATCAAAATTGAAGGATGAGGTATTCACTACTTTTAGAAATTGGTTTGCTTCAGTTGAGACTGAAAAAGGAACTAAGCTCAAGGCTTTACATTCAGATAATGGGGGTTGGTGTAGCTCACATGAGTTCAATATTTTTTGTCAATCTAGAGGAATTTGTAGAGAGTTTACAACTCCTTATACCCCAATGTAGAATAGTTTCTATGCTGCATCATGCAAACCTTTCCAAGGCTTTTGGATGGAAGCAATATTGACTATAGTTCATGTGATTAACCTTTCGCCTAGTATTACCAAAGGTCTAAAAATGACACTAGAGTTATGGACATAACTGTGGGATTTGAACTCATGACTTACTGGCTAAGAGTATGATGGGCTAACCACTTGCCCCAAAAGCCATGGTTGAGGATTAATTCCTAATCCTCCCTCTTAGGGTGTGGTTCAACCATCTCCCGCCTGTCATATCTTGAGTCTAATACTCTCTTCCTAGAGATCATTGTCCTCTATGATCAACCCTTGATATCCCCTTGAATTGATGTTCTCAACCTTGCATAGTCTCTTACCATCTTGTTCTCAACCTTGGTCTCTTGAACCCTTGCTCTCAACCTTGGTCTCTAGAACCTTGCCTTTCCGCTTCTTGGCCACTTGCCTACGGACTTGCCTTGTTTGCAACCTTGGTCTCTTGAGCCCCTTGTTCTCAAGCTTAGTATCTTGAACCTGGTTCTCACCCATGCTAGGTATCTTGGATCCCCAGTCTAAAGCTTCTAATGGAAAGCTTGTTCCAAGAGCTTTCCAATGGTATCTTACATGTCTAATTGGGACCTACAGATTGGGAGATACACTCTAATCTATAAATGTTGGGCTCATCTTTGAAAGTGATGTGCATGCCTCCCATTCACCTTGCCCAAGCCTGCTTCCTAGGCTCTAATACCAATTGTGGGATTTGAACTCATGACCTATAGGCTAAGAGTATGATGGGCTAACCACTTTCGCCAAAAGCCATGCTTGAGGATTACTTCCTAATCCTCCCTTTTAGGGTGTGGTTCAACCATCTCCTGCCTGTCATATCTTGAGTCTAACAATAGCCACCATATTATGACCATCTTTGAGTGTTTTGGTGTGAAGTGCATGTTCATATACCCAAAAATCTTAGACAAAAGCTGGACCATAAGTCAAATAAATTCAATCAAGAAGATCAATTTGGATATCGCTTATGGATCCTGAAACATGGTCAATGATTAGAAGTAGTGATGTCATTTTCAATGCATCTAAGATGCATAAACAACCCATTACGGAGGTTGAAGTGAGAAGAGTGGTGTTTGAGGATACTAGTCCTCTAGTTAACATGCATAAAAATGCTGCACATATGGATGTTCAAGAGAATGTCCAATCAGATCAGTTTGCAAATGTTCATGTTCAGCAACCATTGAGATGCTTCGCACATGTCTCGCATCCACCTGATAGGTATGTTCCAGGTTTGGATTTTGTTATGCTAACAGATGCTGGTGAACCTTCTTGCTACAAAGAGGCTATGTAGACAAAAGATCATGTCAAGTGGGAGCATGCCATGAAGAGTGAGTTGGATTCTATTCACAAGAATGGTACTTGGGATTTAGTAGCTTTTCCAAAGGGTAGGAAAGCCTTACCATGTAAATGGGTATATAAACTAAAATTCACATTAGATAGTTCTTTTCCAAATTATAAAGAATAACTTGTTGCAAAGGGTTTTAAGCAATAACATAGTGTTGATTTCGAGGAAATCTTCTCTTTAGTGGTCAAGATGAGTACCCTATGCATGTTGCTTGGATTCCTTGAAATTGAGGACTTAGAGCTAGTCCAAATGGATGTGGAAAATGCACTCTTGCATGGAGATCTTACATATGATATCTATATGGAACAACTAGAGCATTAGGTAGTTCGTGGCAAAGAGCGTCTAGTTTGTAAGGTGAAGAAGAGCTTATATGGACTTAAACAGTCCCCTAGACAATGGTACCAAAAGTTTGATGCTTTTATGAAGTCTCAAGGCTATTCTTGAAGCAATGAGGATCATTGTCTCGATATAAAGAGATGCTCAGATGGTAACTTGATATGCTTAATACTTTATGTTGATGATACGTTTATTACTGGGAAGTCCTGTTATGATGTGTCATTACTCAAAAAGATGTTGACTGAGACATTTCATATGAAAGATTTGGGGGATGCCAAACATATTCTTGGCATGAGCATTACTCGTGATAGGAGTAAAAGATGCATATACTTGTCTCAAAAATTAATCATTTCATGAACATGAAATTCATTTAAGAATTATTTTCATTAATATATATATATATATATATATATATATATATATATATATATATATATATATATATATATATATATATATATATATATATATATATATATATATATATATTAAAATCTTGATAAATTTGAATTGTTTTTCATGAAAATAAAATATCAAGGTCATATTGTATTGCTAGATGGGACAAATATGGATTCTAACAAAGTTTCAATAATTCAACGATGACCAACATCTCAAGGCAAGAATCAAGTATGATGTCCAAGCATGCAGCATGTGGTGTAGTAGTAACACCTTGAGCTTTGGACGTGTAAAGAGTCTTCTAAGAGAAATATATTTTCTGCGGAAGATATACAATGAATAATGATGACAGGAGGAATGTGAATCGATCCTTACACCGTGAACAGTTCCAAGAGTGCCCACACGTCAATCAGACTTCAGTCTTATAGTGAACAGAAGATCATTGCATGCCGTATTTTGAGGATGGAGAGTCGAGTCTCGACTCTCGAGTCTCCACTCGTGAGCGCTGACCACAGAGTGGTCGGTGTACTATTCTGTTTGGTCAAAGAGCCATTTTTTGAAAGGAAAAGTCGCAGACACTCCCGGTTCCCGATTTTATGGAGTCGTGATACTCCAGCCAAATGCTCCATTGTTTTTCTACGCTACGGTTGGTCCCAAGTTCTTCAACGACATCTCGCTGGAAGTATCAGCAGCAATGAGAATCCGCAGACTTCGTTGACAGTGGATCGAATTTCGGGGTTGTTTATTAGGAATAGGAGCATCAGCCACGATTCGCCTGGTATAATCGAGGAATCGACAGCGAATGCCGTTGAGGACGTCAGACATTAGAGGGGAGGAGCTTGCCGACAGTGTTTCTTTGTCGGTCCTCCTCTCCCTTCTTTGCGTTGTATGGATACTCCAACGCTTCTTTCTGCCCTTTCTTTACACTTGGTGGCCATTCCTCGCTGCTGCTTGGACAGCTTTCGAGGTAACTGTTTTGTTCTCATGTTCCCCCAGGAAACTCGACCTGTCTTTTCAGATGTCTGCCCATGTAACAGAATTGACGCATTTATTTTTTTAATACGGTGGCACACATCTGAACGGTTCGAGCTATCATGGCGCCTGACTTTCTTACTCAGAAGTTTCTAGATACAACACCAATTCTCCATGATGTTGTTTTAGTATTGTTTTAAGTTTCTAGCAGACGTCTGCAGTCGATCACATTGAATCGGCCATGCAATCTAGGGCTGCATACTATGGGTGAGTCAATTGAATTGAACAGGATTGTGTTCTCGAAAATTGTTTGTTCCTCACAGTCAACATTTTGTGAGTATGCTTTTGTGAGTGAATTTTTGCACATAATCTCTCTATTTTCTTACAACTAAAAATGTAATAAAACGTGGTTCCCGAGTTCATAACTTTATAGTTATAAGTGAGACATCAACGAGTCTCAGCCGTTCTTTCTTGGGTTAGAGAGAGCGTTCTGGTACGTCTACTCTTAAACTTTACTGTTCTTGGGTTAAGTTAATGCACATGCGCTCCTCCTACAATTTAATATCAGAAATTAACGTAAGGTGAGCCAATCTTTTCAGCCCTTATTACATGAGCAAAAGACCTAAATAATAAAAAGGGGAGCTCTTGAGAGAGCTTCATGAAAGGTCAAACAAAAAAAGGGGGTTAAATTTACATGATGGAGGGAAGTAGTGGAATTTACCTGAACAAGTTTTTGCTTATAGGGTTTGGGTGACTCTGAAAAGTGCATGTCCTCTTGTTTGAGATTACTTTGACATTGCCTTACATAAGCAATATTGTCCATCAATTCAAGTTTGATTCAATGTTGGAGATCTTTGGTAGGATAGAGACTTTTTCAAGTCTTTAATATCGTAGATAAATTGAGCAAGATGGCCCATTTCATACCCACACAAGAGACGATAGAAGCTCCATAGGTAGCGGAGTTGTTTATCCCGCATATCTTCAGATTGCATGGGTTACCGACATCTATAGTTTCAGATAGGGATGTTCGATTCACAAGACACTTCTGGAAGTTTGTATTTGATAAGCTGAAAGTGTCATTGAAGATGAGTAGTGGTGATCATCCTGAGATAGATGGTAAGATCGAGTGGGTCAACCAGATTCTAGAGGACATGTTAAGAGCATATGTGTCTGAGAGGTAGATAGATTGGGATAGTTATTTGCCACTAGTAGAGTTTGCTTATAACAATAGGCCTCATAAGATGACAAGAATGTCCCCTTTTGAGATGAACTATGGCGTGAATCCCACTGCTCCCAATACCATAGGAATGCCAAAGAAATGTCCTAGTGCTTTGGAGTTCTTAAGAAACCTCCAAGCAAATTTAGAAATAACTAAAGCCAAGATGTAGCAAGTGGCTGATAAGGCAAAATCGTATGCTGATAGGAAGAGGTCTCCTAGATCATTTGAGGAAGGAGACAGAGTCTTTCTTTAGGTACTAGCTAGATCTACTTCACGATCCACAGGGAAGTGTAGTAAGCTTTCACCAAGGTTTTGTGGACCTTGCAAGATAGTAAAAAAGCTAAGTGATGTTGCATACCGATTAGAGCTTCCTCCACATTGCAGAGTCTATCTAGTGTTTCATGTTAGTAAACTTAGAAAGTATATTTCTAAGGAGGATAATCTAATAGAGGGTATTGTTTCTTTGCAGGAAATTGATAGCACAAATCATTCTCCAGATAGGATACTAGATCGGAGACAAAAGGTTGAGGAACCATGTCATCCAAGAGTATCTAGTAGCCTGGAGAGGGTTACCACTTTCTGACTCTACTTGGGAATTAGAAGCTCTGGTTCACAAGTACTTTCCCTCATTGATCATTGAGGACAATGATCTTTAGAAGGGGGAGAGAGTGTCAGACATTGGTCCATAGGGATCATTCCATGTGTGTGTGGTATAAGGGCAAGCCATAGCCAAGGTCCCAAGCTTGGGGGATATCCTAAGGTATTCATTAGTAATGGGGATGAGTGTTGCATGATGCCCACATGGCGGCACTAGACCATTCTAGATCATTGCTATTTTTAGAATACAAGAGGGTATAAATGGATGGGAGGAGAGTTGCACACACATCATTCAAGTCTTTCTTACAACGGTGGTAGGCTGCATCTTGCTCAACCAATGTATGCATGAGCTACCAAGCATGAATCAAAAACCACTTGTGGACACATGAGTGTCATAGCATCAAGCCAAGTTAAAGTCATAAAAAGAATGTAAATCTGGCTGTAGTGATCCTCCGTTGGGATAAAACAATCCAAGACCTTGCTAATAGAGAACAACATCAAATGCATCTCAAGCATCTTGAAGAATCAACCGTAAACCTGTTTCCATAGGAGTGGCAATAGGTTTGTAGTCTTCAAGCAAACTGAATATCATGCGAGATAATGCATAAGTAAATCAAGAGTCCAAGAGCTTGCCAATAGAGAACAACATCAAATGCATCTCAAGCATCTTGAAGACTCAACCGTAAACCTGTTTCCATAGGAGTGGCAATAGGTTTGTAGTCTTCAAGGCCAGAACGATGCAGTAGTGTGTCAATATATTTAGTTTGTCACAAAGCTATTCCACCATCAACCTGCATAAGCTGAATGCCCAAATAATGATACAAACGTCCTAAATCTAACATCTCAAAAGAGGCATGCAAATGAGCCTTAAAATCAGCAATATGCTTCTCATTAAGAAGAGTGCGGAGCATGTCATCAACATAGACAACAATGATCAAAAGCACATCATTTGTACTCTTAACATATAAGGTGCTCTTAGTTGGATTGTTCTCAAAACCATGTGCAATCAAGTAGGCATGTATCTTTTCATAGCAGGCACGTGGTGCGTGCTTCAAACCATATAATGCCTTTTTCAACCTGCACACTTTGTTTTCATGCCCTTTCTGTACAAAACGACAAGGCTGAAATACATACGCTTCTTCATGTAAATCATTATTCAGAAATGAAGTTTTAATGTCCAACTGATGTACATTCCAACCATGATGAGCTGCAAGTGCATAAATGCTACGAACGGTAGTCATTCGGTATGTGGGTGCAAAGGTCTGAACTAAATGAATACCTCTTTCTTGAGCATAGCCTTTTGCAACAAGCTTAGCCTTATTGTAGCGTTTCCCCGATCACAAGATATCCTCAATCATAAGCTTTTGGTCACTCTAGAATAGAAGAGGAGAGAAAAAACATAGAAATTGCACAAGATAAGAGAAAATCTGTTGAGGAAGAGTAGATAAGATTATGACTTCGAGAAAGGGAAATTTTGATATTATAGATGTGAATCAATCGATACAATAGCTTTGGAAAATAACTTCTTGACGAAGCCTCTACCTCTTGACCACCCCGAGCTATCACAATCTCATTCACACTTTCACTCTGAATCAGACTCTCACCCTCACTCTCACTCTCAATCACAAGGTAATTCTTTGATTTTTAGCTTTTTTTCCCTCTTTGATGAGCAAGTCTTCTTAAACAGAGTTGATCGTCGCCCAAAGAAGTGTACGAACCACCAAATTTAGAAAAAGCCGACTCTTTGCAAAAATTTCGCAAAAAAAACATGGGCTTGTAGTGGTGCTTTCTTTAGCGGTACCTCTTCAAAAATAGAAGAAAAGCACAAAAAAGACATATCCGAAGACATCCGTAATTATGCATGACAACACGTGTGCTTTAAAATCATGGATTTGAATAGAAATAGAGAAGCTCTCTTTTTTTTTTTCCCCTAATTTTTTTAGTTTTTATAAGTACGTGGGAAACGGCACTTTTCCAAGTCGTGTAACTCAAAAACAGGGAAGGATTAGCTAAAGCTTGTGAGAGACACTTTTATTCAATTTTTCGATATGACAATAGTATTAGAGACAACCTAGGTCCAAATCCGCCTCCAAGTATCACTTTTGAGCCCTGCAAGTTTAGAAATTCTAGAGAGAGAATAAAATCAAGGCGTTTTCTTACAATGAACTAAACGAAGAGCTCTAAACGAGGTACTTAAACCCTGATTCACAGACACTTTTATTCTCTTATGCATGCTCTACCTTTCTCTCATACAACATTTCTCTTAATTCTTTCATCTTCACATTCAATTTTCAACTAGAAAACATGATCCGCACAAGGTCTAGAGAGAGAATATAAAACTTGTCATCCCAAAATTTTGGCTACATGCATAAAATGACCTAATTGTTCATTCTAAGCATTATTCCCACAATGTAATTCGGAAAGTTCAAAATGAATTATTTCACTATCAAAAGGCCTATTACATTAATATATGTCAACTACACCGTCATGCTTATGTTTCAACTTGTATACCCATTTAGTGCCAATGGCCTTTTTGCCTGGAGGCAAATCACATAAAGACCACGTACCATTCTTCATAATAACATCATATTCTGATTGCATGGAAGCCATCCAATTTTCTGAATTTGGGCTTCATCAAAAGAAACAGGCTCATTCTTATCACAAAGACTAGAGGCAGCCATAGTATAGAATCTGATGCAGAAGAAGCACTATGAGAGCTTGAATGAGTATGATATGACATAAGTGCATCTAATTTGCTATCTTGCAAAGTCTGCACCAGCCATTTAGGCATAGTTTTTGCCTCCTCTATATCGGCCCTCTCATCAACAAATGCATCATGTATATTTGCAGCAGAAATGGAATGATCTGCATCATCATGTGAAACGTGTAAAGGTTGAGAAATTGCCTCATTTGGACAAGCACTTGACTGTCCACTTGTAAAAAGAGGAAGCAAAGTGTCATATATGTCTTTGGAGCTAACTGAAGTCTCCTTAGTACATGGAAGTAATGGCTGAATTGCATCTTCCACAAAAGCAACATTAGGGCTAACCAAAATGCGTTTAGTTTGTGGATGGTACAGACGACAACCTTTGCTTTCATAACTGTACCCAACAAAAATACATTTTACTGTGCTATCATCCAGATTTTTGCGTTGTTTAGGCACTAACGCATATGCGAGACAACCGAAGACATGCAGACGAGAAGTAGATGGCTTACGACCATGCAAAGCCTCATTTGGAATGATAGACTGCAGCGCTTTGGTGGGACACTCGTTGAGTACATATGCTCCACACATAACAACCTAAAGCGAGAAGCTATGTGCTAACGCCTTACTTTTGACCATAGTGCCCAACATGGTGGGAAAATAGATAGTTAGATAGATAGATAGATAGATAGATAGATAGATAGATAGATAGATAGATAGATAGAGAGAGAGAGAGAGAGAGAGAGAGAGAGAGAGAGAGAGAGAGAGAGAGAGAGAGAGAGAGAGAGAGAGAGAGAGAGAGAGAGAGAGAGAGAGAGAGAGAGAGAGAGAGAGAGAGAGAGAGAGAGTTTTTATGTCTATTGGGAGGCCGAACTCGGCCTATGAGACAAATCGATGTACATGGGTGTATCTTCTGTCAATCGGAAAAGATAAAAGTGCTGAAAAAACTGGTAAAGCTGATATAGATCTCCGTAGTATGCATGTGGAGATACCCATGAAAATGGGGGGTGTATGGAGTGCGATATCTATGATAGTCTATATGCAAAAGGGTAGTACAACAAGCATGAGAATGCATCTCAAACGACTAACTAGCTCCATCTTGTGCTAGTGGGCGGGTGTAAGATGTGATACATAGGTGGAGGTGGAGTCAGGGCCACCCTGATGGCTGTAGCAGGATTAGCAATCATCTGGGATCGTCTCTCCTCCATGGCGCGATGGTCACAAGCTTGGATCTCCGCAATCTGGTGTCGTTGAAGTCTCGAGGCCCGATATCCTATAGCACGAGGTCGTCTCCTAGCTTGAGAAGTATGAGCTTGCTGAATAGTCACCCCTTTCGGTGTGTGAGCTGAGGGGGGGAGGGATGCTGCACGTCGTGGAATAAAGAAGTTAGTGAGCTGACTCTGTCTCCCTCCTGTATGGGCTGCTATAGTAGGCTGGAGTAGGGAATCTCTGTGACTCTGTATCTCTAGTAAGAATCGCCCGGCCTGTTGTCGCTGGTCTCTAGAGTCCATGATCTCTCGGAGGGTGGGCTGCCCTGTAAACAGTCTGGTATTTGTCTCTGATGTCATCATATGCGCTACATCTGCAGACAAAGTACTCCTCATCCTCCATCTCTACTCTGCATACCCTGCATATCCGCTGCCCTCTAGGAAAGTATGCGGCTTTGCCCGTCTCAATCTCTAGTCAGTGTGATGAGACTCTCCGCTGACCAATCGCTACCCTCGAGCTGTGAGGCATGTAAGTATCCATGTAGCATGGCCGCCGGATAAAACCGTCCGCTAGTATGTCTAAGAACTGGTCTCGATAGTGCGATAGTCTCGATCCCATGTGTGGTGTGTGCCATGTCTGACTAATGTAGAGCTGCCAGAGATCCTGTCTGAGCACAACATTCCTCTTACGATGGGAGAGGTGGATGTGAGGTGAGTCTGGGTCATACTGAAAAGGTGGCAATCTGTCCATATCAAGTCCATGACTATCAAACCAAACTCTAACTTGAGTGTACCAAGCTCTCTCATATCCTGACTCTGATATCTGTGTAGATGCCTCAAAAGCTCTGTGTGTGAGTCTGTCTGTAGGGAGCTCCCTCATCCTCTGAATAAACCAGATAGTCTTGAATACTGCATCTACTACCATGGGTGGTGCAGCTAGCTCTGCCCTGATGATGTCATGTGGCACCGACTGTTTCCCGCGAAATAATCGCGAGATCATACGTATCGGTGTCCTCTCGATCGCACTCCACTGGGTGACTGTGAGGCTTGGGGCCCAAACTGTCGCAACATACATCATAGCCGGTCTGACTAGTGTGTCAAATAGTCACCCCTTTGTGCAGGGCTCCTGGAAGTGTGTGTGGTGACATCTCCGCTCTAACATGGCTAAAGCGGCATATCCTCGTGCGAGTCTATCGGTGGCTTCCTGTCTCATGCTGAAGGGGCCAGGCAAGCTTGCGAATGTGACTCCGAGGTAGACAGGAAGTGACCACCTCATCCTCACCATGGGGGAGGTGTGGAAGATCATGACCTTGGTCTTGCCAAGGTTTACTGTCAAGCCCCTTTGTGTACAAAACTCATCCAGGGCATCCAGGTGGCGTTGTAATCCCTTGGGTGACTCTGAAATCAATACAATGTCATCGGCATATAGTAAAATGTGGACATGTGTACCTGTGAGGTCTGCACCCTCTCCTCCAGCTCGGAGAATGTGGTCCTCAATCTCGTCGATGTAGAGACCAAATAGAGTGGGGGAGAGTGGACAGCCTTGCTTAACACCGATGGTGCTAGCAATGGCCTCAAACATACCTTCAGGACACTGTAGCCTCCCAGTTACCTACTTACTCATATGAGGGACGGGAAGCCAGGACGGCAGCCGTCCCTTGAACACATGGCATAACAGCGTTTCATCCTTGGGACGTGTCCCTGGGACGCTTTTATGTGATGACTGGCATTCGGGACGGGTGGGGACGGACTGCCGAAGGCGGGAAAAAAATTTGCCGTTTGGATTTGAAGTTTAAAGTTCAATTTTTTTAAGGCAGCTTTGGCGCCCAATGTGAAGGGTTTCTAGAAGTTTCTTAAGCCACAAGCATAAAAGGCCATCATTTCAGCTCATCCAGCCATAAGTTCATTTGGAGCTTTCATTGCAAGTATCCCTTGTGTGTGAAAGCTTGAGCTATCTTCACCCTTGCATATTCAAGGGCTGCTCTTCATCCCCTCAGCCCTCTCTTCATCATTCTCTCCTCTCCTCATAGTATTGTCTTCCCCTATGGCTTCTTCATTGCGAACAAGTGCATCGAACAACAAGAGGAGACATCCTACAAGCAAATGGACATGGTGGGAAGAGGTGGACTCTCCCGTATCCGCGGGAGAAGGAGGTGGTGCAAGGCCATGGAGTTGCAAGCTATGTGGCTACAAAAGAACCGGTGGAGCAAACAAGGTGCGTGCACACTTACTTCATGAACGTGGACATGAAGTAAGATTTTGTTCCGCAATCACTTCGGAGAAGAAGCAAGAATTGCTCAATAACCTTGCTATTAGTGATGCCCAAGTTCATGCTCGTCGTGCCTCACAAGCTCCCATTGACCCGACATCATTTGTGAAGTCTTCTATGCCATCGATTTCAAGAGCATCATCTTCATCGGCTCCGGTTCGTGCTCCTACTCCTACTCACACTCCTACTCCTCCTACTCCCTCTTCCACACCATCGGGAACGCCCTATGTACGTCAATCACGTCAACAAACACTCCATGAAAATTGGAACCCCATATTGAAGGAGGAGGTGGACACGACAGTGGCACGTTTTTTTTACCACGATCACATAGCTTTCAATGAAGCACGGTAAATATTGAATCTTGGTTCTATTATTTTGTTTCAATCTTTATTTTTAATTTGTTTGGCATAAAGCAATAAATGCTAATCTATGTGGCATGGACCATTACTTATCAATGTTATTGTTTTATGATTTATCTTTCTTGCACATATCACCATATTTCAAAGACATGGTCAAGAAGATAGGTGAGTATGGACCACACTATGTGCCTCCATCTTCTGAGAACTTGCGCACCACTTTACTGGAGAAAGAGAAGAAGCTTGTTGAAGCTGCATGCGAGAGCATAAAAAAATCATGGGAAAGAAATGGAGTTTCGTTACTTGTAGATGGCTGGAGTGATATTCAACGACGCTCTATCCATGGAGTGGTGGCTTATTCTCGCGGAGAGATGTACTTCATCTCATCACACGATGCATCCGAGACAGGGAAGACAGCAGGTGTACTTGCGGCAGAGTGGGCAAGTGCCATAGAGATTGTGGGGCCATCAAATGTTGTTTGCATTGTCGCAGATGGAGAGCCAGCAAATAGAGCTGCAGGTACAATTATTGAAAATCTATATCCTCACATCATTGTTTGCTTCTGCATGGCCCATTGTTTAAATAATATTCTCAAAGATATTGGGAATTTGGATTGGATTTTGCCTCCCATTAATGAGGCAAATTCATTGGTTAGTTTCATCAACCACACACGTGTGAAGAATGAATTTAGCAAGAGGTCTACTCTTGCTTTGCTCAAGTATTCAGACACAAGATTTGCATACAATTTCACTATGTTACATAGAGTAGTGAAATGTAGTGGTGTCTTGCGAGGGCTCTTATTGAGCGACGAATTCGCGAGGATGCCAGAGGCTTCTACTTCGACAGGAAAGTATTTTAGAAGATTGGCGGATGATGCAACATGGTGGGAGAACATTTCTCACATTGTGGATATTGTTCATCCACTTGTGCACTTACTGAAAGTTGTGGATTCCATGGAGCCATGCATAGGTAAAGTGTATGTTATGGATCGGACAATTGAGTCACTAAAAACATTGGTGAAGGACAATGACAGGTATGAAGAAATTGAATCTATTTGTGTTAGCAGGTGGAATGCATACTACTCCCCACTTCATGCCGAAGCATACATGTTAGATCTAGAATTCCAAGATAAAAAGCAATATGTAGATCCAGAGGTGGCTAATGGATGGAGGATCATATTGGAGAGGCTTATCCCAGATAGTGCAACTAGAAGACTTATCAGAGATAAGCTCTCCAAATACAGGACCGGGAAAGATGCTTCATATGCATGTGCAGATGCCCAAGAGGATAGATTACGTGTTGGTGCTGCCTTGTGGTGGGAGAACTTTGGTTTTGATGGTCCGGATCTTCAACAATTGGCCATTCGTATACTTAGTCAGGCTTGCACCACGAGTTGCCTTGAGCAACTATGGAGTATGTATGGACATGTATCCTCTAAAAAGAGGAATAGACTTGGTGTGCATCGTGCTAGTGATCTTGTGTTTGTCAGTGCTAATTTGAGGATGCTTCGGAGGATTCGATGTGTGGAAGGAGATCCTTTCAGAGAATGGGAGGTAGAGCAAGGGTCAGACCAAGTGGCACATGAAGAACATGAAGAAGTAGAAGCCACTAATTGTGTCGCAGAAAATGACACTACCCACTTGGATTCTCCATAGTCATTACATTTATCATCTATGCTGTAGTTTCTACATTTGTCATTTATGTTCTAGTCAGCTGCAGCCTTCCATATGTAGTCTTTTTGCCGATCGATGATATGTATTATGATCATTGATGTAACATTTTGTTCTCATGATGTAACATCTTTTTGGTATGATTATGATGATGTATCCACACTATTTGACATGGTAGTATACATATGGCTTGTCACTTGTCACTTTTGAATCTTGAGTAACTCTAAAATTTGAATGTGCTTCGTACATGTGTATTGTTTATACTTAAAAAACATCCTTTTTTTAATGGTTTTCTTGTTATCAATCATTTAATATGTTAGCAAATTCATTTTACATGACTTTCATATGATTATTTTGAAAAAATCAGCATTATTTTAGTGCCTTCCCGGGGACGCGTCCTCGGGACAGCCTAGGCATTGTCCCCGTCCCGGGGACACCACCGTCCCCGTCCCGGGGACACCACCATCCTCGGGACCCGTCCCCGGGACCCGTCCCCGGGACCCGTCCCCGTCCCCGTCCCCGTCCCCGTCCCCGTCCCCGTCCCCGTCCCCGTCCCCGTCCCCGTCCCCGTCCCCGTCCCCGTCCCCGTCCCCGTCCCCGTCCCCGTCCCCGTCCCCGTCCCCGTCCCCGTCCCCGTCCCCGTCCCCGTCCCCGTCCCCGTCCCCGTCCCCGTCCCCGTCCCCGTCCCCGTCCCCGTCCCCGTCCCCGTCCCCGTCCCCGTCCCCGTCCCCGTCCCCGTCCCCGTCCCCGTCCCCGTCCCCGTCCCCGTCCCCGTCCCCGTCCCTGTCCCCGTCCCCGTCCCCGTCCCCGTCCCCGTCCCCGTCCCCGTCCCCGTGTGACTTTGGGCCCAAATCATCCCTGATGGTAGTCCCAAGATCTGGAGGCATCGGAAGAGCCTCTCTCGTGGCACTGTATCAAAAGCTTTGCGGAAGTCTACAAAGAAGCAATATAGTCTCTTCTTCCGCATCCTAGCCCCATTAATGAGGCAGCGCAAAATGAAGATGTGAGAGAGAGAGAGTGCACTATGCACACACTCATGCATAGTACATGCATGCATTGAACATTCATACACATGTCACACACATATTACATACATGATACTACACATACATGCTACACACAATGCATACATACACACACACAATGTACATACTACACACACATATTACATATATACTACACACATAATGTACATACATAGTACATACTACACACAATACATAAGCACACTCACATAATGTACATAAATAGTACGTAGTACATACTACACATGTCACACACAATAGTAAATACATATATATACATATACACACATAATGTACATACATATTACACACACATATTAGATACTTACTACACACATAATGTATACTATGGACACCAAGTTAGTAGTTACCTAATACCAAGTTCCAACTTCAAGGTAGACTGTAGTGGGCTTGAAGATAGTGGACTTCATACAGGAGCATGGAGGAGATGGCATTGAGGTACGATGATGATATTGTTTTGGTCTCGGAGTCTCCAGAGGGTCTACAACATCACTTACAGAGCTTAGACGATTTCTGCACACATAGAGGGCTATCAATGAACTTGGGTAAAACCAAGGTTCTGATCTTTCATACATCAGCGCAGGTGAGGAGACAAAGTTCTTTCGCAGAAGAAGGCGGATCCATTGAGGTAGTCAGCTCATATGTATACGTGGGCGTGACATTCACACTAGCCTTCGGGGCTTTCTCCATGTCTCAGGCAGCTTGAGATTGCATCACACAAGGGTATGCAGCATTAGCTTTTATGGAGAGGCAGTGCCACCATGCATACTTTTAGGAGCCCCGCACAAAGGGGTGGCTCTTCGACAGTTTGGTTACCCCAACACTCATGTATGGAGGAGCCATATGGGGGCTAGGGTTATCAGCATCAGTATGGACAGCGGTGGAGAGACCACATGTTCTCATGTTTGCCAGGCTCATCCGCAGCAAACCCTCGATACCCCATGATATCATATGGGTAGAGCTTGCTACACCACCGATGCTAGTAGAGGCACTCTTCCAAATAGTATGCTTATTACACAGGATTCATAGCATGAATGGAGAGCGCATTACTTACAAAGCTTTCGAGGCATCACGCGACATGGCGCTTGCAAGGGACACCTCATGGTATGCACAAACATGAGATTGGCTGGCCCACCATGGACTTGATATAGACATACTACCACGAGTATGGTATGATTCCCACGCCCCCACCTACTCGCTCTCCCATCAGGAGAGGAATAGGATCATACGGCAGGAGATATGGCACATACATACAGAGGACATGGATCAGCCCGAGGGATCCATTGCCACCGAGAATGCTCTACTATCGTGAGCATTTCCTACATATCTAAGATCAGGGCTTCATTGAGACCCCACGTTACATGCAGACATACCTATCACACCACTTCCACGTCGTCATTGGGCAGCGTCGAGTTTCATCACACGAGCTCGAGATCGAGAGAGGTTGGGCCAGAGGAGTCCCCCGAGAGGAGAGGTGGTGCCCAGTGTGCCATACAGAGATAGAGAGTGAGGAGCACTTGATTACGAGATGCCCAACGTACTTAGACCTACAAGCACAGTTCCATATTGAGGAGTCACTCCACTTGTGCATGGCCATCGGAGACCAGCGGAGGATGGGTCGCATCATCATGGCAGCATATGAGAGACGATAGCAGATACTACAGCGCACATATTACTTAGGAGACTATATGAGAGACGATAGCAGATACTACAGCGCACATATCAGAGACAGACAAACACCCAACAGACTATTACTTAGTTCTTTCCGCGACTTGAGCCATGTGAGACAAACCAACCTTCTAGAGGCATATGGCTCACACTCGAGCAGGCAGCGGCACAGAGTGCGACGTAGGCCAGGTAGGACAGTGTACTGACGACCATGACTGCATCATGAGGACATCTCTCGCGTCAGGATAGCCCACGACCACATGATGGAGCATCGGCACACCACTACCACTTGGGTCGCCCTCTTGCGGGAGGTGTTGAGTCCACCGCCGATGTACCTGATAGTTCACCCTCCGCCACCCATATGTACTAGTTAGGGTATACATATTCACTCCCACATATGTCCCCATGTAGTAGGTGGCCATTTTCTTCGGAGTCAGAGCCACGCTCCCCCATGCACGACTACTTCATCTCCACTACTCCATCATTGCTAGGTACACCATCATCTTGTTGTTTTCAGTCTACATAGTTCTTTTTTGTAGTGAGTGCTTTTCTTTTCATCGAAACATAGAGATGACCACAATTGTACATGATTTTGTCTCATAGGCCAAGTTTGGCTTTTTGGTAGATGTTAATATGACTTTCTTTCTTTCTTTCTCTCTCTCTCTCTCTCTATCTCTCTCTCTCTCTCTATCTCTCTCTCTCTCTCTCTCTCTCTCTCTCTCCCCCCCCTCCCCCCCTTCCCCCTTGGGGGTTGGATTCTTCAAAAAACACTTGGAATAAGGCTCCGAATGAGCCGTTTCCACCAACAAAAAAAAAAAAAAAAAAAGGAACAACTCACACACCTGGAAAAAGTTGCCTAAAATGGAGTTTCTAGGTGAGGCAGTTTCCCAAAAACAGTTGTTCTGTTTCGGGGCCCAAAAAACGCCGTTTCTGGGTACTATGCTTTTGACCATACACCTCGCGATCTCCATGAGTGACCTGTTCTTCCTTTTAGAAACTCCACTCCATTGAGGTGTATACGACACTTTACACTGATGTGTTATCCCACGTTTAGCCAAAAATGCATTAAAATCAGAAGACATGTATTTCCCCCCTTGATCAGAATGGAGAGTGCCCATTTTACATGTTGAAAGATTTTCAACCAAAACCAGAAACTGTTTGAAGCACATAAACTATTCAGATTTTACTTTCAGTGGACCCCATGTTCAGCCAGAAATGCATTAAAATCAAAAGACATGTGCCCCCCCCTTGATCGGAACGAACGGTGCCCATTTTACATGCAGATAGATTTTTAGCCAAAGCCAGAAACTGTTTGAAGCACATAAACACTTTGGACTTTGTTTTCAGTGGATACACCCATGCATGCCTAGAAAAATCATCAATAAAAGTCATGAGGTAAAGGTAGTTCCCAAAAGAGGGTGTCTTCATAAGACCACAAACATCACTGTGAACAAGTTGCAATTTTTGAATAGCTCGAACTGAACCATCTTTTGGGAAGGAGGAATGCTCCATTTTGCCCAAAATACAGCCTTCACAAACATGTTTAGAAGGTGCTTCAAGTTTGGGCAGAGAGGACACCATTTCAGATTTCTGCAAGCGTAGCAAACTAGCATGATTCAGATGACCAAATGGTGCATGCCAAAGCTTTGCATCTGACATAGCTTGAGAATCTTGAATTGCACATGCCCAATCATTCACAAATTTTGCATAATCTATGAATGTATACAGCCAACGGCATAAAATGAACATTGCCATTTGACAGATCATGAATTGCACATGTGTCATTAGCAAATTTCACAATCAAGCCGAACTTGGCTAATGTTGAAACTGATAACAGATTTTTCTTGATTCTTGACACAAAGAAAGCATTTGACAATGTGAAAGAACTACCATTGGCAGTAGTCAAAATGATCTTACCAACTCCCATTACAAGATAGGAGGAGTTGTTAGCGCATGTGATAGTACTCCCTGTGGGGGTAGGCTCACGTGAAATGAAGAAACTGCGCTATGAGGTAATATGTTTGGTTGCCTCGTTGTCAAAGTACCAAGCATCTGAGGCTATTGCAGGCATACATTGTTCATGAGAAGATGGGTCATAATTGCAAACAATAGTAAACGGCCATTCTTCATTCTGCACAAGATTAACAAACTTTGTTTTAAGTGTTGAGGCCTCTGCAACAACCATTCTGACCTCTTTTTCTTTGTGTCTTCTGCAACCAGTTTTGGAAAACTCTTCATGACATGATCATTTCCTTTAAATATTCGCAAAATAATTTCTTCTTTTCCGTTTTCTTCTCTTCTTTGTCTTCTTTTTTCGACTGTGCACAATTGGCGGATTTCTGTTTACTAGTAGATGAGCTCCATTTTCCTTTGCCTATCTAACTAGCTAAGAAAGCTTGATTTGCTACACACATGATGGACCTCTTCTTCATGGACTGATCTACCTACAACAAAACAGAGACCAACTCCTCAAATGTTAAGGCATTTGGATTGCGTTTCATCATCGACCGAACAGTAGAAGAAAAACTTTGATATGAATCCCATAGAATCTCCTTCATTCATATGGTCACTCTCCAACTAGTCTCGGAGATAAGCAACACGAGCCTCATTTCTTGCCTGGTATAACTGTAACCTAAGCATCCTTTGCTGTTTTGCAAGCGCAAATATTAGGGATAATGACATGTTTAATAGACAAAGCTATCAATGCATGTGCCTGAGCATCTCTGCCATTCCAAGGAAGTTGCTCTCCAGTAGGTGCATAAAGAACCGAAGCACAAACTGAAACCTGAAGATCATCATCTTCAACGTCGTTCGCATCACCTTCAATAACTGTATCTGCAAGTGTAGTAGGTCGTTTTTCAACACCCTGCACAATATTCCACAGTCCTTTTGTGATCAATACATGACGCATCATGTATACCCATAATGGGTAATTGGTACCATCCAACTTATCCTCAATCGCCAACATACGGAATATATCATTGCTTTCCGCCATGGCCACTAACTAAAATACCCTGATGTAGAAAAATGATTGTATCTCAAAAAGTTGAACAGAATTACCCTCTCGAGCTTCACTAAATCTGTAGTAGACTTTGAGCCGTTAGTAATGGCAAACCAAAACCTGTATATATGTTTGGTACAAAAGGACGAAATTGCACGCACAGGCGTTGCAATAGTGCTTTCGGAGGCCGAAATGAGCTCAAATCAAAATTTCGGCACCACATAACAAAGTTGTTTTGAACTTCTAATCGCCCTGAGTATGCTCACCAATTTTCGTGCAATTCTGAGAGTGTGGTCAGAGGGGTGTTGACGACGCCTTAGATGAAGCGATGACCTGCATTGATACCAATTATTGGAGTGGAGGTCTGTGGAAGCACGCGAAAAGCACAAGGAAGAAGAAGAAACTTGGAGCACAACACACAATACTGAATGTATTACCAAGTGAATGTACAAAGATAAGTAACCCGTTTGGGTTATAGGCGTATAGACAAGCTTGAAAAAAAAAACCTTCTAAAGGGGGAAGAAAATGCCTCTTCCGTCCGAAGTACGTTCACACATCATCAGTACCGAAATATATCAACATCTAGACCATAGACATGTAAATCATGTAGATACAAGAGGACAAGTGGAGAAAAAAAAGAAAAAAGAAGATTTCCAAAAAATCCGCCACGAATCACATTACTATGAGATTTAGTCTTTTTTTAGTGATTTTTTTTTTTGCATGCTTTTTAGCAAGCTCATAAGAATATATAAGCACCATCATAGTAGGCATGGATCATCAAGCTCTACCATAGATTCTTCAAGCTGTTCACATCGAGGGTTTGTGAGAAGACTTTGTAAGGACTTTTGTGATTCTAGAGTTATTTGTGGAGCTATTTGCTCCTTTGCCAATCTCTTGTGTACATTGTCTTTATTGTCTCTTTCGATTCTCTCTCTATATGAATTGTGGGACCTCAAAAATCCAATAGTGGAGGCCATCAAATTTTTTGAATTTTCACATTCTTATAATTTATGATTCTCAACTTTGTAGCTTAGAAGAAATTGTATATATTCTTGTAATAAAGGGAAGAGTCTTCCCACACGAACCCTAGAAGATAACTTTATGGATTTTTTTAGTTTTTAGTATTTTTGGAAATTAAAAAGGAAATCCAAAGGGGCACATGAGAGGTCCACTATAAAAAGGCCCATCCCTTGACTCATTGTAACCTTTTTGCCAATGAATAGAGAGAGTTTCTTCTTCTTATAAAGTTAGTGCAACCATCTTTTGAGTGTGATTTTTGCATATTCTTGTGTTTTGCTTCCCATTGTGTTATCTATCATTGCTCTATGCCTTTATGACCATTTTGTGTTTTTTTTTTGAGTTTTGTTTTTCAAGCTTGACTGAACATGAGTGGGTAGTTTCCAGGCGCCTCTCATTTTGCATATTCTCGTAAATTGTTTTGTTAGCTTTGATTTGAGCTATCCTATGCATGATTGCATTGAGTAGTGAGCGAGATATGGTGATTTTTATTGTTCAACTTTATTACAACCATCTCGTTCTTGGTGCCATCAACTTTGGGTGTCCATCATCTCTCGTCCATCACATGATCATCCTTTAATCATCATTTATTTGTTGAAGAGATAATTCCGACATTCACTCTTTATTAGTTACTTACTTTATCTTTAGTTCATTGCTGTGAGTGCATATGCATTTTGTAGTACCCTAATTATACTTGGGATGCTTGCCATCTAGCTTTATTCTTGTACTCATTAATTTTTCAGGAGATTTGATGGATTCCGAGGAGAAAGAAGCTCTCTCTTGAGTCTTCATTTTGTATTTTGTTAGAAACTTGAGAGCTCACTCCACGTTGTCGGCAAGCTCACTCTCATTTCATGGTCTACTTATTCTCTTGAGTCTCATACTCTTTTCAGTGTGAACATATGTTTAATTTTTGTTCCCGCATATGTATCTTCTACATGGTATTAGAGCTCTAGGTGTTGGTCAACTTGACAAAGGTAGTGGTCCTTGTGGATGCATTCTTTAAGTAGTGGTGTTCACGAGGTGCGTTCTTTAAGTGGTGGTGTTTCATTGTCAACAAAGAGGAGTTTTTGATCATCAACAAATAGCTTTCAAGTGTTTTTGAAAGCTATTTGCCCATTTTCTCATCCTCCCACCCTCTTTCCACCTCTCTTTCCCAAGCTCCGAGCCTTATCCTTGGAAAGCTTTGGTGGATCTTTGCGATTACATTGGTGCTATTCCCTCTTTTTTGTTGGACTTCGAGGTGTGTGGAAGCACGCGAACAACACAAGGAAGAAGAAGCTTGGAGCACAACACAACATTGAATTGCCAAAATGAATGTACAAAAATAAGTAACCCGTTAGGGTTTTAGGCGTATATACAAGCCGGGATTAAAAAACCTCCTAAAGAGGGAAAAAAGTTCCTTGGCAGTCCTAAGTGATGCGGTGATCAAGAAGCTGGCACTCATGTATAAGGAAGCGCAAAACTATGTGGAAAGAGCGGTGAACTGACTCCCACATATAGCCCTCAATCCTCGGTAGACTCCTCCTCGGGCTCTCGTGTGTTTGTGTCAAGAAGATCATGTCTCTGCCCTCCATCACTTCCTCGAGGCGTCCTGGATGTGTCCACAAAGATCCATTGCAGTTCCAGACTGCAAAGCGCACCTCTTGCTACGCTGTTTCATAGGCCGCGAATCCCTAGTCAATTGGTCGTCCATCGATGATGACACGACCGTCTCTGTTTAGGGCACGATGTCCCTCCCGTCGGGCCTGGAGGACACGCCACATGCATGCGCGTCTGTGCTCTACCTGCATTCGTGTGAGGTCATCATCCAAATAGATCGGGGTGCCCGGTGTAGTGCGTAGTGCCGCTTGTCGTCTGAGGAAGTCTCTCCTCCTTGCCTCATCCGAGAACGGAAGGATAAGTGCTCTGCTCCGCGTAGTGTCTCGTCCTGCTCCCCAGAGTCTGGTGAAAGGAAGAGGCTCATCCGTGCGGTATCCAAGTAATGTGCACAAGCGATGCCCATCCTGGTCTGGTGATCCGTCTTCCTCTGTGAGGCCAGAGACACGTTCTTCTCCAAGGCTGTTACTTTTGCTTAAAGAGCGACGACTCGGCGGGTAATCCCGTTCAATCCAGAATCTCTTTCTTTTTTATGTTTCCCTATCAACTCTCGAAGGGTATGCTCTAAGGTGGCCAATCGTTCCTCCAACTTGGGAGCCATAGAGAGAGAGAAAGAAAGAAAGAAAGACTTTTTAACGTCTATTAGAGGCCAAAATCGGCCTATGAGACAAAACATATACATGAGTATGATCCAATCCACTGTGATCCAAAACGAAAATAAAGTGTGAGTACTGCAAACGGGTATAAAAGGAGGGATAGTAGCTGGCATCAAGGGTGTGGGGTGCTATGGGTATGCACTCTATATGCTCAATGGGTGAGATACAAATATGATATGCATAGGGAGGGGAGGCTCGATGGTATCACAACCCCCTAAATGCCTGGAGTGGGTGTAGGATATAATGCATCAGTGGGTAAGGCATCATGGCGATCCTCAAAATGCTCTGGGAGTCCAAATCGATAGGGGTGCGCTGCTGACGTCTCTGTATCTCCATGTCATGGCGTGCGTGAATCGCCTGAATCTCTCTCTGATGTGGACAAGCTCTCCGGACAAGGGGTCTCGGTCGTCGACGCTGTCGTCTAAGCTCCTCTGCTATGTGTAATGTGACACCCCGCATCAAGCTTGGCCCTCGAGTGTATGTGGGTCTGAAAAAATCTGTAATATAAGTCTGAGGGGGTGGGGGCCAGGTGTATCTCCATCTGCTGCTGGAGGAGTGATGCGCGGCGGTGCTGGAGCTCTACTAGGAAAGGACCTAGAGGGCGCTGGTCCTCTGTCCCCAATAAAGCCCTGATCTCTCTGGGCCCCCTGAAGAGCTTTGGGACAAAACGAGAGAAAGAAAGAAAGAAAGAAAGTGATATCAACGTCTTCGAAAGGCCAAACTTGGCCTATGAGACAAAACGATGTACACTGTAGTAACCTTTGTGTAGAAATAAAACGGAATAGTACTCACTACACAAAACTGTGTAGGCTGAAAAAGGCTGGAAACAACCCGAGGATAGTGTACCAGGTGATGGAGAGGTAGTGGGGATAATGTAATAATGTAGTGGTGCATGGGGAGATGTGGCTCTGACTCTGCAGATAATGACCACCTAATACATGGGGGCCCATGATGGGAGTGAATATATATATCCTAACTACAGATAATGGATGGGGGTGGATGGAGTATGTGATACATCGGTGGCGATCTGAGTGTCTCCTAAAGGAAGGCTACCCAGGTGGTGGTGGTGCGCCTGTGCTCCATCATGTGGTCATGGGCCATCATGATGCGTGAAATATCCTCCTGGTATAGTCGTGGTCTTCGGTATCCAGCTGGACGGACTGATCTAGTCTCTCATATGCTCCCGTGAGGAAACGTCCCAACCTCTGTTGGTCTCCAGTGGTCATGCACAACCATAGTGACTCCTCTATGTGGAACTGTGCTCGTAGATCTGAGTATGCTCGACATCTGATAACAAAGTGCTCCTCGCTCTCTATCTCTATATGGCATACTGGGCACGACCTCTCCTCTCTAGGGACTCCCCTGGTCCGACCACTCTCGATCTCGAGATGATGTGATGAAACTCGAAGCTTCCCAATGAAGACTCGGAGGTGGTGTGGTAGGTATGCTGCATGTATCGTGGAGTCTCGATGAAGCCCTCGTCTGAGGTCTGTAGAAAATGCTCACGGTAGTGAAGCATTTTCGGTGGCAATGTACCCATGGGGCTAATCCATGTCCTCTGTATGTATGTATGCCATATCTCCTGTTGAATGACCCTATTCCTCTCCTGATGGGAGAGCGAATAGGTGGGGGCCTCTAAGTCATACTGTAGTGGTGGTAGTCTGTCTATGTCAAACCCATGGTGGGCCAGCCAATCTCGTGTCTATGCGTACCATGAGGAGGTCTCTCCTGCTAATGCCATGTCACGTGATGCCTTGAAAGCTCGATAAGTGATGTGCTCTGTATCCATGCTCCGGATCTTGTATAATAGGCATACTGTCTTGAACAGTGCCTCCACTACCATCGTTGGTACAACGAGCTCTGCTCTGATGATATCATGTGGTATCGAAGGCTTCTTGGGGGGGGGGGGGGAGAAAGAAAGAAAGAAAGAAAGTCATATTAACGTCTTCTGGAGGCCAAACTTGGCCTATGAGACAAAAACCATGTACAAGTGTAGTAACCCTGTGTAGAGGATGAAATGAAATAAAAGGTATATCGCGACACAAAGATATATATAAAGCTGGAAAAGGATGGGGAGATGTGGCTCTGACTCCGCAGATAGTGGCCACCTAATACATGGGGGACATGTGAGTAAAAGTGTGAGTAAAACACCCTAGCTACCGGTGAATGGGTGGAGGTGGGTGTAGTATGTGGTACATCGGGGGTGGTCTGAGTGCCTCCTGAAGGAAGACAACCCATGGAGTGGTGGTGCGCCTATGCTCCATCATGTGGTCGTAGGCTGTCCTGATGCATGAGATATCCTCCTTATATAGTCGTGGTCGATGATATGTGCCCCTGCGTGGTCGGCGCCGTGCTCTCTGTGCTGCTGCCTGGTGGAGAGTGAGCCCTATAGATGGACCTCTCTGATGTAGCTCAGCTCGCTGAAAAAACTCGGTAATGGTCTGCTGCGTACTCACCCGTGGCTGATGTGTGGGCTGGAGTGACCGATCTCGCCTCTCGTATGCTGCTGCGAGGAAGCGTCCCAAGCGTCGTTGGTCTCCCATACTCATGCATAACTGGAGTGTCTCCTCTATCTGGAAGTGTGCTCGTAGGTCTACATATGCTGGGCATCTGATAACAAAATGCTCCTCACTCTCTACCTCTGCTGCCCAATGACGACTCGAAGCTGGTGGGGTAGATATGTCTGCATGTATCTCGGAATCTCGATGAAGCCCTCGTCCGATATATGTAGAAAATGCTCACGGTAATAGAGCATTTTCGGTGGCAATGTATCCCTAGGGCTCAGCCATGTCCTCTGTATGTATGTATGCCATATCTCCTGACGAATGATCCTATTCCTCTCCTGATGAGAGAGAGAGTAGGTGGGTGCATGTGAGTCGTACTCTAGTGGTGGTAGCCTGTCTGTGGTGGGCCAGCCAGTCTCGTGTCTGCGCATACCATGAGGAGGTGTCGCCTCCTAATGCCATGTCTCGTGATGCCTGTAAAGCCCGATAAGCAATGCGCTCTGTATCCATGCTCTGGAGTCTGTGTAATAGGCATACTGTCTGGAATAGTGCCTCAACTAGCATCGGTGGTGCAGCAAGCTCTTCTCTAATGATATCATGTGGTACTGAAGGCTTGCTCTGGATAAGTCTGGAAATCATGAGGATCTGTGGCCTCTCTAATGCTGTCCATACTGATGTGGCTAATCCTGGTCCCCATATGGCTGCCCCATACATGAGCGCTGGTGTAACCAAAGTGTCGAAGAGCCACCCTTTTGTGCGGGGCTCCTGAAAATATGCCTGGTGGCACCGTCTCTCCATCAAGGCAAGTGTTGCATATCCACGTGTGATGCGGTCACGGGCTGCCTGAGACATAGAGAAGACCCCTGATGCTGCTGTAAATGTCACTCCCAAGTAAACATATGATCAGACCACCTCAATGGGTCCACCCGCTGCCGTGAACAAACTATGTCTGCGTACCTGTGCTGATGTATGAAAGATCATGACCTTGGTTTTACCAAGGTTCACAGATAACCCTCTGTGTGTGCAAAAGTCATCTAGGCCATGTAGATGATGCTGTAGACCTTCTGCAGACTCTGAAACCAGTACAATATCATCAGCATATAAAAGAATATGGACAGTGGACCCACGTACCTCAATGCCATCACCCCCCTGCTGCTGTATGTAGTCTACTATCTCATCAATGTAGAGACCAAAGAGGGTGGGTGAAAGAGGGCATCCTTGCTTCACCCCGATAGTGCTAGCAAGTGGATGAGATAAGCCCCCCGGACATCTGATAAAAGAATATGGACAGTGGACCCGCGTACCTCAATGCCATCACCCCCCTGCTGCTGTATGTAGTCTACTATCTCATCAATGTAGAGACCAAAGAGGGTGGGTGAAAGAGGGCATCCTTGCTTCACCCCGATAGTGCTAGCAAGTGGATGAGATAAGCCCCCCGGACATCTGACTCTGCCAGATACTCTCTTGTATAAGGCATAGATCCCCCATATCATCTCCTCTGGGGCTCTGATATCAAGTAGTCGTCTGAAGAGTCGTCCCCTGGGAACGGTGTCAAATGCTTTGCGGAAGTCCACAAAGCAGCAATATAATCTCCTCTTCCTCACCCTTGCCTGGTCGATCAGGCATCTCAGAGTGAAGATGTGGTCAATGGTAGAGTAATCTCGCCTGAAGCCTGCCTGTCCTGGAGCCCTGATACCCTTCCTCTTAGCGAGAGTACTCAACTCAGTCTCCAGTACCGCCCCATATAACTTGGCCAATATAGGGCCAATCATGATCGTCCGGTATGTAGCTGGATCCATAGTATCTCCTGACTTATGAATGGGCACTATGGTGTGCTCAGTCCATGAGTCTGGGAACCCTTCAACCAGTGCACGGTTGAAGAGGTGGGCAATGAGCGGTGCAAGGGTCGTGCCTCCGTAGATGAGGTGCTCATCCTGTAAACCGAAAAGGTCATGGGCCTTGCCATGCTGTAGACGGGCAATGGCGCGTCCCACCATAGTGGGTGTGAAGAAGTCAGATGTAGTAGGACGTGAGCTATGTGGTCTAGGAATGGGGGGCTGGTCTGGGATCTCGTATAGGCTATGTGCATAGCTATGCCAAGTGCTCGGGTCTCGGATGGGTGTCTGCTGTCTCCTCTCTCTCAAATGTCGCCATGCCACTGCACTGTCTCGACTCATGAGTAAATGATAAATATCCCAGTAGTGTCTCTCTTCCCAATCACGCCGTTTGCGGCGAGTAAGGCTCTGCATGCGACGCTGTACCTGTGTGTGTGTAATATCCCCTCTATGCTCTAAAATGCGTAGGTGCTTCCGTAGCTCGCGACAATCTTCATCATACCAGCGGTTCTGAGGCATGGAACCTCTGCGTGGAGGGTTTATATGTGTGCGGTGTGGGAAACTGCAGAGAGCTGAGTCGTGTAGGATGGTGGTGAACTGTGATGTAAGTGTGTCCAAGGGTGAGAGTGGATTGAGGGAGAGTAGGCGGGTGTGTAAATGGTGTGCATAAACGTGTGAGAGCTCATGTGTGAAGTGTATCGTGATGTGTGTCTCAGTGGGTGAGGGAGGGTCTAATGGAATAGGAGATGAGAGTGTGAATGTGATAAATGTATGGTCAGCACCAAGTGGGCGTGGTCCAATAGTAAGTGAGGTGATGAGTGAAGCTCCAGATGTGGTACCCAAAATGTAGTCAACCGTGCTCTCACCTCCCCCGTGAGGGAAGCAAGTAAGTCTGCCCGAACCTGGCCAGCGATGCATCCCGTTATATATAACGAGCTGATGGCGGCTGCCTAGCTCAAGCAGATGTCTTCCATACCCTGTGGTGTCCTGACCCATATCTGTCGATACTCTACTGGAACTCATCTCCTCTGGGTCTCTGGTCCTCATGAGATGTGGGTGATCCATATCGTATGCATCGCACTGATGTGACTGAGTGCGTCCATTGAAGTCCCCCATAAGGAAGACTTCACCTAGTGTGCTATAATGTAGTATGTCATCTGAAAGTGCTATGTATGGTGAGTCTCTGTCTCGGATCGGTCCTCCAAGATCCTGTCCTGCGTATCGAGATCCGCTTGGAGGGAAGTAGCATATAGCAATGTAAATCCAACTCCCCTGTGCTATCTCCATGCGGACCCACATGAATCGTGCCTCCTCATCTCTCCCTATAATATGGATCCGGCTCTGTATCTCCTGTCTAAATACGATGGCCACCCCTCCCGACCCTCGCGCTGTACTCTGTCTCGTGGTGTTCCTAAATGCAGATTCCCAATGAAAACCTGCAATACGAGGTAGACCTCTCTCTGGGCTCTCGTGGGTCTCTGTGATGCAAGCAAAGTCATGAGTGTCTATGATCTCTTCCAATCGGTCTGGCCGTGTCCAAAGTGCTCCATTGCAGTTCCAGACTGCTCCTCTGAGTGGTGACTCCTCTGAGTGGTGACTCCTCTGAGTGGTGACTCCTCTGAGTGGTGACTCCTCTGAGTGGTGACTCCTCTGAGTGGTGACTCCTCTGAGTGGTGACTCCTCTGAGTGGTGACTCCTCTGAGTGGTGACTCCTGATATGGTGTTGCCTCATAGGCCACGTATCCCTATTTGATAGGGCGTCCGTCAATGAAGACTTTACCGTCCCGGTAGAAGGCCTTCTTTCCCTCTCGTCGGGCTTGAAGAATATGTGGCATACATGTCCGACGGTGCTCTATATGCATTCTCGCGAGATCCTGGTCCATATATAAAGCTCCTCCAGGTAGTCCGCGTAGTACTGGTCGTCGTCGGAAGAAGGCGATACGTGTATCCTCAGAGCTCATACGAAGGATGAGTGCTCGTGGTCGGGACGTGTCTTTACCAACCCTCCATGCCTCTGTGAAAGGCATGCTCTCGTACCCCAAGCGTCGGCAGATGTCAGTGGCATCTGCATCCGGTGATGTGCCTTCTGAGAGCCCTGTAATCCGTACATGCAATCGGCGTGTGTGTCGAAGTTTTTCTTCCTCGAGTGTGTCCTGGACTCTAGAGAGCTCTTCTTTCCGTGCCTCTTCACTGACTTCTTTCTTGACCCTCTTGTGAACAACTTCTACCCATGTCTCTCGAGTGGACTCCACTTCTGATCTGATTTCCTTTTTGAGCTCTTCCTTGAGTTCTTCCACTTCAGAGATCTCTCCTTCCTCTTTAACCCTAGAGATCTTCATGTGAACAATCTCTTCTTGAAGGCGGTGGATTTCAGCCTTCAATTCGTCTCTCTCCTCTTTCATGTCTTTGATTTGATCTTCAAAAGCTTTAAACTTCTCAAAAGCTCTTCTCATTTCTTGATTTAGTGCTTTGTCTGCCTCCTTTTTTACATCTTTGATAGCTTTACTGATCATCTCTTCCACTTCTTTTTTCTCTAACCGTGCCATTCTCCTCTTCTGTTTATGTGTGCTTTTTAACTCAGATAAACTGTTGTCTTCTTAAAAATGCCGTCAGAGCTGCTGTACGTCAGCCATGTCAGAACACGTCAGAGGCCTCAGATCTGTACGTCAGAGGAGTCAGATCAGTGTGTCAGGGGTGTCAGATCTGCGCGTCAGAAACGTCAGACCAGCGCGTCAGACCAGCGTCAGACCAGCAGCGTCAGACCAGCGCCAGACCAGCAGCGTCAGACCAGGGCCAGACCAGCAGCGTCAGACCAGTGTCAGATGTCTCAGCGCGTCAGATGCGTCAGCGCGTCAGAGAGAGAGAGAGAGAGAGAGAGAGAGAGAGAGAGAGAGAGAGAGAGAGAGAGAGAGAGAGAGAGAGAGAGAGAGAGAGAGAGAGAGAGAGAGAGAGAGAGAGAGAGAGAGAGAGAGAGAGAGAGAGAGAGAGAGAGAGAGAGAGAGAGAGAGAGAGAGAGAGAGAGAGAGAGGGGGGAGGGAGGGAGGGAGGGAGGGAGGGGGGGGGGAGGGGGGAGAGAGAGAGAGAGAGAGAGAGAGAGAGAGAGAGAGAGAGAGAGAGAGAGAGAGAGAGAGAGAGAGAGAGAGAGAGAGAGAGAGAGAGAGAGAGAGAGAGAGAGAGAGAGAGAGAGAGAGAGAGAGAGAGAGAGAGAGAGAGAGAGAGAGAGAGAGAGAGAGAGAGAGAGAGAGAGAGAGAGAGAGAAAGAAAGTCATATTAACATCTTCTGGAGGCCAAACTTGGCCTATGAGACAAAAACCATGTACAAGTGTAGTAACCGTGTGTAGAAGATAAAATGAAATAAAAAGTATATCGCTACACAAAGCTATATAGGGCTGGCAAAGGCTGGGGAGACCTGGCTCTGACTCTGCAGATAGTGGCCACCTAATACATGGGGGGATCCAAAATGTGAATAAAACGCCCTAGCTACTGGTGATGGGTGGAGGTGGGTGTAGTATGTGGTACATCGGTGGTGGTCTGAGTGCCTCTTGAAGGAAGACAACCGAGGGGGTGGTGGTACGCCTATGCTCCATCATGTGGTCGTAGTCAATCCTGATGAGTGAGATATCCTCCTGATATAGTCGTGGTCGACGATATCCGCCCATGCGTGGTCGGCGCCGTGCTCTTTGTGCTGCTGCCTGGTGTAGCGTGAGCCCTATAGATGGACCTCTCTGATGTAGCTCAACTCGCTGAAAGAACTGCGTAATGGTGTGCTGGGTACTCACCCGTGGCTGATGTATGGGCTGTAGTGACCGCTCTTTCCTCTCGTATGCTACTGTGAGAAAGCGTCCCAAGCGTCTCTGGTCTCCCATAGTCATGCACAACTGGAATGACTCCTCGATCTGGAACTGTGCTCGTAGGACTAAGTATGCTGGACATCTGATAACAAAATGCTCCTCACTCTCTACCTCTGTCTCGCATACTGGGCACCACCTCTCCTCACGAGGGACTCCCCTGGACCGACCCCTCTCAATCTCGAGCTGATGTGATGAAACTCCGAGCTGCCCTGACGACTCGTAGGTGGTGGGGAAGGTAGGTCTGCATGTATCTCGGAATCTAGATGAAGCCCGTGCCCGATATATTTAGAAAATGCTCGCGGTAGTAGAGCATTTTCGGTGGCAATGTACCCCTAGGGCTCACCCATGTCCTCTGTATGTATGTATGCCATATCTCCTGACGAATGATCCTATTCCTCTCTTGATGAGAGAGCGAGTAGGTGGGTGCATGAGAGTCGTACTGTAGTGGTGGTAGCCTGTCTATGTCAAAGCCATGGTGGGCAAGCAAGTCTCGTGTCTGTGCATACCATGAGGAGGTGTAGCCTGCTAATGCCATATCACGTGATGCCTCGAAAGCACGATAAGCAATGAGAGAGAGAGAGAGAGAGAGAGAGAGAGAGAGAGAGAGAGAGAGAGAGAGAGAGAGAGAGAGAGAGAGAGAGAGAGAGAGAGAGAGAGAGAGAGAGAGAGAGAGAGAGAGAGAGAGAGAGAGAGAGAGAGAGAGAGAGAGAGAGAAAGAAAGAAAGAAAGAAAGTCATATTAACGTCTTCTGGAGGCCAAACTTGGCCTATGAGACAAAAAACCATGTACAAGTGTAGTAACCCTGTGTAGAGGATAAAATGAAATAAAAGGTATATCGCGACACAAAGATATATAAGGCTGGAAAAGGATGTGAAGACGTGGCTCTGACTCCGCAGATAGTGGCCACCTAATACATGGGGGACATGTGAGTAAAAGTGTGAGTAAAACACCCTAGCTACTGGTGAATGGGTGGGGGTGGGTGTAGTATGTGGTACATCGGGGGTGGTTTGAGTGCCTCCTGAAGGAAGACAACCCATGGGGTGGTGGTGCGCCTATGCTCCATCATGTGGTCGTAGGCTGTCCTGATGCGTGAGATATCCTCCTGATATAGTCGTGGTCGATGATATCTTCCCATGCGTGGTCGGCGCCGTGCTCTTTGTGCTGCTGCCTGGTGGAGCGTGAGCCCTATAGGTGGACCTGTCTGATGTAGCTCAGCTCGCTGAAAAAATTGGGTAATGGTCTGCTGTGTACTCACTCGTGGCTGATGTGTGGGCTGGAGTGATTGATCTCGCCTCTCGTATGCTGCCGCGAGGAAGCGTCCCAAGCGTCGCTGGTCTCCCGTGGTCATGCATAACGGGAGTGACTCCTCTATCTGGAACTGTGCTCGTAGGTCTAAGTATGCTGGGCATCTGATAACAAAATGCTCCTCACTCTCTACCTCTGTCTCGCATACTGGGCACCACCTCTCCTCACGGGGGACTCCCCTGGATCGACCCCTCTCAATCTCAAGCTGGTGCGATGAGACCCGGAGCTTCCCAATGATGACTCGAAGGTGGTGGGGTAGATATGTCTGCATGTATCTCGGAATCTCGATGAAGCCCTCGTCCGATATATGTAGAAAATGCTCACGGTAATAGAGCATTTTCGGTGGCAATGTATCCCTAGGGCTCACCCATGTCCTCTGTATGTATGTATGCCATATCTCCTGACGAATGATCCTATTCCTCTCCTGATGAGAGAGCGAGTAGGTGGGTGCATGTGAGTCGTACTGTAGTGGTGGTAGCCTGTCTATGTCAAAGCCATGGTGGGCCAGCCAGTCTCGTGTCTCTGCATACCATGAGGAGGTGTCCCCTGCTAATGCAATGTCCCGTGATGCAGGAAAGCCCGATAAGCAATGCGCTCTGTATCCATGCTTCGGAGTCTGTGTAATAGGCATACTGTCTGGAATAGTGCCTCAACTAGCATCTGTGGTGCAGCGAGCTCTGCTCTAATGATATCATGTGGTATTGAAGGCTTGCTGCGGATAAGTCTAGAAATCATGAGGATCTGTGGCCTCTCTAATGCTGTCCATACTGATGTGGCTAATCCTGGTCCCCATATGGCTGCCCCATACATGAGCGCTGGTGTAACCAAAGTGTCAAAGAGCCACCCCTTTGTGCGGGGCTCCTGAAAATATGCCTGGTGGCACTGTCTCTCCATCAAGGCAAGTGCTGCATACCCAAGTGTGATGCGGTCACGTGCAGCCTGAGACATAGAGAAGACCCCTGATGCTTCTGTAAATGTCACTCCGAAGTAAACAGATGATCCGACCACCATACATCAATGCGGGTGTCACTAGCGTATCAACGAGCCACCCCTTAGTCCGGGGCTCCTGAAAATGTGCCTGAAATCAGCGTCTCTCCAATCTTGCAAGTGCCGCATAGCCTCGCGTCAATCTATCTCTCGCTGCCTGTGCCATGGAGAATACCCCTGTGTTGCCCGAGAAGGTGATACCTAGGTAGACGTAGGAGTCCACTACCTCGGTCCGTCCTCGAGCTGCGGTGAAGAAGGTGCGATGGCGTACTGTCCTCGAGGTATGGAAGATCATGACCTTGGTCTTGCCAAGGTTCACTGTGAATCCTCTCTCCATGCAAAAGGTATCGAGTGCCTGTAAATGTGACTCCAACCCCTCCTATGACTCTGAAAGCAGGACAATGTCATCAGCATATAATAGGATGTGTACTGGTGTACCTCTGAGGTCTCCTCCTAGCCCTCCTTCTCGCTGTATATACTCCGTGATCTTGTCGATGTAGAGACCGAAGAGAATGGGTGAGAGAGGGCAACCCTGTTTCACACCAATGGTGCTAACAAGGCTGTCTGATAGGCCGCGGGGGCAGCGCACCATGCCTGTGACTCGTGCATACAAAGCGTGGATGGCCCATAGCATGTGTGATGGTAGCTGCAACTCCTGGAGTCTCCGTGGGAGTCTCTCTCGAGGGACTGTGTCGAAGGCTTTGCGGAAATCCACAAAGCAACATTATAGTCTCCGCTTCCTCGCCTTCGTGCTCTCAATCAAGCAACGAAGTAAGAAGATGTGGTTGATGGTGGAGAAAGTGCGGCAGAAGCTTGCATGGCCGGGTGCTCTGATCCAAGCTCCCTCAGCGTGTGTACTAAGCTCTTCCTCTAGTACTGCCCCATAGATCTTGGCCAGGATGTGACCTATCATAATAGTCGTATAGTTCCCCGGGTCCATCATATCGCTGGACTTATGGATAGGCGCAATGGTATGCATAGCCCACGTGTCTGAGACAAAAATCAATGTACATAGGTTGTGTCTCCGGTCAATTGGGAAGACAAATAAAAAGTCATGCTGATACAAGGAAATCAAAGTCTCCATAATGTGCGACTGTGGAGAATCCATAGGAGAGGGGGATATATGGAGTGCTATCCCTATGGTAGCTTATATGCAAGAGGGTAGTACAAATATGAGAATGCATCTAAGTGACTGACTATCTCCATCCAATGCTCATGTGTGGGTGTAGTATGTGGTACATAGGTGGAAGTGGAGTCAAGGCTGCTGGGATGATTGCAACAAGATCGGCCATCATCTGGCCCGACTCTGCTCAGTGCCTCGAGGGTAACAGGCTTGGATATCCACAATTTGGTGTCTGTGAAATCTGTGTGCCCGATAGCCTGTGACGTGGGATTATCTCCTAGCTCGAGAGGTCTCTGCCGGCTGCTGGAGAGTCACCTCTCTCTAGGTGACAGATGGTGGGGGGCCTGGTGCTTGTTGTGGGGTGAAGAAGTCAGTGAACTGTGTACGTCTCTGTCAGATCAGAGTTGCTGTGATGGAGTGGAGAAAGGCATCTTTGTGGCTGTGTATCCCTAGTAAGAGTTGTCCTAGCTGATGACAATCTCTGGAGGCCATGATCTCACGAAGGGTAGGCTGTCCTGTAAATAGAGCCTCGTATCTGCTCCTGATATCATCATATGTCATGCATCTACATAGTACATACAAAATGCTCCTCATCCTCTATCTCTACCCCACATATCTGACAAATCCTTTCCTCTTTGGAAGTGTTTGTTGCACTGCCAGTCTCAATCTCTAGTTGGTGTGAATCGTGATGAAACCCTTAGCTAGCCATCTGCTACCCTGGAGCTATGAGGCAAACGTCCAGTGTTCCTCTCACTGAGTGATAGGCGAATGTGGGAGAATTCGGGTCATATTGGAAGGGAGGTAGTCTGTCCATATCCATTCCATGGCCATCAAACCATGCTCTAACCTGAGAATACCTAGCTCTCTCGTACCCTGACTTAGAGTTCTGTATTGCTGCCTCAAATGCTTTGTGTGCGAGTCTATCTGCAGGGAGTGCCCTCATCCTCTGAATGAAACATATAGTCTAGATAGTGTCTCTACTACCATGGGAGGTGCATTCATCTCCGCCTTGATGATGTCGTGTGGCAGTGACCGTTTCCGCAGAATACTCGTGAGATCATGCGTACCTATGGCCTCTCCATTGCACTCCATTGGGTTGATATGAGGCTTGAAGCCGAAACTATAGCTGCATACATCATAGCTGGTGTGACTAGTGTGTCAAATAGCCACCCCTTCATACGACGCTCCTGGAAGTGTGCCTGATGACATCTTTGCTCTAACATGGCCGAAGCTGCATATCCCCTTGTGAGCCTATTTGTGGCTTCTTGTCTCATATTAAAGGGACGAGGTAGGCTCGTGAATGTGACTCCTAGGTAGGCATATGAAGTGACCACCTCTATCTATCTACAGAGTGCTCTATCTATCTACCGAGTGCTGTGAATCCTGCGACATTCTGCACCATAGGAGAGGTGTGGAAGATCATGACCTTGGTCTTGCCAAGGTTTACTGTCAACCCCTTCTGTGTACGAAAATCAATTAAGGTACCCAAGTGGCGTTGTAACCCCTGGATGGACTCTGAAACCATTACAATATCATTGGAGTCTAATAGAATGTATACATGTGTACCTGCAAGGTCTCCTCCCTCTCCGCCAGTCCGTAGGATGTAGTCCTCAGTCTCCTGGATGTAGGGCCCAAATAGAGTGGCAAGCCTTGCTTAACACTGACTGTGCTAGCAATGGCCCTGGATAATCCCCCTGGACATTGTGCTCTCTCAATCACCTGCTCATAGAGTGTGTAAATAGGCCAAAGTATAATATCCATGGTGGATCCCATTTGCAAACTAACTGTTAAAGCCAGAGCAATACAAGTACTAGATCAGCTGCTGTAGATAGGTGTGAAGTGTGTGGATACAGAGCGGGTTTCGACAAAGGCAAAATCACCCACCAAATGGTTATCATCCACTGATGAGGTGATGTATTTGAAGACATGCTGTAATGATGTATTTCGTGATGTAAGCTGTGATTCTGTTATGCAACAGTGTGCATACAATTTTGTGGGTTGGTCTTTTCCTTTTGTTATTTACAGGTTTCCAGTGGTATCCCGCAGACCCACAACAATAATAATTTGGTGGAATTCGACAGGTACTTACAGGAGTGCAGATTTAGTGTTCTTCGAATTGCAGTGAAAGGATCATTTGTGCTAGATTCAAAATATATGTACAATCGCATGCAGACTGACAGTCATTCGCACGTACAAAGAGACTCCCGTTACCATCTGTATACATGTATAACTTTAAATATCTTTGAGGATTAAATCATGATTGCTCCATATTATCATTGACCTTCTATCCATACTTAAATTAGTTCTCTTTGTTGGAGTCCTAGTTCTCTAGTGCTAGAGTCTTTTTCCATCAGCATTCATAGGCTTGACTATTCTAATGGGTTTTCAAAACGTTTCTTGGGGCACAATACTGCCATAATGGATACTTCAATGCAACAAGAAACGAGAAAATTGTGTCACAAGAAAGGATCATACTGGATCTGAATACACTTGTTGGTAGCTCAAGGTTCAATCAAATGAAAATGCGATAAGATTGTCTTTTGTGATATTGAACACTGAATAGCCGGGTGATTCCTTCAACATTTAGTGGGTGCTAATACTTTCATGCTAAAATGTAAATTTTGTAATGAGAAGTTTCTTTGGTCTCGTCAATATCTCTTTCCAAATATCCCTACTTATGCTTATGCAAATGAATAATTGAAATGTCAGTATTTGCATGGCATCTGTTGATATGAGTTGCCAGCCTTTTTCCCTTTTTGATTCCTTTTGTTAGATTCACAAACTTTTCAGTGTTATATCGTTTCTGGTTTCTTACATTGACAGTATGGGAGGCATAAACACAAAATGCTCCTTGGAGATCTGAGCAACAAGTGGAAGCGTCACATGCTTTACACTTCAGTATGTATGTCATATGCTACATCTGAAGCATCTATCGGTGTTTTATCATAGAGAGTATGATTATTTTTATAACTGTTTTCTTGCAGCCGGAAACGCCCTTGGAGCCTTGTGAATGGCTCAACAAGTTGATAGCAAACTTATGGCCAAATTACATGGAACCAAGGCTTTCACAGATTTTCTCTGTAGCTATGATGGTGAGACATCTTAAATATGGTTCTCTATCTTTTTTTCTTGAGATACAAAGGGTTCACTAAATATTTCTTTTTCACTTTTTCCACAAAAGAAAGTCAGTTATGTTTCACTACCCTTATCATGGTCTGCTGGCTAATTGATTTTTCATGGATTGCAGAAACAATTAAAAGGGAGAAAGACCCGTCCATTTGTATGTAAATCGATGCTTTTTGGGGGCAGCATTGGCTATTCATCAGACTGAAGCATTTCCTGTCTATGATGCAGCGAACTATTGACTTGCAGGAGTTTTTTCTTGGCATATCACCTCCCATATTGGCTATGCAGAAAACATTCTGGTCAAGTAAATTAGACGAGGTTGGTTTCACTTTCTTTTCGGTTTGTCTCTAGAACTGGGAGTGGAGAATATGTGCTACTGATCCAGTAGAAAGACACTACAAGCTTTATGACCTCTACATTCCTTGCACTCATACATAGAAGTCAAGGTCTTATCGGCGACCGTTTTTTTTTTCTTTTTCTGGTAATGAAATATTCGGTTGCAATCAAATTGAGCAGCTGACGTGTTCCTTTTTTTTAATTTGGTGATGTGGGTTCGAAGCAAGTCTTTCACATGGGATTTGAGTGGGAAACAAGTGATATGAAGGTGCTATTAGCAGGCAAGCTTGCAGGAGGCACGGCACGCTTCGTCATCAATAGTCTTTATGCTAAGGGTGATGTAGGGCATTTGTTGCCAACCTGTTAAATTGAAATATCATCAATGATGCATTTTTTTGAGCTGATTATTTTTCTCTTCCACTGGCAGATTCAGATTATGGTTATACTTGATGGTCAGGCTTTACTCTATTCTTTCACTAGTTGTCCTGAAATACGAATTGGCATGGCATTTGGGAGTGGTGGGCAATCAGTTCCAGCAACAGAACTGCCCTTAATTGCATCTTGGCTGGTGATGAATTTACATACACTGATATTCTATGTGAAAGAAGTGTTCATTCAGAAATAGTAAAGGTTCTGTTACCCATGTGCAGGAAAAGCTGTTTAAAGAAACTCTGGTGCGAACGATGGTTGAACCTCAAAGAAGATGCTTTCCATTACCTGCAGTGAGTTTGAAAAAACATGTGAGTGGTGCTGTGTTTTGCATAACAGTCATATCAGCAAGAAACCTAAAGCAACAAAGGCATTTCGCTACTGTTTTAAGTGGGACCTCATCTAGAAGTGAATCTGGTATTGTGTCAGAAGATTCATTGCCTAGAACGATAACCAGTTTCGTGGAGATAACACTTGGTGGGCTAACCAGGCGCACAGGTCTCTCTGAACATTATGGTTCTCCAAAATGGAATGATACATTTAATATGATTTTACACGGGAGTGAAGGTACAATTTGTTTCAATATTTACGAGCAAACCTCAAGCCATGTCAAGGGTGATTTTTGTGGCAGCTGCAAAATTCAGGTGACCATTTCTTTTTCCTTCAATATGTCTGTACAGACATACTTAAAAAAATCGTACGATTTTTTGAAAATAAAAATCGAAAAAATCGTTTGAGCGATTTAAATCGTTTTCTGCGATTTTTATTCAAAAAAATCGTTAAATTTTGCCGACGAGGGTTTTCACTTTTAGATGGCCGATCATATGTTTGCCATTTGCCTCCTTGTTTGAGTTTGCGCGCGAGTGTTTTCCTGAGCCTTCTATAGAGAGAGAGAGAGAGAGAGAGAGAGAGAGAGAGAGAGAGAGAGAGAGAGAGAGAGAGAGAGAGAGAGAGAGAGAGAGAGAGAGAGAGAGAGAGAGAGAGAGAGAGAGAGAGAGAGAGAGAGAGAGAGAGAGAGAGAGAGAGAGAGAGAGAGAGAGAGCCATCGATTTTCAGCCTTCGATTCAGCCATCGATTTTTCAGCCTTCTATTCAGCCTTCGATTTTCAGCCATCTTGAGCCTTGCAATTCGCCCTCTTGAGTCTTGAGCCTTGTTCTTAAGTGTTATAGATAATAGAAGTATAGTCCTAAGTGGCAAGCCTACACTAATATCTTTTGTGTCTTATCATCATGGGAAGAACTCCTAATGTTATTCGCAACCATGTGAAAGAGCTTGGCAAGAACACATGGCAATGCAAGTATTGCATGGGGGTTTACACGGGCACTGCATCTCGTATCAAAGCTCATCTCATTGGCTTAAAAGGTGGAGGCATTGCAAAATGCACTTCTATTCTTCCAAGGATTGTAGAGGAGCTAACTGCTCAACTTCAATTGAGGGAAGGGGTGGTTAAGATGCCAATTGATTCATCTTCATTGTCACATAGCAATGAAGAGCAAACCAATCCCATTGATGTCATTGATTATACCCCTAGTTCATCCAAAAGGCCCCGCACTGAGAGCATTAGCTCAGTGAGCATCTCTGAGGATCCTAGACCCAAGATTCTAGAGAGCAATATATTTGTGAAAGGTAGCATGAGGGCTGGAATACAAAAACATTCAAATTATAATATATAGATAAATCATAAGATTCAAGAATATTTTTCATTCTACACTCTATTTTCAAAATTCTAATATATTGTTTTATGAAAATATTGTGCTATGTGTAGATGATCCATCATTGCCATCTACTAGTCGACCACGGAAGTATTATTCGAGACGAGGTGGACGAGCCCGAGGTCGTGGATAGCGCGGTGGGACATCTAGTGTTCGTGATATTGGTGGCCTTGGGACTTCTACAAAGCATGCACATGATTGGGAGGAGTTATCGGCCTCGTCTTCTAGCGGAGATGATCTTGGCCCAGACGCTGCAGCGATTGTAGCTCGGTTTGGACATTCAGAGTCGGATAGTACATCATCATGGGCTAGTACATTTGATGAGGATCCCATAGATGATGACTCCATGGATGACATTCAGGAGTCATGACTCATGATTCATTAGACATCTTAGATTATAGTCTGGACTCTGTCATGTGATAGTGATCACTCTATGCTTTTTTGTATGACATTGCCACTTATTCTATGGTTTTTGTGCGTTCAGGCTTCAGCTATTGACATTCATGTATATCTTTTACTTTTCATCATTCATGTAATGAAATGTCATTGGTCACTATCTCATTCATGGTGTAAATTGCAATGTAGATATGATGTTCATGATTTACCATTCATTAAAGTTCTACGATGTATGACTCATCGATGTAAATTGTAATGATGTATCATGTAATGGGGAGGGGTTCTAACTTCTAGAGTAGGTATTTTATGTGTTTTTGGCACTAAATGTACTAGGGATTGTGCATACCTCAAAAAAAAATAAAAATCTCTCTTGATGAATAAAAAACCCGATTTTTATTTTTATTTTTTAAAACCTCTACGATTTAAACGATTTAAATCCCGATTTAAATCTACGATTTAAATCTCTACTTTGTACTATGTGTACAGATAATGAGAACATTGCAAAAAATCTGATTTAAGTTTTGGTACTGGATTAGTGTTAGATGTTGATTCTTTTACAAGTTATTCAAGAACCCGAGGTCGATTGTGTCTTTGACAAGCGGCTTGCTCTAGTGACTAGGGCCCAAGTTTTGGGCAGGGGGTTATGCTTGGAACACCTTACAAGGAAGGGTCTTTAGTATAAGGGCTATTGAAGAATGGTACCTCAACATTAGGAGTTTGAGATCTAAAAGGCGGACGAGATTTAAAAAGCTGACGGGTGAGTTGCATCCATCTATCCATTCATTCATTCCCTTAATTATTAGAGACAGGAATGCATTTCAGAATAATAGAAATGTATAGAATGGGAATAAGGATATGAGCACGCACAGGCATGCTTAAAAGTAAACCCAAAACAGTAAAAGTAGAAGGCTGTTAATTGTATTTCCTTTCTCACATCCACGCGGTGGTCTCAAATGAGGTACTTGGATACAGAAAAGGGCTCACTATGGCATATAAAAGTATTGAGCAAGCTGAAGGAAACCTATGAAGTAGCCATTGCAATGAAGAAGATTCACCACCCGAGGAAGTTGATGGCCTTGTGGCTAGAAGAAGTCAGTCTGTAGTGGAGCGCATCTCCTCTTTCGATAGCATATTGGATCAACTTGATCAGTTGTGGTTTCAAACCTTCAAGGTCGAGGGGAAAGTTATCTTCTTATTCATGATATCGCTAGAGGCATGGAAAGTTTTGGTGGTTTTATTGTCCTGTAGTTCAAATATCACCTTTGTTGGAGCATAAAGAGTCTCTAAGCTTGTGGGAAGTCCACAAAATAGCTTGTGGGAAGTCTCTTAGCTTTATCAACATGGCTAGATGGGGGTTATAATGAAAGGAGCTTTTTCCAAATGCACAAATAAAAAGCAAGACCATGGGGTGATTTGCTTCCAATGTAAGTAGAAAGAGCATAAGAAGCTTGATTGCAAGTCAGAGAAAGAAGAAGTAGAAGTACAATTTTGAGAAAAAGGAAGATGTCAAGAATAGGGAGAAGAGAAAGCTAAGGTAACTTTGGGCTCACAATCACAAGGATGTCAAACACAGAGTGATGACAACCGTTCACAACAGTCGATACAGCAAACCCTAATCTGAAATTAGGTCCTCTCTGATGTAGAGAAGCAGCAATGGTCACTTTTTGCAATGAAATGGTAGGTAAACACTTGGTTTAACAGGAGCACGTGACGAAACCCTGAATTGGGTGCTACAACTCTCCAAAATCGGCATGCACACTAGGAAGTGTGAAGAAGAACAAAGAGAAGTTTCCAAAAACTCCAAATCTGCATATACACCTTCAAACTCCTCTTAGCTCTTAACCCTAGAGCTTAAGCTTGTATAGCTTCAAGAATTGATACTTTAAGTGTGCCCATAAGCCCTCCTTTTATAGGTTTTAAAACCCTCACGAGAGGCATGCTGAAAAGCAACTTGAAAATCAGATCAAGCATAAAGCATATCGATTTTTGCACCAAAGATCCACTTATGTGCTTCTTAGGTTTTTAGTGGGTTGATTATGCATTTTGGTGCTTTTACATGGTCGTGTAGCTTTTGTGAAACTTTTAATCTGCTATTGGTACTTTTAATCTCAACCATTAAACAAATATAATGAAAAGCAAGTTCAAAAAAAGACTTTAGGGTTTGACTTTTGGCTGATTTTCTTGTGCCAGATGCTGAAGTTTTATATATCATTAGAAAGCTATCAATGAGAACTTTCTAATTGTGCAACAAAAGTTTTTGACCTTCTTTGACCAAATTTTGACTGAGTACCAAAATTAGGGTTGCTGGAGTTTTTGGCAAATTTGAGCATTCTAACATTGTTTTCCAACAATCCCCCTCTCAATGTAATAATGACATAAGGTTCAAATGTCTGTATAACTTTTGATGTCTGTCTCTCGACAATACTTTGGTAAATATGTCTTCTACATTTTCACTTGTAGGTACATAAGTTAGCTCAATCTGCTTTTTTGATACATGTTCCAAAATATAATGATAATGTACTTCAATATGCCTTGTGTTGGCATGATGGTGAGATTCTTTGCAATAATTATAGCGCTTTGACTATCTGAAAATATCTGCTAGATAGATGAACATGACTATCAAGATAACTCATAGTTTTTGTAACCAAATTGCTTAAAGTGTAGCTTTAAAGGTAGCTCTATACTTTGCATCACTTGATGAAGTAGCTTCTGCTTCTTCGAAAGCCACAAGATAAGGTAATCTCCAACATAGAAACAATAACCACTTGTGCTTCTTCTTGTGTCTTTGTCACTTGCCCAATCAAAATTTGTAAAACCTTTTAGTAGAAAATGCGGTGACTTTGGAAATACCATAGCATAATTCAAAGTTCCTTTTAAATATTTGAATATCCTTTGCACTGTTTTCCAATGAATTTCGAGTGGGTTGTGCAAGAACCTTGACACTTAAGAAACTGCAAACTGATTGTCAGGACGTGTATTACATAAATAGATCAAGCATCAAACTTCTTAACTATATAATGTAGTATCAAAAGGTTCTCAATCTACATCTTCCTGGAATGACACATTAACATATATAAGTGTTTGCATAGGTTTATAATCTATCATTTCAAACCTTTCTAAAAGTTTTTCAATGTAGTTTTGTTGTCTCATATAGATACAATCGTTCTTGAATTTCAATTCAATGCCTAAGCAATAATGTAAAATCAAGGTCACCAACTTTTCGCTTCTCAGCATAATAAGCTTCATAAGGACTGATAACTTTCAAACGCTTTTGTGGAAGACCTATAAGGAATATGATTGGTTGTGTGCATTGCATCAAACCAAAAACTAGGTGAAAGTTTCTTCGAGTACATCATGCTACACATCATTTCAACAAGTGTCCTATTCTTTCTCTGAGCTACACCATTCTAATCCGGAATGTAAGCAATAATGGGTTGACGAGATTTACCTTTGTCTTCAAGAAAAGACTTGAAGCCTTTTGACAAATACTCTCCTCCTCTATCACTTCTCTAATTCTGAATTTAGATTGGCTTTCATCTTCAACCATAGCTAAGAACTTTTTGAAAGTAGGGAAGACTTCTTATTTTCCTTTCGGACCATAACCCAAGAATTTCGGAAATTATCAATAAATGTTATGAAATACCTGAATTGTTGAATGGAATATGCTCGTTCATTAACATTTGAATGTATGATATACAATTTCTTGGTAGTTGTGATGTATCCATGCTTCTTGAATGGTAGCTTGTGAAGCTTTCCTTCAAGAAATCCTTCATAAGATTCTCCATCATTTGCTAAAGCAAAATTGGGAAGACTCTGCAGTGAACCCTGATATATAATGTGCTTGATAACTGTTATGGTTAAATCTAGCATGTCATAGCTTCATGTTCTCCATTCTTTCTCTCTACAAATTTCAAAACCATTCTGTTTAGCAATATAAGCAATAGTGAGTTGATGAGAGATTTCTTTGTTTTCAAGAAAAGAATCGAAATCTTTGTTGGAAATTTAGTAGGCCCATAACAAATTCCACAAGTCCCATAGGTCGAAGATCTACAACATAAATTCTAGTATCTTCTCTAAATTTTCTGAATATACTGAATATGAGGTAACTTTTCCAAACTTAAAAAACCTCATTCCAAGTCTCCAACGTCTGCGACAAATATTCTTATACCTCAAGAGTTAGATAAAGAAGAAATATACTTCTCTGCAACTTGTCATATACCAAGTAACTCTGTATTGACACTCCAATAATTCTTTGAGGGAACATATAAGCTGCCTACTCAAAAGCTTGAACTAAAACATAACTCATACACATATGAGTCAAAACATATATCTACTGCTTTTCTTTCTCTCAATGCAATACTTTGTCAAAACCTACTAAAACATGACCAAGTGTAATGCAAAACAAGAAAGTGCCTCTTCTTTAGACTATCTTCTTCATACAAGATGTTCTCGTAGACTTCTCTTTGGATGTAGAGGATAAAATTAGGAAAAGTATATGGAAAATATAAGAGAAAAGGAAGTCTTACTTTCCCTTTGGAATTGTTGGACTTTCTTTTTCTGCATCTTTCTTCCACCTATGTCAACATCTTTAAACTTCTCTTCCATACCTTTTGTTCTCTTCATTTTGAAGTAGCAGGCACTCTTATCTTCTTCAAATGAGTTTTTCTCTTCCTCTAGTACTAAGAAAAAGAGACAAAACAAACATGGTGTACAAATGGAAGTAAATATAGAATCATGTTTTATCATCTCCTCATATCTCCTCATCATCTAAGCTCCATCTCCTCATATGCTCACTGAATTCACCAACCTTTTCCTTAAGTTGGCTGAATGCTGGATTACATTTCTAGGTACAGAATGTGATCAGGAAAACTTCCAACCAACTTACAACACAAGGTTGGCTGAAAACAAAATTGATCTGATCTCCAAATTTGTCTGCTTAGATGAGCTTTCTTGCCATGAAAGAGATCTATCAAAATTGTCAAGAACAACCTCTAGATACTTGTTTTAATGTAGCTAATGCTTTAGCTTTCAAGGTAATGAAAGTGTATAAAAGCACTTCTCGAATCCTTCAAATCTCTTCATAACTGCTCTTCTAAGATATGACCTGCAAATGACAATCTGATAGTAGAAACTAATACCTGTGATGTGATTTGATGTTGATCTGGTTCCTTCATCTTCTCCAAACCATTGTTTTTCCTTGAATTTGAAGTAGCCTTCTCTTCATCAATCCTTGGTCTTCATGCAATACTTCTGTAAAATATCTTCATACTTCCAAAAGTCTTTGGGAGCTAACAGATCATCAACTTCATACTCCACACTAATAAATAAACATGTGACTGAATTGTTTAATTCTCAAATCTCTACTCATCTAGATTAAGTGTGTATGTCTTATCTCAAATATTGGAAGACCCTCTGAAACCATATGTTGTAAACCTGGGATTCTCAAAACTTGGGAGTCTGGGAACCTGGGAGCTCTGATACCAAATGTTGGAAATTAAGTAGGCCCATAACAAATTCGACAGGTCCCATAGGTCTAGGATCTACAACATAAATTCTAGTATCTTCCAAAATTGACAAACATTAACATACCACACTTAATCATACAATGATGAGACAAAGATAGAGAGAGATTAGACAACAAGTGTTACGTAAACCACTGCTTACTCACACTATCATATATATATATATAAAATTATAATGTGGGAGTCAAAATCTCAACCACACTATGTGAACAGAAATAGATGGAAGAGTGTATGTACAGAATTTACAAGAATATTCAGATGTAGGGACAAAAATGTGAATATGTATGAGATGTATGACCTGATAGGTTGTAGAAGAGTGTATATGAGTGACAGAAAGAGGAAAGATCAGTTTGAAACTTATATTCGGAAACCCTAATCTGAATTTAGGCTATGGAAGACCTTAAATCAGATGTGTGTGTGAAAAATTACATACTTACAGAATTAGCATAGAATGCTAACATGTTGCTGATAGAAATCCTCATACTCATGTGGAAACACCTTCTCTAACACCTCATCTGAATGCATGTAGTATGCATGTACTGCTTCTCCTTTATGTATGCCGGATAGGACTCCTCTTGATATGGATGTCACCGCCTCCATAAGCTCCAAGTAGTACCTTTGTGCATAAAGAGAATATGTACCTGAATTGTTAACATAAGATGTAATCTTATATTAAGCTCCATCCAATGTCTTTGAAGTACACCGAAATTTTCATGTAGAAGACAATCTTCAAATACTCAACTCTATCACTTCTTAAAATCTGAATTTTAGACGGACTTTCATTTTCAACCATAGCTAAGAACTTTTGATTTTGCTTTCAAACCATAAACCCAAGAATATAGTGAAAAACCATCAATAAATATTACGAAATATCTGAAGTGTTGAATGGAATTTGCACCCATAGGTCTATCAACATTGTATGATATGATGATTTCTTCTTCTTATTCAAAATCCTTTTTATTTTTTTGCATTCTGCTATGTAATACCCAAGTTTCTTGCAATACTGGCATATACCTTTCCTTGAGGTGGATATATTGGACATTTGAAGTAGACTTCTCTTTAGGAGTGGTAGAAGTACCGGAACAAGATAGCGTAGAAGAAATGGATGAAGACTTGGAGGTTGAAGAGTTACTTTCCTTTTTTCTTTGCTGACTCTTCTTCTCCTTCTTTGTGTCTTCTTTTTCTTCTTTCCTTTGGATGATGACTCCATGGCTTCATCATTCTCTTCCATGCTCTTCTGCTAGTCTTCATTTCGAAGTAACAAGAACTGCAACTCTTCAAATGATATATCTTTATCTCTTGTGCATCAAGAAAGAGAAGTAACAGAAGAACGATATGTAGATGGAAGTGAGTTTATGAGGGTATTCACTATTTCATTATCATGTGTAGTAACTACAACATTAGGTAATTGATCTCGTAAGTTCTTAAGTTTCAAAATGTGTGATTGAATTGACTCACCAATTTTCATCCTTGTGCTGGCTTAGTATCTTGTCATATGAGCTTGCCTTGCAAGATTTTCTCTTTGATAGAGATTCTCTAATTCAAACCAAGCCTGTCGAGAGGTTCTCCATGACTTAATTTGCGAAACGATATGCCTCTTGACTCACATACCAATAAATAAGAGTGCTTGTGCATCCTGAAATCCCATCTCGATTACTCTTGTGTAGGTTGAATCTGCATCTATCTAGCTCTATGTGTGGATGATGGTGATGATGTAATCTCCTGTTCTTCCTTTCTTCCTCTGCATGTCTTTGTTTGGGGTACTTGCCATGAACAATATTACACCAGTCCTTGGAAACTAGCAAATTCATCATCATAAAACTCCACATTGGATAGTTAGACATTCCATCGAGCTTGTCTTCTTGTTCCAATCTATCTCCATAGTCACTCATCCTCAATACAAGGGTGTATGTCAACGATGCTTTGATACCAAATATTGGAAGTGTGGTAGGTTCAAACCATAATCACATAGGTTCAAACTATAATCACATAGGTCAAAACATGACCTTAACATATAACACACCTTGACTTGATCAAGAGAGATAAATGAAAATATATAGAAATGAGAAGACAATTATAAAAGTGAAGTTAATGTTGCTACTGCATAGTATACAGTAATAAATGCAAAATGTCAATACACAATCTGTGTAGGATACAAAGATCTGAATATAGGCTTAATCTAAAGGGCTCTAGTTATAAAATGTAATGTAAGAGTGTATAAGATGTATTATGTGAGTGAATATGTGGAAAAAGAAGGATAACAACTGTTTAGAAAAGTCAATACAGCAAACCTTAATATGAAATTAGACCTTCTTTGATGTAGGGCAACAACAATGGTCATTTCTTGCGATGAAGTGGTAGGTAAACACTTGGTTTAGAAGGAACACATCAAGAAACTCTAAATTGGGTGCTACAACCCTCCGAAATCAGCATGCACACTAAAAAGTGTGAAGAAGAACAAAGGGAAGCTCCCAAAAACTCCCCCAAATCTGCATATACACCTTCAAAACTCCTCCAAGCTCTTAACTCTTGAGATGAAGCTTATATAGCTTCAAGAATTGATACTTAAGGTATGCCCATAAGCCCTCCTTTTATAGGTTTTAAAACCCTCACGAAAGTCATGCTCAAAAGAAACTTGAAAAATCAAATAAAGCATAAAGCATAAATTGATTTCTTGTGCCAAAGCTCCACGTATGTGTTTTTTAGGCTTTTCGTGAGCTGATTATGCTTTTATGGTGATTTTACATGGTCTCCTAGCTTTTGTGAAGCTATAGATATGCTTTTGGTACTTTTAATCTCAACCATTAAAACGATATAATGAAAAGAAAATTCAAAAGAAGACTTTAGGGTTTGACTTTTGGTTGAATTTTTGATGCCAGAGGATGAAGTCTTATATATAATTATAAAGCTATCCATAAGTAACTTCCAATGATGCAACAAAATTTTTTGACCATCTTTGATCAAATTTTGACTAGGTATCAAAAGTAGGGTTGTGGAATTTTTGGTAAATTTGAGCATTCTAACATTGTTTTCCAACAATCCTCCACTCAATGTAATAATGGCATAAAGTTCAAATGTCTGCATAACTTTTGATGTCCAACTCTAGATAATGGTTTAGTAAATATGTCTTCTACATTTTCACTCGTAGTTATATAAGTTAGCTCAATGTGCTTTTTAGATACCTGTTCCCGAATATGATAATAATTTACTTCAATATGCTTTGTCTTGGCAAGAAGGACAAGATTCTTTGCAATAATTATAGCACTTTGACTATCTCAAAATATCTACATAGGTTGATGAACATGAACATCAAGATAACTCAGAATTTTCTGTAACTAAATTGCTTGAAATGTAGCTTTAAAGGTAGCCTTATACTCTGCTTCACTCGATGTAGTAGCTTCTATTGGTTGTTTCTTAGAAAGGCACAAGATAAGGTAATCTCCAACATAGAAACAATAACTACATGTGCTTCTTCTTGTGTCTTTGTCACCTATCCAATCGAAATTCGCAAAACCTTTTAATAGAAAATGTGGTGACTTTGTAAGTTTTTGTTTAATAACGCTGGGTGTTATACTCACCCTATCTTGATCTTTGTAAAAAAAGATTGGTTTAGCAAACCGCCCTTGTATGACCTCTTTGCATCTTTGATTCCAAAGCATTTCCACATGTCGAGACTCCAAGAAGAGCTCAAAAGCAAGTTGGATGTAAGATTCGTCAAGTATATCTTTATGATACAAAGAGGAAGGTCAAATGGGCCACAAAGTTTGGCGATCACAATTTAGAAAAGTAAGTCAAGGGCCAAGATGCCATTTTGAATGAGGGAAAGTTGACTCATAGATGCTCCAAAATCAAAGAAGAAGGTTCAATTACAAGAATAACTGCTTATAAATTGAAAAGAATGCTTAAGAGAGATGGGTTGCACATTGATGTTTATTAACAATTAGATCTTTTGAAGAGAGGATGGACAATAGATTGGAGAACTTGAAAGTGAATAGTAGAGAAAACTTGCATGAGTGAGCAATAAAATAGGATTGATGTGACTTCTCGAGCTAACTTCCCATGGTTCATGTACTTGGAAGCTATTGACAATTGCCTTTTTTAGGGACATGGTCCCAGTGCCCACTTGCTAAATAATGAACTGAGCTTGACTTATGTCACCATGATGCTTTTATCTTTCTATATGTTGTGCTGTTCTCAATATGCTCTAGGTGCAATATTTTTACCTGCATTGACACGAATGGTTGGTTTAGGATCTTCCAAGACCATAAATGTGCTCATATGAGAGACAACAAATTGAATATCGGGCCGACTTATGCATAAGTAAATCAAGCATCCAACATTTTGCTGAACAAATGCATCTCCAACATCATGAAGACTCAACCATAACCCTGTTTCCATAGGAATGGCAATAGGTTTGCAATCTTCAAGGCCAAAACATTGCAATAATGTGTCAATATATTTTGTTTGACACAAAGCTATTCCACCATAAACTTGCATAAACTGAATGCCCAAATAATGCTGCAAATGCCCCAAATCTGACATCTTGAAAAAGGCATGCAAATCAGCCTTAAAATCAGCAATATGCTTCTCATTAGGATAAATGAGAAGCATATCATCAACATAGATAACAATGATCAGAAGCACATCATTTGCACGCTTAACATATAAGGTGCTCTAAGTTGGACTTTTCAAAACCATGTGCAATCAAGTAGGCATGTATCTTTCCTACCAAGCACGTGGTGCTTGCTTTGAAACCATATAATGCCTTTTTCAACATGCACACTTTGTTTTCATGCCCTTCGTGATCATGAGGCTGAAAAACATACACTTGTTCATGTAAGTCACCATTCAGAAATGTAGTTTTAACGTCCAATTGATAAACATTCCAACCATGATGGGCTGCTAGTGCAGAGATGCTATGAACGGTAGCCATTCAACATGTGGGTTTTAAGCTCTCATTAAAATCAATGCCCCTTTCTTGAGCGTAATCTTTCGCAACAAGCCTAGCCTTATACTGGTCAACTGTTCCATCATGTTTACATTTTAGCTTGTATACCCATTTAGTGCCAATGGCCTTTTTGCCCTTCATAATAGCATCATATTCTGATTGCATGGAAGCCATCCAATTTTCTGAATTTTGTGCTTCATAAAAAAAGAACAGGCTCATTCTCATCACAGAGACTAGAGACAGCCATAGCATAGCAATCTGATGCAAAAGAAGCACCATTAGAGCTTGAACGAGTACGAAATGACAGAGGTGCATCTAATTTGCCATCTCACAAAATCTGTGCTAGCCATTTAGGCATAGTTTTTGCCTCGTCTATATCAATGCTATGATGAACAAGTGCATCATGTAAATCTGCATGAGAAATGGAATGATTTGCATCATCATATGAAACTTGTAATGGCTGAGAAATTCCACCTTTAAAAAGAGGAAGCAAAGTGTCATACACGTCTTTGGAGCTAACTGAAGTCTCCTTCGTACATGAGAATCAAGGCTAACCAAATGCGTTTAATATGTGGATGATACAAGCAATAGCCTTCGATTTCAGAACCGTACCCAACAAAAATACATGTCATTGCTTTTTCACTCAATTTTTTCTGCGTCGTTGTTCAGGCACTAATGCATATGCCAAACAACCAAAGACACGCATATGAGAAACAGATGGCTTGTGACCATGTCAAGCCTCATACGGAGTGATACACTGCACTCCTTTGGTGGGACACTTGTTAAGTACATATGTTGCACACATAACAGCCTCAAGTTAGAAACTATGTGGTAAAGCTTGACTTTCGATCATACACCTCGCCATCTCCATGAGAAACCTCTTCTTTCTTTCAGCAACTCCATTTTGTTGAGGTGTATACGGCACTGTACACTGAAGTTTTAACCCACGTTCAGCCTAAAATGCATTAAAATCAGAAGACATGTATTTCCTCCCCTCGATAACTCCATTTTGTTGAGGTGTATACGGCGCTGTACACTGAAGTTTAACCCACGTTCAGCCTAAAATGCATTAAAATCAGAAGACATGTATTTCCTCCCCTCGATTAGAATGGAGGGTGCCCATTTTACATGCTGACAGATTTTCAGCCAAAACGAGAAACTGTTTGAAGCACATTAACACTTTGGACTTTGCTTTCAATGGATAGACCCATGCATGCCTAAATAAATCATCAATAAGAATCATGAAGTAAAGGTAGTTCCCAAAAGAAAGTGTCTTCATAGGACCACAGACATCAGTGTGAGCGAGCTGCAATTTCTGAGTAGTTTGTACTGAACCATCTTTTGAGTAGGAGGAACGTTGCATTTTGCCCAATATACAACCGTCAGATGCCTAAAGTTTGGATAGAGAGAACAATTTCAAATTTCTGCATGCGTAGCAAACTAACAAATTTCAAATGACCAGCTTTGCATATGAGATAGTTTGAGAACCTTGAACTGCACTCGCTCAATCATTCACATATTTTGTAGTCTATGAGCTTATACAACCCACAACATAAAATGCGAGTCTATGAGCTTATACAACCCACGACATAAAATGCGAGAAGCAATAATAACATCGCTATTTGACATATCATGAACTGTACATCTATCATGAAGAAATTTGACAACCAAGGCGAACTTGGCTAATGCTGAAACTGTCAGCATATATTTTTTTTGATCCTTGACACAAACAAAGCATTTGACAATGTGAAAGAACTACCATCTGCAGTAGTGAACGATCTTACCAACTCCCATGAGAGGATAAGAGGAATTTTTTGCGCATAAAGTAAACTGAAGAAACTACGATGCGAGGCGATATGTTTGGTTGCCCCAATGTCAAAGTACCAAACATTTGAGTCTATTGTTCATAAGAAGGTGGCTCATAGTGACAAATAGTAGTAAATGCCCATTCTTCATTTTGCACAAGATTCGCAGACTCTGTTTTGGGTGTAGAGGCCTCTGCAACAACCATTCAAGCCTCATTCTTCTTTGCCTCTTTTGCGGCCAGTTTTCGAGAACTCTTTATGACATGATCATTTTCTCTATGGTATTTGCAAAACTGTTTCTGTTTTTTTTGTTTTCTTCTCGTCTTTGTCTTCCTTTTTGACTGTGTAGAATTAACAGATTTTTGCTTACTAATAGATGAGCTCCATTTACCTTTGCCTTTGTGACTAGCTAAGAAAGCTTGATCTGTAACACGCATATGGACCTGTTCTGCTTTGATTGGTCTTCCTGCAAACAAAACAGAGACTAACTTCTCAAAGGTTAAGGCATTTGAATCGCCTTTCATCATCAATCGAAGAGTAGAAGCAAAAATTTGATATGAATTTGGAAGACCATTAAGGACACATTGCATAAGTGAACTATGTGGAAAGACTTCACCTGCAAAAGTCAACGGCCCACTTTTGACTAAACTTTGATTTCCAAGTTCAACTCCCTTGTGGAAGGTCCTTCACATTTTTGAACAAGATGCCACCAACTGTAGTTACCAGCTGATTCACGAAATGTCAATCAAATTGATGAACTTGCAAGTTGGGAATGTTCAGAGACAATAGATTAAATGTGATGTTCATCATTCGTTTTCGTGCCAAAGAACCTATTGCCTTGTTGCAAAGCTTCTTTATTTCGTGGATCTGAAGCAAATCCCTCAAATTGGTGTTCTTTCATTTCCAAGCAATGATGTTTCTGTTGATTTTCGTAATAGAGCTATTGTAAATTGTCTTGTTATGTCTAAGTTTTACTTGGCTTCTTTGATCGTTTTTAGAGTTTTTTTGATGTATTTCTAAATATTAGGTCAAATACGCCGCCGATGGATCAACTATCTTTTGGACCTCTGGTGTTGAAGACCAAGTGCTTGCAGATCGTGCTGAAAATTGTTGGAAAGAAGTGCTGATGAATGTACCCATTTCTGGAATTGAGAATGCAGAGGTATGCCTTGTGTCCGCTATATGCCCTAAACTTATGAAACAGGCAAGCATATTATTGAGAGGTTTTTAAGGTTCCCCCCCCCCCCCCCCCCCCCCCCCCCCCCCCCCTGTTGATCTATTTATTTATTAAGGATATAATTATTTTAGTGGAGGCAAAGCAGAGAGAAATGGATTTTCTTATGAAAAAGAGGATGAATTCGATGTTTTTTTTCTTGATGCAGCTATGCGTAAGCCTCATCGTGACAGAGTGGCAATTTGTTGATGGATCAAGGATCAGGAGTGATACTTTCAATAAAATGCCCTCAAAACTATTGTACTCGTTTGGCAGTTTAGAAACAATTACAGGGAGGACATTAAGGATTACAGTTGTGGAAGGAAGGAATCTTGCTGCCAAGGATAGAACTGGAAAAAGTGATCCTTATGTCCAGCTACGTTATGGGAAAGTAAGGAATATGATAAAGTTTTGGTTATCATCTTAATATGTATGCATAACCAGTACCAAAAGTAAACAAGGGTTAAAAACAGGTGATTAAATCCTAGGTCTGGTTTGGTATATTCATGTTATGCACGGTTAAGAATGTTTGTTTGTGTTGGTGGAACTTATATTCACATAGAAAATGTCCATAGAACAATTAGCAGAAAGAAGGAAAAGCCTAGAATTCATATTCTAGGGTTACTTGTACATAACAATAGAACAAGAAAAGAATCTTCATCTCACCATCCTGGCTGATTTTCAGCCGGATAGGTAACAGTTATATGAGGTTGTAGCTCCTAGCAGAGGGTTTCCGTGTTGAAATAGATGGTTCTTTTTCAGGAAACACCATAGTATTCGAAAAAAACTTTTACTATTTTCAAATTGATATTGGTCTGTATGTTTAACAATTTAGTTGTGGTTTTAGATGGGATGAATTAAAGTACTAAATGTAGCTTATGCCTATGCTGGTCACCTTGTCTTGGCGCTTCCTATAATACATGAAATTGTTTCTTGTGCTTAACTATACACAATGTCATTCCTGTACGAATTCATGAGACTCCATATTTTGTGGATTTCATAATACAAAAGAGGAAGGAAGAATCTTCCTTTACTTAATGAAGAAGAAATCTATGTTTCTCTTAGAATGAATATTGTATTATTATATTTATACTATATCAGTGCTTTGGTATACTCTTGACCTGATCCTTGAACAGCATCACAGGTATAGGACATATAGAATCAGTGAGTAGGGCATCAATGCCCATTGTAGGATGCCTTCCCAGACTATACAAGAAGGGGTCTGAATGTTTTTGGTCCTACTATATTTTGATGTGTTGGAGTCTGTTGTTTGGATCTCACTTAGTCATGAAGTTTGATGTCAACTTTACTGATTTGTTATGACAATGTACTGATACAAGCTACTTTTCTCTCTTTTAACATTACTTGTGGAGCCTTTCACTCTTTCAGCAGATTCTATTAAATATGCAATGGGCTGCTTATATGCATATGCAATGTCTACTGAATGTGTCTCTGTGCTGTTGAAATGTCAGTGCAAAACTGATAGAATGGGTGCTGATCACTGGCCTCCACAAGTGTCATAAGTCCTACTTGTCTACTAACAGCTATTTGGGGTTTTAAGTGCAAGATGTGTGCTTTTGTTGTGTGATTTTGTTGTATGAGATCTGTGGTTCTTTGCATGAACCTCATAAATAATAAAAGGTGCCTCTATAAATATATCACTATGAATGGTGCCCCATGCTTAACTACAAAAGAGCCGTGAGTGAATCTAGGCGTATTATGCACCAAGCAAGAAATCATAAGACTATGGGGTAAGATCTATTTAAAAGTCTCTCCTATGCATACAACTGTCATTCACTACATACATTGGAGATGACAAAAGTGCCAATGAGATACCCTTTGGAATAGGTTTTTTTTCTTGTGCATATCTAACCTGAAGCATATGACTATCATCGTGAACCTTTGGGTAAGCTTGTCTTTGGCTTTATATTGTGGAGAGGAATCATTGTGTACCCTTATGCAAGCTTGTCTCTAGCTTTATACTATGGAAAAGAGTTCAGTATCCCTTGTAAAGGCGATTGCAATCTATACATATAGAACCGCCAACTCTACTAGCTTCATGGCATTGTGCATCATAGTTTTCCCACGTGTGAACCATATGGCAAAATGTACAGGCTCAAAAATTTTGACAAGTTAAAAAAAAAGGAAGAGATTGAGAGAGAACTTTTATTCATCATGTGGTGCGACTAGTATGAACCATAATGTGTATATGCCTTTTACAAATTCTATCACCATAATTATTCAATCACAGTAAGATAATGCGACTTAAGAATCTCACTTCTAAATGAGTTCCGAATCTCAGTTATAAAAAAGTCAAAGTACAAGTCATGTCTTTGATGCATACTTGATATTGTGTCTCCCCTCTTTCTCTTAAGATTTCTTAGAGGTGCGGTTAGAGGTGTGGAAGACTGCACCATTGGTCTCATCAACGTCCTTTATCAACACAATTTATCTGCAACACGATCATGTGATTAACTAGACTTCTATCATCTAATAACTCCAATCATGAAAGATCGTCTCTTGGTTGACATTTACCTCGTTGAATATGTTGTCTAATAAAGATAAGAACCTAATTGTTGCCAAGATTCTACGTTAGACCTCATTGCACTGAAAATTCCTCTAGGGTAGTGAGATATAACTAAACACCTTGCTGAGATTCATTACTCATAGAATATTGTGAGTGTATAACATGATATGAACACGAGTTCAAGCCTTCAATGAGCACTACTCCTACCCTGCTGTCCTATGACACACATGTGTGTGTGTGTGTGTGTGTGTAGTGCTAGAACATAAAATCGAGATGTAAAAGAACATTTGACTGAGTAAAAACCTAGGAGTCAATAGATATACAAGTTGAACAGTCCAAGAAAACAACAGAAAAGAAAAAAACTGATAACAAACACTAAGAAGTACTTGTGCAGGTAAACCAAACCTTCATAGTCACTAGCACGGTAAGCATAACCTGTAATGAACAAAAGAGACCTTACAAAACCCTTTCAAAATGAAAACGAACCAAATTGGAACAATAAAACCCATGAATTGTTTGCACCAGGTTTTCTTTGGCTAGTACGTTAAGGTGACGACTGAAGGTTTGTTCAGAAGGGTTGGGTATGGGAAGCCACACACCAAACCCCCCCCCCCCCCCCCCCCCCCCCCCCCCCCCCCTTTTTTTTCTCCCCTTCTTCTTCTTCCTTTCCTTTCCCTTCCCCTTTCTTCAAGCCCCCTCTCTTCTATGGGGAATGGCCTGTGCAAGAGACTTCATCCTCGCACATCTATATATCTACATGGGATATGTGCATTTTTTATGCTTGTTTGTTGACAATCTTATTTAGATATTGTGTAGAGTTTTTTATCTTCATTTGATAATGTTGTATATATTACTATATGTGATGTACATATGTGAAATATATACATTAATGTGTTGTAAAGATAAAAATCTCTTCGACGGGATAAAAACCTTAATTTTTATTTTGGATTTGAATAATCTAGACCATTTAAATGATTAAATCTTGATTCAGATCGCACGATTTAATCCTCTCAGTCATACTATGCATACATACATATGTACGTACATAGATACATACATAGTACATGCATGCATTCATACATACATACATACATACATACATACATACATACATGCATACATACACATACCATGGTTGGAAAACGTTGTGAATCAAACCTCTTGGAATGGTATGGTACATATGAAACGCTTTCGGTACTTGTTCACATGAATTTAAAAAAACAATTTTTTTCGGTTCCTTATTTTAAAGATCACATTCATTCATTGAAGCCATGCATGGATACAGATACATAATACATTGATGCACACACATTGCATAGTTACATACATAGTACATACAATGCAACATGCACATACATATTACAAAGATACATATAGTACAGGTTATACAAAGAATGCACATACAATATACATACTACACACATAGATAAATATACATTACATACATACAAGCATGCATATATAAATATCAGTTAATTGTAAATACATATATAGTAGATATATACACACACACACACACACACACACACACACACACACACACACACATATATATATATATATATATATATATATATATATATATATATATATATATATATATATATATATATATATATATATATATATATATATATATATATATATATATATATATATATGTGTGTGTGTGTGTGTGTGTGTGTGTGTGTGTGTGTGTGTGTGTGTGTTACAAATGTCATACATACATACGCAGTAGTAAACTACATACATTTTATTGTTAATATACATAAATATGAACTAAATCATTCATTACCATATGAATGCATATATGCATACATACATATTACATAATACACACACACACACACACACACACACACACACACACACACACACATATATCTATCTATCTCTCTCTCTCTCTCTATCTATTTATCTCTCTCTCTCTCTCTATCTATTTATCTCTCTCTCTCTCTCTATATATATATATATATATATATATATATATATATATATATATATATATATATATATATATATATATATATATATATATATATATATATATATATATATATATATATATATATATATATATAAATAAAACTAATCAAGGTTATGCATTCACTAATGTGAATACTTGCAAATATTTCAAATAGACTATGCATGAGCACCATGAGGATATTTATGCCCTCAAACTATGCCCAAACATTTTTTATTTGAAGTATTCTTAGTGGCCTATTAGTATATGAACAATGTCTACCTCCCATGATCATGTCTTCGTGCACACATGTAAAGGCCCCAATTATGAGGAGAAGCCAATTGTACATTACCCCATTGGTGGGAACCTTAGCTTAGACATTCAAATCTGCTAGTTCTTGAGCACCTTAATTCTCATCCATTAGATCTTTAAGAGATCCTACGGCTCTCGTTGACTGCCGCCTTTGGAACTAATGAGGTAGGGCGCCTTTTGTCCTATGCTCTCAGATGAGAGGATGATCCAATGGCTCAAGGATGCTCCCTTTTTGAGATGAGCCCCAAATGCACTTTACCATTGGATTTACCAAGATCTAATGGCCCAAAAATGTGCAGAAGGAGTTGCAAGATCATGCGTGAGAATCTTCACGAGTTGTCAGAGACCCTCTCTCTACCTTTTCATTCGAATTAATCTGAACCATTCAAATTAAGCATCCAAAGGCTAAAAAAGGTTTCCCTTTTATAATTCATATACAAATCTGCATCAAATAATATTTTATAGGACAATACCACTAGTGGTTTTTTATGTCCCCTTAAACTCTTAGATTAAGCTTTTTAATCCCTGAAAATTAGGAATCCTTACAAGGCCCCTGCAGGGTTCACTTTTTCCTGTTTGTTTGTAAAATAGGATCTTCCTTAGGTCGGCGGACCGTGTGGAGGCCGTGTATGGGTGGTGGTCCAACTGGTAGGCAATGGCCACCCACGTACAACCACCCATGCTTAGTTTCCTCGGAAAGTCTTCTCTGTTCATGGCCTATTTAAGGACTTGTTGTTGGAACCCAAGGTGGTAGTTCGAGAAGCATACATCTGTTATATGGAGTCAACCTATGGAGGAGGTATGAATCACCTCTTACCTCCATTTAGATGGGCTCACACATGAGTGCCATGTGGCACCCATGTGTATAGCCATAGGTCACTCATTGATTATGGAAAGAGAGAGGCTTTTTGGAATATGTACGCGGCTGGGCAGCAGGTCTAATCTCGAACTCCATGTATGAGAAGACAAGGAAAGGCTGTAGGAAAAATGAAGGGGCATCATTGAGAGGCTTCAACATTGCTATCAGAGCTCAGACGATGGCGGGGACTGCCCATGAGAACAGAGGCGAGTCGACACGTAAATCGAGGTGCCAACAGGCCCACGGACAGAGGACAGTCGATGCCATCAGGCCATGAACAGAGGATAGCTGACGAGGGAGCTCCCCCTTTCTCTCTCTCTTCCCCTTCCTCTTGGGTGATGGAATGAGCATTTCTATCCTCTATTTATACCCCTATAAGGCTGCTCCACGTGCATATATGGGATAAAAGGCCTATTCGGCAGACATTGCAAGCTTTTTTTTTTTCCGAATGGACAGAAGGTTCAAATTGAAGTAGAGAAAAATTCGAAAATTTTTGGGAACTTTGGAGTACCAAAGTGATGCTATAGATCAACATTTTGGCTAAGAGATTATACACACATGTAATATGGGCTGTGGAGATGGGCTATGGGTTTTGGGTTTGATAAAAAAGTCTCATTTTCTCAGTTTGGAGCTTCTCAAAGTCACCCTTCCATGAAGATTAGCTTTTCCACTTCTTACTTGTGACATACTTGGCTTCTTTGCACCATAGCTTGCTCATACGATATCTGATTTCAAAAATGTTGGTCACATTATGAAGTGAAGCTACACTCCTAAGCTTCGCTTGGAGACCATTGGTGTTGGATTTGGATGAGATTTGGTCAACCAAAATCTCTCTGCAGCGCTTTAGGCTGCATCAAAAGGAACTAGGCGGCCACTCTCGAGCCTAATTTTTGATCATCCGGTGTCCAAATTCACTTTTTTCACTCCGGATAGCTTTAAATCTTTGAAGTACAGGTGCTTGCCTACATTTCTTGGACTGGCGAGGAGTGTCAAATCTCATAAGTTGTTCAGTTTTACTCAGTTTGCCCGGTTGGGGCTATTGCTACGTGGTTTTGGCATTGTTCTTGTTGGTTTTTAGTGATCAGAACTGTCAGGGGAGCACTAGATTGTGCTCTCTGACTACAGTAGATAAGATTTCTGAAATACACTTATGATTACAAGAACACCCACGTAGGGAAAATAATACAAGAAGATGTAACCGATACAAGACGTCCCACAACCCAGGACCAATAGGTATGGAAAACTGGACTAGAGATGATACAGGAGATCCCACAACCCGGGATCGTAAGTATGAGACAAGATATCTGGATTACAAGAACTCCCTTATGGGAGATGAACTGGATAGTACGAGAATACAAGGGGACAAGATAGGATGTCCAAGAACTAGACTAGAACAAGGAACAAGACAAGAACTAAAACTGGAACTTGGAGAGTACTTACTTGGCGGTCACAACTCCTTGAGCTCCCAAGACTGGTATTGGCAAGACTGATTATGAATGTGGCCAACCCCTCCTTATATAGGTTTCCAAGGGCGGTTCCCAAAGGCGGTTGCAACTTGATGATGTCATTATGATGTTATCGACTCGAAGCATGGTCTCTGGATATCAGAATCAAGCAAGAGGACAGTCGATCTTAGGGTTTTGGCACGTTCTGGACGCAATGGAAGCATTAGTTTCCCCAAATTCTGAACCAATCATGAGATATAGGATTCACATGGAATCTGAGATTCAAGATGGTTTCCTTTGTCCATGACATTACCTCCCCCTCAAGCGACGAGTTCCACGAGGAACGCTCATGTTCTCTGGTCTCGGCTTCATTGGATTTTTCTTATGGAATTCTCGAACCTTGATTGGTGCTCTCTGAAGGTTTTCTGCAGGTTCCCAAGTACGATCACTGATGTCATACCCTTTCCAATGAATAAGGTATTCCAATCTTTCTCTGGATATTCTGGAATCTAGGACATGCTCGACTTCAAATTCTTCATGATCATCAATCTCGATAGGTGGTGAAGGACTAGGTCCCCTCAATGGTGAAATCTGATATGGTTCCAACATGGATACATGGAAAACTGGATGAATTCTCATGGTACTCGATAGCTGGAGCTTGAAGGTGACTGGATTAATCTTGGCCAAGATGATAAATGGACCAAACCTTTGATGATCCAACTTTGTACAAGGCCTTGAAGTTTGTAAATTGTTTCGGAGTAACCATACTTTATCCCTAATTTGATACGATGGATTCTGGACACGATGTTGATCTGCTTACTACTTATATTGTTGTTGAGCTTTATATATCTCTTCCTTCAGTTCTTTGTGAATGTCCATCAGGTACTAGGCCTTGTCTCTGGCAGCTGGGTTCTTAACATGATTTGAGAGTTGTATATCCATCCTTGGATGTTGGCCATAGTTTGCAAAGAAGGGAGTTTGCTTAATAGATGCATGAACACTATTGTTATAGGCAAACTCTGCAAAGGGTAACAACTCAAACCACTCATTTTGGTGATAGTTGCTAGTGCAACGGAGATATTGCTCTAGGACTTGATTCACCCGTTCTGTTTGTCCATCTGTGGATGATTTGCTGTAGATAGTTTAACTTGAACACCAAGGAGCTTGCAAAGACTGTTCCAAAAGCTAGATATGAACTGTGGACCTCGATCACTGACAATATCATGAGGCAATCCATGAAGCCTAAAGATGTATCTAAGAAAGAGTCTAGCAGTGGCGGCACCTGTGATTGCCTTTGTAGTTGGAATGAAGTGTTCCATCTTTGTGAATATATCCACAATAACAAGAATGGCATCATACTTATCTGACTTTGGTAGATCTGTGATGAAATCCATAGATAATGAAGCCCATGGCCTTTCTGGAATAGGTAAAGGTTGCAAGAGGCCATGAGGCTTATGCCGTGGTACCTTAGATCTATTGCAAGTGTCACAGGTTCGGATATATTCTTTGACTTCCTTCCACGTTTGAGGCCACCAAAAATCCCTGGATATGAGTTCTATGGTTTTATTTACTCCAAAATGTCCTGCTGCAAGGTTGTCATGACGTTGTTGAAGTACTTGGATCCTGGGCTTTCCTGGAGGGACATACAATAGGTTCTGATAGAATAGTAATCCGTCCTTTTCCTGGAATTTATTTACTTCTTGGACTTTTCCTTCTTGAGTTTTTTGCTTAACATTACAAAATAATTCATCTTGTGGTAGATTCTCACGAATCAAATGATTCAAGGCTAAATCTTCAGGATGGGTTGAAGAGATAGCTGCTAACTGGAGATGCTCAGGCTTGAGTAATACACTCTCTTGTTGATCGAAGGCCTCTTCATCCTTCTTTGGTGCAAGGTAAGATCTTCTTGACAAGGCATCTGACTGACACTATTGCCGTCCTGGACGATATGTGATGAGAAAGTCGAACTTGGATAAAAAGTTACTCCATTGAGATTGCCTTCTGTTGAGGATGCGGGTGGTCATAAAATATTCAGGTTCTTGTGATCTGTATACACGATAACTTTATGAGCTGCTCCTTCTAGATGGTGACACCAAGTATCAAATGCGTCCACTATGGCAAAAAGTTCTTTATCATGAATTTCATAATTAATTTCTGGAGGAGAAAACTTCCTTGAATTATATGCAACTGGATGTAGGTGTCCATCATCTCCATATTGTGTGAGAATGGCCCCTAGGGCAAAGTTTGATGCATTTGTCTCTAGGAAGAAGGGCTTAGTAGAATCAGGATGAACTAGAATTGGAGCAGTAGTGAATGCTGATTTCAAGGTCTGAAATGCTTTTTCTGCTTCTTCGGTCCATGAGAATTGGGAGTTCCCTGTAAGCTTGGTAAGAGATGTCACTATCTTGGAGTAATCTTTGATGAATATCCTATAGAAGTTGGAAAACCCTAGAAAACATTGTAAATCTCGAACAAATGAAGGTGGTTGCCAATCAAGGATTGTCTGAATCTTCTTAGGGTCCATAAAAATTCCTTTATCTGATACAATGTACCCTAAAAATTCCACTTTTGTCTTATGGAAAGAGCACTTCTCCAATTTCGCATATAATCCTTTTTCTCTTAGTTTCTCTAGGACTATCTTTACATGACCTTCATGATCCTCTAGATTTTTGGAGAATATCAAGATATCATCAAGGTATATTACAACAAAATCATCTAAATATTCTCGAAAGATATCATTCATCATATGTTGGAAGACAGCTGGAGCATTTGTAAGACTGAATGGCATAACTACATATTCAAAATGCCCATACCTTGTTCGAAACGCTGTCTTCCATTCGTCTCCTTCTCTGATCCTGACAAGGTTGTAAGCTCCTCGAAGATCAATTTTCGTGAAGAATTTTGCTTTTCCAAGGCGTTCCAAGAGCTCTGATATGGAGTGGTAGAGGGTATCTGTTTTTTAAAGTGACTTTGTTCAATCCACGATAGTCTACACAAATCCGGACAGTCCCATCCTTCTTCTTTACAAATAGAATAGGGGCTCGTGCTGGAGACTTCGAGTGTTTGATAAACCCCTTTGCTAGATTCTCATCAATGTTCTTGCGTAGTTCTGTAAGTTCCTCTGGGGATAGTTTGTAGATTGGTCCAAAGGGTGGCTGTGCTCCTTCTTGAAGATCTATGGGGCAATCATAAGGTCTATGCTCTGGGAGGATATCTGCATTCTTCTTTTCAAAAACATCTTCAAAGCCTTTGTATTGATTGGGTAGCTGTACTGGATCATCTTTCTTAGATTCTTGGGCTGGTATGGCATAGATCATATATGTAGGTTCCTTCTTTACTGCATGTATGAAGGCTTTGGCTCCAACATATGTTGGGTTCTTTTGGATATCTCGACGGGTGATTTTATTCTTTTCCCAATTAATGTTTGGATTATGCTTCTTTAACCAGGGCATTCCAATGATAACTAGATGTACAAGACTTGATATTACATTGAAACATATGTGAGATTCATGGTCACCAAGGTGTACTCTTAATGGTGTATTTTCCATGGTTATATTCCCAGATGCTAGAGGTCGTCCATCTACTACTTCAGCTACTACTGGTTTGTTCTTCTGAAGTATAGGAATTCCATGTTTCTTAACCAATCCTTCATCGATGAAACATGAGGAGGCTCTTGAATCTACTAGGGCTGTAAGGGAAAGGGTCTTCTTGGGCATGATTAACTTGACAGGTGCAAGACATGTTTCTGTGGGTGTAGCTTGAATTATGAGACCCTTTCTTATATCATGGTCGGGCTGCAGGGTCTCTTTCACAATTGGACTTCCTCGTTTCCCTGCTCTACAAGGGTGGCTGCGACTCTGGAGTTTGTTCTCTTGTTTGGACAATTAATTGCAATATGTCCAGGGTTTCCACAGTAGAGACATAACTTATTAACTCTCCTTCTCTGTTTCTCTTCTAGTGTTAGAGGCTGAAACCTAGTTACATCTATTTGCATAGGTTCAGGCATGGACTCATCTTTAGTAGTGGGTTGGAAAGGTTTCCACTGGCGAGGTCTTCCTTCTACTTGTTTTTCTTGTTTCCTTTCGAAAAGTCTGTTATCACATCAAATAGCTTGCATGATATATTCATTCAATGTTTTCACCTCTGGCATCGTGAGCAAAAGGTCCTTAAGATCATCTCTTAAACCCCATCTGAATTGGCTTATGAAATAATCTTCATGCCAAGTGAGATCACATATCAACTTCCTAAATTCAGATGCATAGGTAGAGGCAGGGCGGTTACCTTGACGTAACTTCCGAAGTTTTGTTTCTGCTACTCGACTTGTATCGGCATCTCCAAATGTGGCGGAGAGTTCTCGAAGAAACCCCTCATAGTCCTGAAGTACTGCCATGTTCTTCTCCAAGATTGGAGCAAACCATGATAATTCTTGGCCATAGAGCAAGGTTCCAATAAATCAGACCTTGGATGCCTCGTCAGGGTATCTATCAGGTTGCATACGGATGTATAATTTAACTTAGAAATCCACGAAACTTTGTGCGATCCCCATCGAACTTTTTTGGCATGCAAATCTTGGGTTCCCTCATAAATGATGTACTAGGCTGTTGATTCACTTGAATACTCCCTTGATTTTCTTGAAGACTCCCGATTCGTTCTTGTAATTCTTGGAGGAGTGCACCTACATGCATTGGATGTCCCATGTCGACTTGTGTCTGTCGATGACTTAGGTCTTCGACTTGTTGTTGAAGACTCTGAAGTGATGCTACGATCTGTTCATAAGCGCTCTCCATGATGCCTGGCCTTGGATAGAAGATAGTCTTGCCAAAATGTCAGGGGAGCACTAGATTGTGCTCTCTGACTACAGTAGACAATAGGTATGATTACAAGAACACCCACGTAGGGAAAATAATACAAGAAGATGTAACCGATACAAGACGTCCCACAACCCGGAACCAATAGGTATGGAAAATTGGACTAGAGATGATACAGGAGATCCCACAACCCGGGATCTTAAGTATGAGACAAGATATCTGGATTACAAGAACTCCCTTCTGGGAGATGAACTAGATACACGAAAGAACTCGATAGGATCTCGTACTATGAGAATACAAGGGGACAAGATAGGATGTCCAAGAACTAGACTAGAACAAGGAACAAGACAAGAACTAGAACTGGAACTTGGAGAGTACTTACTTGGTGGTCAGGACTCCTTGAGCTCCCAAGGCTGGTATTGGCAAGACTGATTATGAATGTGGCCAACCCCTCCTTATATAGGTTTCCAAGGGCGGTTCCCAAAGGCGGTTGTGACTTGATGATGTCATCATGATGTAATCCACTCCAAGCATGGTCTCTGGATATCAGAATCAAGCAAGAGGACAGTCGATCTTAGGGTTTTGGCACGTTCTGGACGCAATGGAAGCATTAGTTTCCCCAAATTCTGAACCAATCATGAGATATAGGATTCACATGGAATCTGAGATTCAAGATGGTTTCCTTTGTCCAGGACAAGAACCTCCCCGGACCAACCAGACATTTTGTTTGGGCCTGGCGAGGATTCAAAATCAGCGACCTAAGGCTTTAAGGATCACTTGGATTTCGCTTCCGAAGCTTCATTTTGCATCAGGGAAGTGCTCTTGTGATATATTTCTCTTCTTCTTGCATATTTAAGCTTTACTTCCATTCATTTCACATACTCTAGTTAGCAAACAGGGGAAGGGAAATAAAACATGTAATCTAAAGGCAAACAAGTAGTTGAACACACTTCTTCATCGAAAGAGCAACTAGAGGATCCTGATTCTCGAATGGAAGAAGTATAATTAAGGCAAGAAGTAGAAGAAAACTTAGAAGAGAAAGAGCCTCAACAAGAAGAGTATACACATGAGGAACTTTTAGATGAGTTTGTCACTCATGATCAATTCATAGACTTGAAAGAGAAAACCCTTAAATTAGAGAGAGATCTTGGTAGCATCACATCTCTCTTTTAGGAGATAAAGTCTCGAATGATCTCACTTGAGACTAGCGTTACCTCTTTCCTAGCTAGAAAGGAAAGAGAAACCCCTCCTATTCCTCTAGAGCTTACTAGGAAAGATACTTCTCTTCCTAGTAAACACAAAAGGAGAGAGCTCTAGGGAAGCTCCCCTTCTGAAAGACTTGAAGCCACCTACTTTTACGGGGGATGACCGAGACAGGAACAAGGATGCAATCTGCACTTCTTTACAAAAGTGGCATGATTTGCATCAATTGACGGGCACCCCACCAGAGTACCGTGTGCTAGAGGAGAGTCTATCCCTCGGCCCGCGGGCTTACAAGTGGTGGATGAGTCTTAAGGAGGCGAACTCTATCCCTACTGATTGGACTCAGTTTGAGACTCTTTTTCTAAAAGAGTTTCTTCCTGAGAGTGAGGAGATGAGTGGGATAGGATTGCACAGAGAGGTAGGCCTCTTACGGTCTACCTATCCCACTATAGAGAGATCATTTTGAAACTTAAGAGCTTAGATGATTTCCAGAAGACAAGAGGATTTGTTAGGGGTTTAGATAAAGCCATAAAGAGGGAAGTCAGAAGGAATGCGCCTAAGACGTTTGAGGAAGCGATCAAGTATGCACAGATCTATGAGAACCATAACGGTCCTCAATATACTCCTATGGAGACGGATCAGCCCCTCAAGCCTCTTAGTACGACTAAATTCAAGAAGAAGTTGCCTTTTGGGAAAAAACAAAGTTTTTATTAAAAAACAAAGATCACAAGGGCCTAGGTTATCCACAAATTAGTTTGAGAGGGCCAAAAGAGAGGACATGTGCTTTACGTATTTGCCTCCTAGCCATTCACAGTGGAACTGTCCACTCAAGAAGGGGGAAGAAAAGAAGAAGGGACTAGAGTCTAGGACGGCCCCCGAAAAGGGCAAAAAGGCGGTCCACCTAGTGCAGACCCTTCCTATTCACGGGAGCTCTAGCTACAAGGGAGTGGAGGTGATGCATGAGGATATAGAGCACACGTGCTGTTTGACTCAGTCATTGTGGTCACCGCAGTTTGGACCACATGACCTAGTTGAACTACATGGTAGTGTGTACGGGACCAGGGTGCGGGTCATGATAAATGACTCTGCTACTCATAACTTTATAAACTATGCTTTGGTTAAGAAATTAAAGATTCCCCAGCAACCCGTTGCACATAAATACATTGTCTCTATGATGCAAAGGCAAGATAAGAGGATATGGGATACTATGGTATCCAATTTGGAAGTCAAGATGCAGAACTATATGGATTATATGGACTTCCAAATTATGAATATGGAGAGGACAGACCTTGTGTTAGGAAGAGAGTGGCTATAGGGATTGGGAGATACACTTATACACAGCTATCAAAATAACACACTTGAATTTGAAAAGAATGGAAGTAAAGTTTGTATTCAGGGAGAGAGAGATGTACCTAGTGCACCTCTCATTTCATCATTAGAGTTGTATCGTCTTTGTTATTCTCAGCATGTTCAGGAGATGTTTTTATTGTATAGCCATGATATGGAGCATTGTACAGAAAGCTCATATGATGTATATTTTCATGCAAGGAATGTAAATATGGACAGGACTTTTTACTATTCTTTTTTGCAAGAGTGTGTGGTTAAAAGTTTTAAGGATCTTATGTTCGAGTATAGAGATGTTTTTTCCACTGACTTACCTAGAGGGATGCCACGTGAGAGAGGGGACATTGACCATGCCATTGAGGTTGTTACTAATACTAACCCTATTTGCAGGCCACCTTAGGCTTAGTGTTTCTCAGCATGAGGAGGTTGAGAGGCAATTGCAGGATTATTTAGATAAGGGCTTCATTAAACCTAGTAACTCACCTTGGGCATCGCCAATGCTCCTAGTTAAAAAGAAGGATGGCTCTATGAGATTATGTATAGACTATAGAGCACTTAATAAGGTAACTATCGAAAATAGGTTTCCAATGTCTAGATTGGAAGTTTATTTGATTAGTTACATCAAGCTAGGTATTTTACCAAGCTTGATCTTAGATCAGGATATCATCAAATCAGGATTAGGGCAGAGGATGTCCCTAAGACTGCATTTAGGACTAGATATGGGCACTATGAGTTTTTGGTGATGCCTTTTGGTCTAACCAATGCTCCTTCCACTTTCATGAAACTCATGAATAGTGTTTTACGGCCTTATCTAGGACACTTTGTAGTAGATTTTTTTGATGACATTTTGATCTATAGTGCATAAGAAGAGGAGCACTTGGAACACTTAAGAAAGGTATTTCAAGTGCTAAGGGAAAATTCACTCTTTGCTAAGGAGTCAAAGTGTGAATTTTTCAAGACAGAGGTTAGATACCTTGGGCATATAGTCTCCCAGGATGGAATCCAGATGGATCCCGAAAAAGTAAGGGCTATTATGGAATGGCCACATCCAAGGAACCTGGAAGAGCTGAAATCTTCCTAGGTTTATCATGTTTCTATCGAAGATTCATTAAGAACTATGCCAAAATTGCTGGGAAAGGGAAAGCCTTTCATTGGGAAGACGAACAAAAGCAAAGTATGGAGAAATTGAAAGTAGCAATTGCTACAGCTCCAGTTTTGCATATAGCAGATCCCAACAAACCATTTGTGGTTGAGACTGATGCGAGTGACTTTGCCATAGGAGCGGGTTTTAGTACACGATGGTCGACCAGTACCTTTTGAGAGTAAGAAACTAGAACAGGCTCAGAAGAATTACTCTGTCTATGAGAAGGAGTTGTATGCAAATGTCCATGCTTTGAAGAAGTGGCGTCATTATTTATATGGTGCCAAAATCACGATAGTGTTTGATCAAGAGAGCATTAAGTGGCTCTCTAATCAAACAAACCTTATATATATATATATATATATATATATATATATATATATATATATATATATATATATATATATATATATATATATATATATATATATATATATATATATATATATATATATATATATATATATATATATATATATAGACACACACACACACCCACACACACACACACACATGTAGCAGCCTGTTAGGACTTCAATTTCTCTTTGTAGGAATCTCCATTCTGAGAGTTCTTGTACTTACTCGAAAGCTTATAAAACAAGGATTCTAGTCCAAGAAGAATTTTGGCAAAACTCTTGTTGTTCTATGAGATATTGCTATTTCTTTGGCTGCTGTTCTGTCTTGAAACTTGCTATGAAAACTTGGCTGTCTTGTGTGACTTAGTTGAGAGGTCTACAGGTGTCCAAATCCAGTGATTGATAGCTCATTGGAAAGCTCTTACTGTCTAGTTTCTGTGGCTAAAAGGGTTTTTGGATTGAATTCGGGAATTGTGAGATATACCAGTTTTAGTAAGTACTAGTATGAGGGTAGATAGGTCTTGGGAAGGGTCCAAGCTTCTTGTTGTGAAATTTGGAGGAGAAATTTTCCAACAGTGGTACCAGATCTCCTTGTGGACATCAAGGAGAGTACAAAGAAGGAGGTCAAGCCAAGGAATCAACCATTGAAGGCTTTTCAAAGCTTGAAGGAGGTTGCAAACTTGGAACCAAGGGGGAGCTTCATCTTCATCACACAAAGGGACTTCACTTTCAACAAAGGAGGTAATCCCACACCATATTTCAATTATAGGTGATTCAAGAGGATGGGAGAGGTATCCAACCAGATTGAGAAGTTGGACAAAGACAACTTTCAACCTTGGAAGTTTAGGATGACAAACTTCATCATGAGCAAGGACCTAGGAGGCATAATCAATGGAGATGTTAGACCAATTGCTGCGGATCCAACTAACCCTACCGACCAAGAAAGGAGAGCAATTAGAGAGTGGGAGGTAAGAAATAGAAGGGTTGTGTTTATGATATCTCAGCATGTAAGCAACACAATGATAGGTCACATTCAAAGCATGGAGACCGCCAAGGAAATGTGGGAATATTTGGAGAAGATGTTGACCACAAACACAAAGGCAAAGAAGGTACAACTCAAAAATGAGCTCAACAACTTGAAGAAAGGAGGTAACCAATCCATACATGATCACATAATTAAAGCCAAAGGTATTAGAGATTCATTGGAACCCATGGGACATTCAATTGATGATGATGACATGGTTGCATTTGTACTTAATGGTCTTAAAGATGATGACAAGTGGAGGAACTTCATATCCTCATTGTATGCTAGGGAGAACATGCCTGATTTTGATCAATTGAACACTTTAATGGTTAATGAAGAAATATTGCAAGGTGGAAGCAAGGGCAAAGGTGCTCAAGGTCAAATGCTATATTCAAGTAGAGGAAGAGGCAAAGCATCAAGAGGTAGAGGAAGAGGAAGGCAAAGCCAAAGCAAGCAAAGTGACAACCAAGAGGACTCAAATGAAGGCTCATCTTCAAATGGAAGAGGTAGAGGCAAAAACAATAGAGGAAGAGGAAGAGGACCAAGAGGCAATGGATGCTTCATTTGTGGGAAGCTTTGACATTGGGCAAATGAATGCTACCAAAGGAGGAACAATGCTCAAGGTAACTATGCTTCAAATGAGTCTAGTGATCAAGTTCTTGCCATGAGTCATGCATATGGAGATAGTAAACATGAGAAGGGTGATACTTGGTACATAGATAGTGGATGTAGCAATTTACAGGCTCCAAAGCAAAGAGGATGTGTAGAGACAGGTGACAACACGGAGCATGAGATCAAACACATTGGTGATGTCAAGTTTCAAGATGGAAAGAAGAGCAAGACACGGCAAGAAGAGCAAGACACTATATGAGGTATTATATGTTCCTACTATTACAAAGAATCTCATTTCTGTTGGTCAAATGGTAGATAAAGGATACCAAGTGAAGTTCAATAGCAAAGGTTCTTTCATAGAGGATCCAAAGAATGGTTTTCAGCTTGTGGCAAAAGGAGAGAAGCATGGAAGGATGTTTACTCTCAATATCAAGCAAAACCCCAACAAGGTAATGTTCATCACTTTAGGAAATAGAAGAATTGTAGATTTGGATTTGTGGCATAAAAGGATAGGACATGTAAACATTGAAAAACTAAAGAACATGGAGAAAAGTGCATTGGTCAAAGGGCTTCCGAAATTCTCAACATCATATCTTTATGAGGTATGTGAAGCTTGTCAATTTGGGAAGCAAACTATGTTGCCTTTCAAGTCAAGCAAGTATGTTTCTCCAAGGGTTTTGGATTTAGTGCATACAAATGTATGGCGACCTTCAAGAGAACCTTCACATGCACGTGATAGGTACTTTGTTACCTTTATTGATGATTGTTCAAGGAAAATTTGGTTGTATATAATCAAGCAAAAATGAGATGTGTTTGAAGTATTCAAAAAATACAAGGCACTTGTTGAGAATGAAACAGGTCATAGGATTAAAACCCCAAGGTGAGATGGAGGGGGAGAATATTTCTCCAATGAGTTCACAAGGTTCTTAGAAGATGAAGGTGGAGGCAATACACATGAAGGTATACCCCTCAACAAAATGGTATTTCAGAAAGAAAGAATAGACAAATTGCGGAGGTAGCTAGATGCATGTTGAATGAGATGAATGTACCTTTCTCATATTGGGCTGATGCAGCGACCACAACACCATATATTATGAACAAGATACCAACTTCAGGAGTTCATGATCTTACTCGAGATGAGGTATACTATCAAACGAAACCAGATTTGTCTCATTTAAGGATTTTCGGTTGCATATGCTATGTTCATGTCCCACAGGAAGTTAGAGAAGGAAAACCTGATGTTAGGGCTGAAAAATGCATTTTTGTTGGCTACTCAAATGAGCATAAGGGGTACAGGTGTTATAATTCGGTCACTAAAAATCTTAGAGTGTCAAGGGATGTTGTGTTTGATGAGTTAAAACCTTGGTATGGAGGTGTGAATGATTTGTAGGAAGAAGACTTTGTGCATGCAGATCAGGTACATGAAGAGCAAGTGCAAGTTAGCACTACATTGAGTGGACCAAGTATGCAAAGTCCTTCACAAAGCTCATCATCATGGAAGGGAAAGAAAGAAAGAAAGAAAGACTTTTTAACGTCTATTAGAGGCCAAAATCGGCCTATGAGAACAAAACATATACATCAGTATGATCCAATCCACTGTGATCCAAAACGAAAATAAAGTGAGTACTGCAAACGGGTATAAAAGGAGGGATAGTAGCTGGTATCAAGGGTGTGGGGTGCTATGGGTATAGAACATACATTAGAATGTAGCCACAATAGAGGTAATGGAAGTAACTTGGTAAGAGATTTTCATTCAAGTGAAGATGAAGATGAATTTGAAGTTGTAAGTCGTGAAGTGCAAAAGGAACGGACATTGAAGAAATATCCAATCACAGGTAGTGAAAGGAGGTTAGAAAGGGTAAAACATCCTATTCAAAAGTTCACTTATGATAGCTTTATTGCAAAGCATTATGCTTATATGACAGGTTATCAAAGATAAGGAACTGTCAAGCTATGAGGAAGCTAGCCAACACAAGGAATGGAGAGATGCTATGGATGAGGAGATTCAAGCTCTCAAGGGAAACCAAACTTAGGAATTGGTACCTAGAGAAGAAGGCATGAAGGTAGTCACAAACAAATGGGTATACAAAGTCAAAAGGAATTCAGATGGATCTTTAGCAAGGTACAAAGCAAGGTTAGTAGGGAAGGGCTACACATAAACATATGGGCTTGATTAGGAAGAAACTTTTAGTCTTGTTGCAAATAAGAATACAATTAGGACTTTGATTTCAGTGGAAGCTTCTAAAAGATGGAGAATGTATCAATTGGACATTAAAAATGCTTTTCTTAATGGAAATTTGGAAGAAGTGGTTTATTTGTATCAACCCATAGGTTATGAAGATGAAAAGACGCATGATTTTGTATGTAAACTAAAGAAGGCTTTATATGGGCTCAAGCAAGCACCTAGAGCATGGAATCAAAGATTGGTTGAGTACCTAATGAAGTGTGGTTATGTTGCAAGTGATTCAGATCCTTCCCTCTACATCAAAGGGGTTGATGGAGAATCTATATACATATGCATATATGTTGATGATCTTATCATAACAGGTGATAATGATGCAGGTATCAAAGAAATTAAGGCAAAGCTTGGGAAGGAATTCAAGATATCAGATCTTGGAATGCTCAAATACTTCTTGCTCATTGAGGTTATGTACAAAATGATGGTCTCTACTTGATGCAAAGAAAATATTTGTTGGATGTATTGTACGGGTTTGGAATGAGTGGATGCAAACCACTAAAGCAACCAATGGATGTAAACACCAAACTTAGCCCAACCCAAGGAGAAGAACTTGAGAACATTCATACCTATAGGAGCCTAATAGGCTCGCTTATATATGAACCATAACTAGACCTGATTTGGCATTTAGTGTAGGAGTTCTTTCTCCATATATGCATGCTCCTACTAATGATCATTTGAATGCAGCAAAGAGGATACTTAGGTACATCAAAAGTACAATAAATCAAGGACTTTTCTATGCTTATGGAGGATCATTAGAGTTCAAAGGATATGCGGATTTTGATTGGGCCGGCTCCAAAGATGATAGAAGAAGCACCACAGGTTATGTGATCATGCTAGGAAACAATTGTGTATCATGGAGTTCAAAGAACTAACCCACAATTGCTTTATCTTCAACCGAAGCTGAATATAGAGCCTTGGCCCAAGCTACTTGTGAGATAATGTGGAGGAAAAAGCTAATGAAAGACTTAAATGTGCAGGTTGGATCAGTTCCTTTGTTTAGAGATAATATAGCAAGCATCTATCTCGCAAACAATCCTATGTTTCATGCAAGGAGCAAACACATCGAAGTCCACTATCACTTCATAAGGGAAAAGGTTCTTGAAAAGGAAGTGGATATTCATCATGTAAGTACAAAGGACCACGTAGCTGATCCACTAACAAAGTTCTTGGATGCTGGAAAGCTTGCTAAGCTCAAGCAAGCCATACAACTCAAGGAACCAACTTCAAACGCAAAGGAAACTTGAGCTTGAGGGGGAGTGTTAAAAGATATCTAGGGCAAGCTCAATTTTTGTTTTTCATAAAATAACTCCATTTGAAGGGTTTTGAACCTTATGAAAGTCAAAGAGTAAAGTTGAAGGCGCAACCTTATCCAAAAGGAGGCATTGGACCACCAAAAGCCACTCCAATGAAGAGACAAAGTCACAAGGCAAGTGAAGAGACAAGGATGGCATGTGAAAAGACATGGAGGACATATGAAGAGTCATAGAAGGCTCTCATGGCTATATAAAGACCATCCAAGCTCATTCAAGGCATGTGTGGATGCTAGGAAGTCGGGGTGCTGCATATATATGTGCCATTGAGCCATAGGCTGTCATAGATGCTCTTATTCTCTTGTATATCACTCTTACCCTTTCCAAAGGGTGCTCCATTTCTGTAGCAGCCTGTTAGGACTTCAATTTCTCTTTGTAGGAAGCTCTATTCTGAGAATTCTTGTACTTATTGGAAAACTTATAAAGCAAGGATTCTAGTCCAAAAAGAATTTTGGCAAAACTCTTCTTGTATTGTGAGATATTGCTATTTCTTTGTTTGCTGTTCTGTCCCGAAACCTACTAGGAAAACTGGGATGTCTTGTGTGACTCAGTTGACAGGTCTACAGGTGTCCAAATCTAGTGATTGATAGCCCATTGGAAAGCCCTTACTGTCTAGTTTTTGTGGCTAAAAGAGGGTTTTTGGATTGAATTCGGGAATTGTGAGATATACCAGTTTTAGTGAGTACTGGTATGAGGGAAGATAGGTCTTGGGAAGGGTCCAAGCTTCTTGTTGTGCAATTTGGAGGAGAAATCTTCCAACGATGCATGCATACATACATACATACATACACACACACACTTGGTGAGCCATTCTTACGAAAAAATTAATGGGTTCTATGTGATTCCAACCTAACTTTTTACATATTGCCGCAGTGGCTATGTTAACTCCGGACCCGGCATCAACAAGGACCTGGGAAATTTTATGATTTTTAAACCATACGGTGATTAGTGGGACTATGTGATCTATCGTAGAATCGGACTTGGGGTTGATGGTAGCCATGGCGGATGCTCGAGTCTAAGTTGGATTGATTTGTTGCTGAAACTACCGTCGAATGCCAGGGATTAAAGTTGGTAATTGTTTCACAATAGTAATCGGTGCATTCGCTAAAATGTTCCACACCAAACTGGGATTAGGAAATTCTGGTGTGGTGTCCGGTGAGGCCATTGGCTATACTGTTACTATTTCTAGTACAGACTTCGCTGGCTACTCACTCTTTTGCCGAGTCACAAGTATGGCATCTCGAAAAACTGGTCATTCGACTTGAGCCCACATGGATGCTTTAGCAAATGTTCGTTGTTGCTCATTTAAACCTTGCTCAAATTCTTCTTTAGCCGGGTGGAGTATTTTACTTGAGGGTGTTTGTAGTGTTGCTGTTTGAGTGTCAATTGTTGTAATATAAACCATATTTGCCATAGGATTTTGCCTATCCTTTTTACGTTTATCGTATTCCCAAGCCTCCTTGCAATGTCGATGGATATGGATAACTTCTCCGTAGAAATGACATCGTGGTGGGGGTATGATCGTACTCCTACCTGCTTGTCCATGATTCCACGAAGGTTGATTGAAATTCCATGTTCGGAGTGCTCTGTAATTGGTATAAGCCAAATATGCTGTTTCGTAAGTGGGGTGGTACATAACTTAATAGCTGGTTCTCCTTGTTCTTGAAGTACTGCATTGCCGGTTAGTTGATTTTGCGTTTTAGCATTATATGGACAAGACTCCGTAGAGTGACTGGCGGTGTAACAAATGGCACAATAGATTTGATTAAATGCACAATTGGTCTCCACATGGTCAGGATTTGTACATTTAGTATAGTATTTCTGCTTCAAGAGGTCATCACTTTTGTTTTCACCAGATTTCAGCCATTCCAAGTCTTTTGTAAATCCTCTGACTTTATGCTCCAGTTGTAATGCCATTGCAATAACATCATCCAAGGTCATGCCACCAATACAATGAATAATCATAACTTGTCTTAATTGTAGGTTAAGGCCTTAATAAACCATTGAGTAATGACATCGTTGGGGAGATTTGCATTGGCTTGTGGTAACTGCCATAGATGTGTGCGGAAAAGGGTGGCATAATCTTGCACACTCTGGTTCATTTTCTGCCTGTTAGTCTGCAAGAAGTCGAATATTTCTATGGCATTCTTCTTAATCTGAAACGTTGCATAAATGCATTCTACACATCCTCATACACTCAGAAATGGTTAAGGTCGAATTCAGTGAGCCATCTTTCGAGTTCATTGACTAAGTGGACTGAAATACTATGGCTTTATATGCTGGATCCTCTAGGTTATTCAGCACTGTGTAATTGATTTCAAAGGTGTGCACATGCGCATGTGGGTCATCATCTGGAAATCCATGGAATTTGTCGTACCTTACTCCCGCAATTGGTTATCTCCACTAACCTCCCGGTTGTCGTCTTTGTTGCTCATTTTGTGTATCTACCATGGGTTTTGCACTTGGTTCTACTCGTTGTTCTAATTCACAGGTATCTGCTGATATTACTAGTTGTTCTGATTCACGGGTATCTGCTCATTGTGATTTGCAGTTAGTAAACAAGTTTTTTGGAAATTTAAGGTTTAATTTTTGGGTTGGGTTCCACTCTTTAAATAGGAAATCGGAGTAAAGAGCCTCCCTGGCACTCCAAAACTTTTGGAATTCCTCTTTAATGTGTTGTTCAATAGGGGTACTCGGCCCTGGACTGCAATGTACTGTCTTCAAAATAGGTTCAGTAAGCTCGTTAATATCTACAACTTCTTCTGTTGTTTCGGAAAGCACCGGACTATCACCGAATTCGGTATAGAGACCCGTTGTCGAACCACTACCGGAGGGTACTGGATTATCACCCAGTTCGGTATTGATGCTGGATACAGAACAAGCACCGGATGGTACCCGATTTGCTACTCGCTACGCCCGTCCCTTTAGATATAACACCTTCAGTATTACTCCACGGTGGCATCTTGAGAGTACTATTCACTCTCAAGCGTTCTTTATCGCTTCGATATTTGGGGTAAGTCTCTCCGGAGCACATTATCCACATGTAGAAAATAATCTCCGCTCAGAAAGTGTATGCTAAGCTTCTCTAAAAAACTAAATTCCATTTCCCACAGACTGCGCCAGTGTTAACCTCTGTTCCTAATCCGATTGTGTCCTGTAATGCTACACTGAACAGGGTAAACTAACAGGGTTCTTGGGATGGAAGGATTCTATAAATAGAGTCCTTTGGTATTTTCCCACTCCGTATTTTTAAGATAATCAGTTAAGCTAATTACTGAATCACACTACCACCAATATCTCTTCCAAAACACATTTCTCTAAACATCTTACCAATATTGATTTTCACAAGTCACTGTATTACAATACTCTGCACTACTAGTGAAATTACTTCATAAACGTGCACTATCACACTTATTATCCAATCATATGATTCTTCCACCCAATTCACTTACATGCGGCCGTGCGTAAGATCAACAATTCAATTACTATTCGCAGTTAACAACACTACTTCACCGCACCAACTCTTAACAATGATTCTCAAGAAGATTTAATTAATCACTACACTTAATGTTAAATGATTCAACTAACAAGAATCAACACAATACAGAATCAAATAGCAAAAATTACGAAATTGTCTGCATCACGCTTCTCCACCATGCATTGTCCTACGGACTCACCGCATGCTTGGGGTTACACGGGTATGACCTTTCTTTGTATTAATTCATAAGTTACAACGCTTGGGCCAATACGGCGCTTCACCAAAAACTATGGAAAATTACAAATAATGTAACCGATGGCTAACAAAATCCTTAGAAAAGAAATGCGTCTTATTCATCTTGACACGCCAGCTCACAAAAAAGATATATTCTTCGGTTGCCAATGACCTTTAATGTGGTTTGAAACCAACGTCCGATTGCTACCAATGTCTAATTGCTGGTTTGACCAAATCTCGAAGAAGTGGTGGTGGTGTCACCACAAAGTTTAAACTAGAAGAGCTTGCAATAAAAAATTCCCTTTCCTGAAAAGCACATAGATTGTGATTAAGGAAAAGTCGGATCAATTTTCAGGAAATCTTTTGGTGAAAGAACTTGAACTTATTCAAGATAAGCATGATTTATGTTCTAAAATGCGTGATAAGATGGTCTATTGTTTGAGATATCACTGTATTATGCATAGACTGTGGGATCAAATAAGCGCAAGGAGGCTTTTACTTGGTGATTGACCTTAATGATAGAGACTATTTTGTAGAGTCAGCCAAGCACCTCAAGGTAGTTACCTCCATATCACAAAAAGATACAATGTTATTACACATGGATCATAAGGAACTACATGATGGGTTATTTATGAATCCATTAATATGAGTGTAAAGGAGTCACAAAGTTGAGTCTGACCTTAGGTTGCAACATAAAGATGGTCCACTTGCACTCTTGAGGGTGAATGATGTTAGGTCTCTCTTATCGTTGTCGTGTAAGTGCAGCAACATAAGACATCTTTATTAGAGCTTTCTTCCTCCAAATGATCGTTGTACTTGTTATTCTTGAAATCGGATGAATCATGACTAGCCGTGTTACTCGATGCCCCTTGAGTAGGCGGATATGCTTCTTATCTTGCCTTACATGATGAGATGGATGTCCCAAGAGCTGAGCGAAGTAGTGTGGTGCACTAGATCCGGGGATCGAAATCCGAGTATAACCTCTTTGGGCCTCCAAATAGGCCTTGGGTATCCAAACTTGGCTTTTTTTTGGAGGTGGAGACTTTCATTCTTGATGAAGAGTTGTTTGCTTGAGGATCGCCTTTTTCTAAGAGTTGAATCAAATAGATTGATCTTGCTTGCTTTGGTGGATGTGGTGTGTAATCTTTAGTTTGCCTTCTAGGTTCTTGTGACACTTGAGCACGTGATGAGTTCTTGAAATATGTTTTATCATGGATTACATGTCTTTTCTCCTTGTGTGTGGGTCAGGGTAGGATCAAAACGCGTTTGGAACCCCTCTTTGGACGTACGGTACGTACAGTATGTACGGTTCGTACAGTACGTACGGTTTGTACAGTACGTAGGGTTGGTACAGTACCATACGGTACTTGTTCAATGGTTAAATTGCACATTGCACAAATGTTCTTGATTTGAGCACTTAGCAAGTCTCCGTTGCGGAACTTCTCCAACTTTGAATTGATTGACCATTAGCTAGCTGCTGTGACTATCAAAGGTACTATTTGTTTCAATTTATTTCCTATGTGGACTTTGCATTCATGGTGAGCTGCAATGGCATGTGCCTTGATATCATGATTCATGTCAGTTTGTAATATGCCAATATACAGTGTACACCAAGTAGTAAGTACGAAGTACTAAGTTAGTAACTAGAAAGTTATATGTATTATGTACATTATATATATATATATATATATATATATATATATATATATATATATATATATATATATATATATATATATATATATATATATATATATATATATATATCGAACCACGTACCGAACGTACCGTACCTCAAGATTCCATTCGGATCTCGAACCGTATGCGAACCGTACGTACCGAACCGTACGTACCGTTCCACCTTGGTGTGGGTATGTAAGTTGTGGTGTACAATACTTCTTCATCTTGGTTTTTATGCAATTGTGTCTAACTTCATAATTGGTTGCTAGATTGAACCCTACACAAATGTATAAGAGCCGGTCTTGTTCTAGCGATACGTTGTTCCTAGATCGATATCATGGTACACTAAGAATGTGGCTCTAACACCTTAACCTCGGATATGGAGAGCTATGGATGCTCCTCCACATGATTGAGTGGATGTATTACCCATTCCAATGAGAGTAGTGTTGATCGGAAGGATCTTGGCATTAAGCCATTATGCAAGAGATAGATGCATGACATTGCTTAGAACTCTAGAGTGTCTATGAGGATTCTTATGCGTAATGAGGAATGATGTCCTAGTGAAGCTGAAATATGTGGTCGTCGATCAACGGTTTCTAAAAGAATAATCAATCTCATGCATTCCCATGGGAACGCTTTCGAGCTATAAATGCATTCCTTGCTGCTTCTATGGTGAGAGGTGAGTTTACACTTTGTAGTCTATTCTAGTTTTTGAAATTTCAATTTATCATTATTGAGCAATAAAGATTCATTGAAATTCGATTCATTAAGCATTTCTCATGTTAATGGGGCATTTGCAATGTGCATGTGCAATGTGACATGTGCAATGTGATATGTACAATGTGCATGTGCTATGCTGATAGAGCATGTGGGGAAGGCACCATGGATTTATACCATTTTTATCACTTGCTTAAAAGTGGTCTCTTTGTTCACAGAGAGACCAAAGTTGCTTGCTTTATTTAGGTCTTTCGGTGATATTGAATTGGTGAAGCCTGCCAAGATGAGATTTACATACATGTGTATAGACCATAGTCATGGAGAGATTATCAAGAGTAAGGCAAGCATTGATGCAGACAGTTGTGTCACTTGATTGGACAAGTTGGGATGGACATACTAGTCCAAAGGTAGAGCTTGTACAAAGCACATGTTTCGATGATAGTTTCTATAGGGATGTGGAGGGATTGGTGCGGGCTTTACAACCCTTATATTCATTCATACGCATAGTAGAGGGCTTCATGCTTGGACTTGTATATGAGTTCATGGACCGTGTTGGGAAGTCTATCCAGATATATCCTTATTTGACATTGGGGAGGTAAATATATTTTATTTTTTAATATATGTGTATGTCACATGTGTGTATGTGTATGTCATATTTCGATAT